>JAYESA010000004.1:212570709-213170709 GCA_036927795.1 Iris macrosiphon
TTTTTACATTATCTTCCAAAATTTATTTCGAAATCGTAGTTTCGATATATTTCAACAATTTGACTTCTATATGTTTTTACATTGTCTTCCAAACTTTATTTCCAAATCGTAGTTTCAATATATTTTTACCATTTGACTTCTATATGATCATATTCAAAGCATAGTTTCAATATATTTCTATCATTTGACTTCTATATATATTTTTTTACTATCCTTTTACATTATAATCCAAAATATCATTTCCAAATTATAGTTTCGATATATTTCTACCATTTGGCATCTATATATTTTTGAACTACCGTTTTATATTATGTTCCAAAACTTTATTTCCAAAGCATAGTGACGATATCGTTCTATTATTTGACTTCTATATATTTTTTCAACTATCTTTTTACATTATAAACCAAAAATTTATTTTCAAATCGTAGTTTCGATATCTTTCTTCCATTTGAGTTTTATAAGTATTTCAACTATCCTTTTACGTTATCTCCGTTATTTCCAAATCGTAGTTTCGATATTTTTATATCATTTGACTTCTTTATATTTTTTAACTATCCTTTTATATTTTGTTCCACAACTCCACATTTTGAAGTATAATTTCAAAATTATGCCCCGATTTGACTTTTATATATTTTTAACTATCCTTTAACATTATAATCCAAAATATTATTTTTAAATTGTTGTTTTGACATTTTTCTACCATTTGACTTCTATATGTTTTTCAACTACCGTTTTACATTATTTCCAAAACTTTATTTCCAAAACTTTATTTCCAAATCATAGTTATGATATCTTTCTAACATTTGACTTCTATATATTTTTTCAAATATCTTTTTACATTATAATCCAAAAATTTATTTTTAAATCGTAGTTTTGATATATTTCTTCCATTTGACTTTTATAAGTATTTGAAGTATCCTATTACGTTATGTTCCTCATTTTGAAATCCTAGTTTCGATTTATTTCTTTCATTTGACTTTTATAAGTATTTCATTTTTTTTATATTATGTTCCACATTTCCAAATCGTAGTTTCGATGTCTTTCTTCATTAGACTTCTATATATTTTTTAACTATCCTTTTATATTGTGTTAAAAAACTCCACTTAATTTTCAAATTATAGTTTCGATATCTTTCTACCATTTGACTTCTATATGTATTTCAATTATCCTTTTATATTATGTTCCAAAACTTTATTTTCAAAGTATATATATTTCAACTATCCTTTTACATTATAATCCAAAACTTCATTTTCAAATTGCGGTTTTGATATCTTTCTATCATTTGACTTTTATATGTTTTTGAACTATCATTTTACATTATGTTCCAAAACTTTATTTTCAAAGCATCGTTACGATATCTTCCTATCATTTGACTTGTATATGTTTTTTAACTTTTTTTTTTACATTATCTTCGAAAACTTCTTTTTCGAAATATTCCAAACTTCATTTCCAAATCATAGTTTCGATATCTTCCAAAATTTATATCCAAATTGTAATTTCGATATATTTCAACAATTTGACTTCTATATGTTTTTACATTGTATTCCAAACTTTATTTCCAAATCGTAGTTTCAATATATTTCTACCATTTGACTTCTTTATGATCATATTCAAAGCATAGTTTCGATATATTTCTATCATTTGACTTCTATATATATATTTTTATTTTTTTACATTATAAACCAAAATTTTATTTTCAAATCGTACTTTCGACATCTTTCTTCCATTTAACTTTTATAAGTATTTCAACTATCCTTTTACGTTATCTTCCTCATTTCCAAATCGTAGTTTCGATGTCTTTATATCATTTGACTTCTTTATATTTTTCAACTATCCTTTATATTTTGTTCCAAAACTCCACATTTTGAAGTATAATTTCAAAATTATGCCCCGATTTGACTTATATATGTTTCCAACCATCCTTTATACGATTTGACTTCTATATGTTCATATTCTACTTTCGAAAATTGTTTGAGTTATTTTATTTGTAAAAGTAATACAAATTGTTTGAGTTTTATACCACCTCAAATGGGTGCATGCATGACAGGTGTTGTGTTGCATGTACGAAAAAAAATCAGTCATCCGCGAGCTAACTTTTGTAGGTCCAGCGGGTTGTTGGCCCCCTGAAGGCCAAAAATTTGACAATCACAACATATGACTTTAGAATTGATAAAAATATAAAAGAGGTTGATGTTAAGTTGTCCTACAAACTATCATAGACAAGAAGTTCTATGTATAAATAACTTATAAATACCAACCTGAATGTTGGTATACAAGCTTTTTTATAAAAAAATTTAAAGTTTGTCCATAAATTTTTCTAATCCGTAGGGTGACTACAGATGTCTAGTTATCTATCATTAAACTAAAGTTTAATTGACATATTTTAACTGATAGTTCAAAATGCTGCTCTACACATGCCATCCTTAAGAATATGATCATTTCCTCCAAAATAGTACTAGATGAAACGTAGTATCCATGATAGCTGGTCTTGCATGCAAAAACTAATTAAGGGCTCTGACAAAGCACATTTTATCCAACATAATGTCTCATATTCTCATAATTCCAGAATAAATTGAGTTTTTAGGTAAAGGTAAAATGGTTATCATATTAAAACTCTTGAGCAAGTGAAATATGGAAGAAAAATGGAATAATTTGGTATAACCACTCTTCTAGAAAACCAAAAGTTCGTCTAAGAGAACCAAAACTTCGTCTAGGGATACACGTCACTCACATTGGGGATGTCAAGTTACATACTACGTTGAACCAAATTCAATTCTAAGGGTCCATTTTGAGCTAGAAGCCTAATGATTCTATAACTTTTAAACTGTGGCATGATCGACCGAGATACCCCGAGACAATGATAATGAGAATTATCAAAGCTAATTCGTGCGGTCATCTCTTAGCAAATTGCAACAAAACTAATGGTTAAGTAGGTTTCCTTAACCTCAAAAATTTTGTTTCTAAATCATTAGTCCTGAAGATTGTATATGAATAACCAACAAATAGCTTAGTTTTATTTATTTAGAATTGTATTATTTTGCATTTTTTATTTGAAACTATAGTTTCAGCATTTATGCATTAGGAATTTATATGACTTTCTCCTTAGATTATTAAATCTTTTAGACATGAGATATCTTGAACGTAATTTTTTTTATGATCTATCACTATGACAAGACATAATTCTTGTCGTTAGGGGGAGATAGGAGGAAGATAAATGCCTTGTTCCAGAAGAACGCCGTGAATTATCGTTCCAGAAGAACGCCGTGAATTATCATTCTAGAAGAACGTCGTGAATTATCGTTCCAGAAGAACGTTATGAATTATCGTTCTGGAAGAACGCCGCCAAGCATGGTTCCAGAAGAACGTATCATAGAATACTTACATCTTATATTTTATCCCTTATATTTTATTGAAAATGAATTATTATATGCTTATTTGATGAATTTAATAATGCTGCATAAATAGCTCTACCAACTATGAATGTACCTTCTAGAATAGAAGCAAATATCAAAAGAACTAAATAAAGGTAGTAAATGTATTGGTTTTTATTTAAGAAGAAGAGACTAAATAATATAAATACACCCTAAATGCTCTTGAAGTAGCAACTCCCGAAGAAGCATCTCCTTTAGAGAAAATTTTATGACGTCCAGAAGATGTCATGAACCAAAGATCCAATTTCTTAAAGTATATTTATCGCTCCTCAAAGTATATCGCTCCGGTCGAGAATATATCTCAGATCCCAGAAGAGACTGAGTAAGTGGTACCGGTACCCAAGAAATCTATGTTTTAAACATATTAAGAAAAAAATTTGGAATCAAGAAGAATTTGTCAAAGATGACATTATCAAATTAGATTAGAAGGGTGGTGAAAATAAATGATAATACTAGACTACGAATAATCTTTCAATGTTAAGGAGAAATGATGTGATATCTCTCGCACAAACGTGGAGTATTCGATAATATAGTACAAAATCGAAAAGGAAGGAAACTCGTTGGTTTAAATGGGTGATTATATAAAATAATAAAGAGATCCAAATGAATATAGCAATGTTAGCTCAAGGATTCTCGAAATGACCATGAGTAGACTATGAATAAATATATTCTCCGGTCATGATAACCTAGACGATAAGATATACATGGAATCCTCGAAGGATTTAAAATTATCATGTTATTTCCGAAGGATTTGCAAAATAAGTCTTATATGAACTAAAATATCCGGAAGAATGTGATAGACTCATTGAGTATCTGTCTAGAAAATGATATAATAATGATCATAAAAATATCCTGTCATATTTGTGAAGAAATCCATGAATGGATTTATCAAAACAACCGTCTATATAATATCTCTTGAAGAAGATCTCCTAAAGAGATATTCTTCTGAAGAGAGAGAAAATATGACAGTATCTCCCGAAGAGATTGAAAATAAAATATCTCCTAAAGAGATAAGTCTCCAGAAGATATCTCATATAATCTCCTGAAGAGATAATCTCTAGAATAAATAAATCTCTAGAAGATATCTATTATATTCTCCTAAAGAGAGAATATTAATCCAATGGAGAGAGAATCTACCGTAGAGATAAATCTCCAGAAGATATCTTCCGTAGAGAAGATCTCCTGAAAAGATTTAATATGAGTAGTTATCATTACTCGGTATACCTATAATGGCCAGGTCAATGGGATCCATTATAACCGAAATAATAAAAGAACATGTTGTAGGTCCTAAAGTACCATATTTAAAGAATATTAATTCTTTAATTCACTTAACATAATATATTTATGTGAACCTGCTGATATGCATTGATCTTATAGGATATATAGGTGCATGATATCTATCTGATTCCCAAAGGAGATATCACAACCAAGGTATGTTTTATAAACAGTGTTGCAGGTATTTCGAAGATAAATAAAGCAAATCGTTGCTGCAACCTTATCAAATTATCCTTGCTCCTAATGAAGCAAACCGAGAATGCGCATGGCTATGGTTTCAATAGTTCAACAATCAGGAGGACTTGTAAGTTTCCAGGAACAACAAATAAAGCATACACATCTTTATAAGGATATGAGAATTATAAATATTAATGTATATGCAAATTGGGGAGAGATGTAACATTCCAATGTATTGGGGGGTCGGTTTTTAATTTATAGTGATGTAAGAAGTAAATATAATTTTTTATAATTTTGAGGGGGGAGCATCATGAAGATGCTAATGGGGATATCTCGAAGTATGTCTTTGCACAATGTACTCTTTTCCTTCGAAGGAGTTGAAAGTGTCCTTGTAACGAAAGGAAAGTACTGCCACCAAACATTTGGAGGTGCACAGAGTTCTTGTAAGAAAGTAATTTTGGCACTGAATTCGAGTTGAGGACATGAAAGGTTGATCTTCCAATCAAAGTATCGAGTAACGAAATATTGCTTGGAAGTCCTTTTCGTAATGCTTTCTCAAAAAGGGATGTTTAATCTCGTTAATGATTAAAACTAAAGGAATGCTACGTTATATTTCAGGCCAACAATGAATCAAACATCCTTCTTATATTCTCCAAAATTAAGAACGACCACCCAAATCTATGTAACCACAATACCACATTAGCCCAACCTTTAAAGAGTTTTTGACTCTTGTTGGTATCGAGCATATGAGATGCAGAGCGTGGATGGAAATTTTGGAGCATCGTGAAGTCGGTACCGTAGGCTTTTAGAAAAACAATTTTAGGCCAACCGAGTATACTGATTTTCCAGAGTGCACAAACCGGAATTCTGGTTAGACTAACCGGAATTCCGCTTAGACTTGCCCGATCATATATTTGACAAATTTTGATATACGAACCTCATTAGAACCTTCATATATTTTTCATCATAAATAATGTTATTTGTTCCTTCAAATTGTTCCTCCAAATCATCTCTCCTTATATGTCAGTTGACATGACGGTTAATGTGACATATGGTATGACAAAATTTAAAATTAAAATTAACATGAAAATTAATAATAATAATAATAATAATAATAATAATAAAAAAATAATAATAATAATAATTATTATTATTATTATTATTATATTATTATATATTTTAATATTAATATTAATAGTAATACTAATATTAATGTGCTGGAATGGATCCAAATAGAGGATTCCATAGGCGTATCCGAGAGATGCAAAGCTCCGCTGGATTGTAAGCACACTTGAAGTTGGTTGGATTGTAAGCATTTCTATTCCGAATAAAATATTTTTCAACTGTCATTAATAGTAATACTAATATTAAGTTCCGTGGGGGAGCCGCAGTCGCTCGGGTCGGGCAGGCGGCGGGTCGGGTCTGGCCGACCCGACCCGACCCGGTAGCGGGTCAGCGGGCTGGGCCGGTTGGCGGGCCGCGGGTCAGGCCCAGTGGGCCGGGCTGAGAACGGGCCGAAAAATAATAGAAATAATAATAATAATAATAATAATAATAATAAATCAATTAATTAATTAATAAATAGTTTTTAGGTGTTTTAAATTAGGTCCGGGGTCCAATAAATTTCAGAAAAATTACCCTAAGTCCAGTTTTCCATTTTACACCCAAAAATATTATTTTCATAATATTTTAATATTATTTATTAACAATTAAAAATCATTTATTAATTAAAACCCTGATTTTAATTACAGAAAAATTCCAAGAAAATTTCAGAAAATTGTAAATCCCAATTTAATATTTTTTGAAAAATCAGGGGCTTACAATGTTCACAACATCACTTCATAAGCGTGGTTTCGAAATTGATCTACGCTTTGAACCTGTATCTTTTCAAATATTATTTGTCCTTTTATTCCAGAACTTAACTTCCAAATTGTATTTTCCGAAAACTCCACTTTTGAAGTGTATATGCCACGCTTGGACTTCTGTATGCTTTCAACTATTCTTCCACATTATTATCCAAATTCATTCTAAATCATCGTATCGAAATCCTTTTGCGATTTGTCTCCACTTCATGAGCGTAGTTTCTAAATCTATCTACGATTTGACCATCTTTTCAACTATCATTTTTCATTATATTCAAAAACTTTACTTCCACATTGTTATTTCGAAATCCATCTACTATTTAAATTCTATATGTTTTGAAGAGTTCTTCTATATTACATTCAAATTCACTTAAATATAGTTTCCATATCTTTCTACTATTTGACTTTTATATGTTTTTCAACTATCCTTTTACATTATGTTTCTAAAATTTACTTCCAAATCGTAGTTTCGAAATCTTTATACGTGTTGCCTTCTATCAACTGTCATTGGTTATTATGTTGTTGAAAATATCACTTGCAAATCGTAAATTCGATATCTTTCTCTAATTTAACATCCATATGAATTTCATGCATACTTCTTCATTATGATTCAAGACAACTTTTGAAGTATAATTTTAAAATTATTCCATTATTTGACTTCTGTATATTTTTTTAACTATCATTCTACATTATAATCCAAATATTCTTTTCAAAATCGTTCTAGGATTTGACTTCTATAGGTTTTAAAGTGTTATTCTATATTATGTTCACAACTTTATTTCTTTTTAAGTGTAGTTTTGAAATTTATTTACGATTTGACTTATACCTTTTCAACTATCTTTTTTTATTGCAATCCAAATCTTCAATTCTAAAATATAATTTCAAAGTTATGCTACAATTATACTTTCACATGATTGTCAATTATCTATCTATATGATCTTCCAAAACTTTAATTTCTAAATCGTAGAATATTTCAATGATTATAATTCTATATGTTTTTCAAGCATCCTTGACATTATGTTCATAAAACTTTACTTCTTAAGCGTAGTTCCAAAATCTTTCTACGATTTGACCCCTATATGATTCTCAAGAGTTCTTCTACATTATGAAAAATTAACTTTTTATGATTTCAATATCTTTATACCATTTGAGTTCTATATGTTTTCAACAACCCTTTTAGATTAAGTTCCATAACTTTATTTCTGAATCGTAGTTTTGATATCTTTCTATTATTTTACTTTTATAAGTTTTCAACTATCCCCTTTTACATTATTTTCCATAACATCATTTCCGAATCATAGTTTTGATATCTTTCTATCATTTTACTTTTATATGTTTTCAACTATCCCCCTTTACATTATTTTCCAAAACTCCACTTTCAAATCGTAGTTACGAAATCTTTCTACGAGTTGGCTTCTATCAACTATCATTTGTCCTTATGTTAGTAAACATCACTTTCAAATCGTAAAGGTCCGACATCTCCATCGCTCTCCTGGAGGCGAGAAACATTCGGTCATGCCCCCTACTGAGCCTGTGGTGGAGGAGGTTCCTGTTGTTACAGGTCCTTTTAGTGTGGCGACTGATCTTCCAGCCGTCGCCGCTGGGGGTTCTGCTGCTGAAACCTCTTCGGACACTAGGGTCTTAAGCTGTCGCGATGAGGTCATTCCCCTTCTTGAGGTCATTGGGTCACCTCATGAAGCTGTCGTGACGCAGTTTAGGGATGGAATACTGGAGGAAGACGATGTGACGAGGCATCCCGTGTCACGACCCGTACCCGGAAATCGGCGGGAGTGCGTGGGTACGTCCAGCCTACGCCGCAGAATCGACGGTAGTACGCTGTCTAGGTCAATCCATTATTTGCTAACTAGCTCATTCACAAATAACATAGGCAAGATAATAATGAGAAACAGATACTTAAGATTGCAATTGAAATAAATGCGACAACAGATTCAAATGTTTAGTACAGAAGTTCAGAATAAAGTCGGGGACAAACCCGATTACTAAGATAAAGAGCAAAAACTAAGATAACTACTGCTAACTACTCAGCAGGAGTAGCTTCCTGTGCGGGAACTGGCTCTGCAACTGTATCACCTGCTGCCTCATAGGGGCCATAATAGGTGGGGGCAAGGTTCTCATCATCGCCTAAACAACAGATCCAGTCAGAAAAGGAGCAAAGTACACAGTGCACAACAAGATTAAACTAAATATTTATGACAATTAAAATGAGCATCATATTGAGAAAGTTGCATAAAAAGAACATCAATATCTCAGAGTCAATGCTTTTAAACAGGAATACGAGAAAACCGAAATAAATGAGACAGGAAAAGAAACTACAACAATCTGCAAGAAATATAACAAGATCTAGAAACTATCTGTGTGAACTTGTGTTTGTTTTAGAATACATAGTTGGCATGTAGGGGTTTGTAAGGCTAATCCGGCCGTCATAAACGGCTATTAAACATGAACAATCGAGATCCGGCTGAGGGTACAGTCGCGTACCAACAGCTATTAAACATGACAAGGGGAAGAGTAAACTACATGCCTCCTAGTATTCTCCCACCCGACATAAAAAATCAAGATATGAACTCCAATATTCAAGACATGAAATCCAGTGTTCTAGCACTACGTGTAATCATCAATGGTACTAGTAAAGCAGAGAATTAATTATCACAATATAAAGATTAATTTGAAGTGCAGGTACTTGCTTGTTGTTCGGATCTGATTAATTTAGTTCTCGGGGAAAAATTCCAGATGTAAGCCCCTGATTTTTTTTAAAATATTAAAATTAGGATTTTTCACAATTTCTGGAATTTTCTGGGAATTTTCTGTAATTAAAATCAGAGTTTTGAATTATTAAATGATTTTTTATTGTTAATAAATAATATTAAAATATTATGAAAATAATATTTTTGGGTGTAAAATGGAAAACTGGACTTAGAGTAATTTTTCTGGATTTTTCTGGGCCTCAGACCTATTTTTAAATGCCTAAAAAACTAATTTTAATTAATTATATAATTAACTGATTTTTATTATTAATTATTATTATTATTATTTATATTATACCCAGCCCACGGCCCATTGGGCCGGCCCGGCCCAGTCCCCTCCGGCCCAAACCCTAACGGGTCGGGTCGGGTCCGCTTGAACCCGACCCGCCCGGACCCCGACCCGCTCCCCAGCCCTCTCCCCCGCCTGACCCGTTCCCCGCTCCGCTCCCGCCGGCCGCGCCGCCCGCCGCTCCGCCAGCTCCGCAACCACCCGCCCGCGTCGCCCGGCGCACGACGCCACCCCCCCCCCCGCCTTGCCCGGCGCCGTCCCCTCCTATAAAACCCCCCCCGTTCGATCTCCACCGCCATAGCCACCTCTCCGTCGCCGCCCTCTCCCCCTGGCTCCGCCCCAGGCTGCGCCGCCCGCGCCACCGCCTCCCACCAGCTCCGCCGACGACGTTGCCGCCGCCCGCAGCTCCCTCCTCCGCCTCCCTCTTCTTCTCCCCCGGCAGTAGCAGCAGGCCGCAGCGGCAGCAGCTCCGGCCGCCCCCAGCTCGCCGCCGCCTCCGCCAGCAACGCCGGCGCCGCCCTCGGCCTCCCCCGCAGCGGCGCCGCCCACCTCCGCCGCCCAAGCCGCCGCCTACGGCCGGAAGCCCTAACCCTAATTCCTAAATCCCTGTGTCCGACACGAGTCGGACACGTGTCGGACACGATCCAGACCCCGGTTTTCGGGTCCCCTTCAGGTACTCGTAACTTTCGCCTCGTAGCTCCGTTTTCAATTCCGCAAATTGCGTTGTGAAGCCTGTATGACCCTCTCGGTGTTCGGACAAACTGTTCGGGGCATCGCGTCCTGTGGTGATCGCACACCGTGATCCAAAAACAGGAAAAACTAGACCCTGTTTCACCCCGGAACTGAGTCCGCCCCGCCAAACGGGACGACTTGGTCGCGTGCGGTCTTCACAGATACGTACGCATCGTCGATACGGACGTGTGAGTTTTCGTGGAAGCTGATTCGGGTGTGCGTGCACACCGGAATCAACGCGTATCCGCGGACACCGCCCCGTATCCGCCTTTTCGGTAATTCACCCTAACTTCGTGCACACACGTCAGATCGAGACGAAACTTGTGCCATCAGACTCGTAGCAATACGCTGGTCCTGTGGGTCAAGTTTGGTTCGATTCTGAGAACGTTGACGAAATCGCGTGTCGTGGGCCCCATAGGCCCCGCTCGACGGGCGATTTTATGTTCGGCTCATCGGAATCCAAATCTGGAAGTTCCGTTGGGTTCGTATCAGCGTTCCTGACCTGTTGACACTAAGTTTGGTGAATTTGGAGACCGTTGACCTGGACACGTTTTTCGGTGCAAAGCGGGCCCAACGGCGGACCCCGTTTTGACCCGAAACTGTCGTTTTTGCCCTTGTCTCCAAATTGGACCCAAGGACAGGCGTTTCTAGCTATTTGACGTCTTCTGAGCGTGATGGTGATGTTTATTTCAGCATTTGGACTCATCTCTGGATATTTTCCCCAAGACCTATTAATCGGATCCAAACAACAGGCAAGTACCTGCACTTCAAGTTAATCTTTATATTGTGATAATTAATTCCCTGCTCTACTAGTACCCTTGCTGATTACACGTAGTGTCAGAATACTGTATCTCATGTCTTGAATATTGGAATTCATGTCTTGTTTTTCGTGTCGGGAGGGAGAATACTGAAAGGCATGTAGTTTACCCTGACCCGTGTCGTGAATAATAGCTGTTGGTACACGACTGTCCATCAGCCGGATCTCGATTATTCGTGAATAATAGCCGTCTATGACGGCCGGTTTAACCCTATAAACCCCTGCATGCCAACTAGGTATTCTAAATACACAAGTTCACACACATAGCTTCTTGTCTAGTTATGGCTCTTGTTGACTGTTGTAGTTTCATTTCCTGTCACATTTATTCCTGCTTTCTCATATTCCTGTGTATAGCATTAACTCTGAGATATTGATGTTTCTTTTATGCAATTTTCTCAATATGATGCTCAACCTAATTGTCATAAATATTTAGTTTTAATCTTGATGTGCATTGTGTACTCTGCTCCTTTCCTGACTGGATCCGTTGTTTTAGGCGATGATGAGAACCTTGCCCCCACCTATTATGATCCCTATGAGTTAGCAGGTAACACACATGAGGAGCCAGTTTCCCCCAGGAGGCTACTTCTGTGGATCAGTTAGCTGTAGCTGCTTATTCTTTCCTTTTCAGCATATACTAGGGTTTGTCCCCGATTTATCTTCTGGCTTGTATTAACTGTGGATTGGTTGTCACAGATTAAACATTATGAAATCTCAGCATTCTTTTTCCTGTTATTTTCCTTGTCTATTTACTTTTGTGGATGAGATAGACTTTATATTACCTGTGATTATGCCCTAGACAGCGTACTACCGCCGACACTGCGGCGTAGGTTGGACGTGCCCACGCACTCGTGCCCGAATATCCGGGTACGGGTCGTGACACCAGAGATGAGTCCAAAAGCTGAAATAGACATTACCATCACGCTCAGAAGATGTCAATTAGCTAGAAATGCCTGTCCTTGGGTCCAATTTGGAGACAAGGGCAAAAACGGCAGTTTCGGGTCAAAACGGGGTCCGCCGGTGGGCCCGCTTTGCACCGAAAAATGTGTCCGGGTCAAAGGTCTCCAAATTCACCAAACTTAGTGTCAACAGGTCAGGAACGCTGATACGAACCCAACGGAACTTCCAGATTTGGATTCCGATGAGCCGAACACAAAATCGCCCGTCGAGCGGGGCCTGTGGGGCCCACGACACGCGATTTCGTCAACGTTCTCAGAATTGAACCAAACTTGACCCACAGGACCAGCGTATCTGTACGAGTCCGATGGCGCAAGTTTCGTCTCGATCTGACGAGTGTACAAGAAGTTAGGATGAAATGCAGAAAAGGCGGATACGGGGCGATGTCCGCGGATACGCGTTGATTCCGGTGTGCACGCACACCCGAATCAGCTTCCACGAAGACTCACACGTCCGTATCGACGATGCGCACGCATCTGTGAAGACCGCACGCGACCAAGTTGTCCCGTTTGGCGGGGCGTACTCAGTTCCGGGGTGAAACAGGGTCTAGTTTTTCCTGTTTTTGGATCGCGGTGTGCGATCACCACAGGACGCGATGCCCCGAACAGTTTGTCCGGACACCGAGAGGGTCATACAGGCTTCACAACGCAATTTGCAGAATTGGAGACAGAGCTACGAGGCGAAAGTTATACGTACCTGAAGGGGACCTGAAAATTCAGGGTCGAGTCATGTCCGACTCGTGTCGGACACGGAAATTCAAACTAGGGCTAGGGTTAGGGTTCAGGGGGAAATTCCGGCGAGGGGAGCGGCGGTCCGGCCGGAGCTGAGGCGGAGGAAGGCCGGGGCTTCTCCGGGCGGCTCGCGGAGGCGGTTGGCTACTCGGCTGCGGCTGCCCGAGCGGGCGGGGACGGCCGGGGGAGTGGCTGCTGGGGCTGCGGGAGCCGCTGGGACGGCGGTGGCTGGCTGTCGGCGTCGGGCGTAGCGGTGGCGGCGCGTGTCGAGGTGAGGCGGAGGAGAGAGGTGGCTGGAGGCGGTGGAGATCGACGGGGGAGGAGCGGGTGGCCGGAGAGGGGTCTGGGGCGGGGTTTAATAGGGGAAGGAGGCGGTGGCGTGGGGCCGAGGGAGGCGGCGGGCGGCGCGGGGACGGGGGCACGTGGCCGCGGCAGCGCCGGGGGACGCGGGCGGCACGGGGTGGTCGGCGGAGGACGCGGAAGCCGGAGCGGGTCGCGCGGGGGCTGGGGGGTGCTAGCGGGTTCGGGTGCAGAGCGGTTCGGGTCTGACCGACCCGAACCCGACCCGGATGGCCAATGGGCCGGGCCGAGCTAGGTGGCTGCGGCTGAGCTGGCTGGGCCGGTCCACTGGGCCGGGCCGGCCCAAGAGAAAAAAGAGAAAAAAATAAAATAAATAAATATAATAATAATAATAAAAACAGTTTAAATAAATTATTTAATTAAAAGAATAGCTATCAGGTATCTCCGGATGACGAGGCATCCCGTTACTTCTGTTCCTAGTCTTGGTACTACCCTGGCATCCGCGGATCAGCTATCAGGTATCTTGGCTCTTTGTGCATCCATGAAAGATTGGCTCGCAGACAGAGCCACTGGTTGCTCCTCCACTGCTGTTTCGCCTTCGAGGTTTTTAAACATCGTTGTGCCGCCTGCTGCGTCTATGGCCTCATTTCCAATCCCGCCGCCTTTGACTCCTGCTACATTGGAAGAGATTGACGAGACCGTCAGGCTTTTCATCCGGAGCTTCCACATGTTCTTGAAGCAGGGGATCGAGGGCATGTTGGAGCACAACAAATCTTTCGCCTGGACAAGGCACTTTGCTGAGGGCCAGGTCCACTCTCTGAGGGGTATCCATTGTTGTGAGCAGATGGCCGACTTTCTAGGCTAAAAACCGAGGGAGGTAGAGAAATGCCTAACAGAGCTGCGGCACTATCAGCATGCAGACATGGGAATGCTGATTTTCCATTGATACAATGAGTTCTCAAAGAAGGTGGAAACGGAGAAGGCCTTCTATGCTTCGTCTATGGAGTGGTTGTAGTGTTATTTTCTAATCTTGTAGGAGAGGCGTGACAGGCTAGACGATCTCAGAGAGGAGTGCCTTTCCCTGCAAAAGGATCCGACCGAGCAAATTAGATGGTTCCCGATCGAACTTGATGCAATGGGAAATAGGCTGCGGGAGGCCCAGCAGAAAGAGGAGGTCATCCGCACCGAGGCGAGCCAAATAGCACAGAATACGGTTGGCGTTGAGGTTCTGGTGCAACAGCTAGAGAAAAGACACGAGTCCTACGCTTGCTACGAGGATTCCGAGGTTATGGCCCAAGAAGTTGAGCGCCGGGCTCGGAGGTGCCTGGATGGCCATATTGTTCGTATCCATGAGCGGATAACAGAGTTATGCTCTGACTCATAGCACCAGTAGTTCGCTTTTGCTTTTTTGTGTCTTCATTTTGCTTTCGGACTTGGGATCTTGATGTCCCCCCGGAATGTAGTTTTTCTTTTAATCTTTCGTTGCGGAAAAAAATAAAAGTTACCCCATTTTTTTCAATTCATTTAGGTTAACTTTAGGTATCGTACTAGAGGTAATATGAACGTAGTACAATACTGTAGCTTTTTTTAAGGATATTCCGCTGGGGGGTCTTTGGTGGACTTATTATTTGTTACGCACGTTGAGTGCAAAAAATAAATTCGAAAATAATCCCTATCAGAGGTAATATGGACGTGATAGATTTTGTGGACCTATTACTTTTTGCGCATGTTAATACAAGTAATAAATTTTGGATCAAGCCCTGCCAGAGGTGATATGAACATGGCAGCTTTTGTGGACCCATTACTTTTTGCGCACGTTAGTACAAGTAATAGATTTTGGAACAAGTCCTCCTAGAGGTAATATGGATGTGGCAGTTTTTGTGGACCCATTGCTTTTTGCGCACGTTAGTGCAAGTAATAGATTTTGGAACAAGTCCTGCCAGAGGTAATATGGACGTGGCTGTTTTTGTGGACTTAACACCACTGGTGTACCTTGGTGAGTACGGATGATAAGTGGGGATGATAACCGATATCAGAGGTAATATGGACGTGATGATCGATAGCCAAAACATGGAAGGTTTGCTCAGAGGTAATATGGACATGGCAAACTCAGCCGGAAAAAAATGTTAGGACGATAGTTCATAGGTAATATGGATGTGAACCTATATCCGAGAAACTCGTTGAGGAAACCCGTAGGTTTAAATAGGTGATTATAAAAATAATAATAAAGAGATCCAAATGAATTGGGCAATGTTAGCTCAAGGATTCTCAAAATGACCATGAGTAGACTATGAAGAAATATATTCTCTGGTCATGATAACCTAGACGATAAGATATACATGGAATCCGCGAATGATTTAAAATCTTCAGGTATATTCTTGAAGGATTTAAAATTACCATGCTATTTCCGAAGGATTTATAAAATAAGTCATATATGGACTAAAACCATCCAGAAGAATGTGATAGGCTCATTGACTATCTGTCTAGGAAATAACATAATTTGTGAAGAAATCCATGAATGGATTTATTAAAACAAGATATTTTTCTGAAGAGAGGAAATATGACAATATCTCTGGAAGAGATTGAAAAAAAATATCTCCTAAAAAGATAAGTCTCCAAAAGAGATATATTATAATCTCCCGAAGAGAGAATATTAATCTCTTGGAGATCTACTATAAGCCCTAGAAATTGTTTCGGCTACACATCTTTCTCCTTTCTCTTCTACTTTTACAGCATGATAAATCTTTTTTATTTTGCATAAAGGGTACTATTTAGAAAAGGAGTTGAAAGTGTTCTTGTAACGAAAGGAAAGTACTGTCACCAAGCATTTGGAGGTGCACAAAGAGTTCTTGTAAGAAAGGAATAAAACATTAAATATGACAATTGCTAGAAATGTTGGCACTGATTTCGAGTTGAGGACATGAAGGGTTGATATTCCAATCAAACTATCGAGCAACACAATATTTCTTGGAAGTCCTTTTTCATTCTTCTTTCTCAAAAAGGGATGTTTTATCTCGATAATGATTAAAACTAAAGGAATACTATGTTATTTTCAGGCCAACAATGAATCGAACATCCTTCTTATATTAGCTCAACCTTTAAAGTGTTTTTGACTCTTGTTGGGTATCGAGCATATGAGATGCAGAGGGTGGATGGAAATTTTGGAGCATCGTGAAGTCGGTACCGTAGGCTTCTAGAAAAACAATTTTAGGCCAATCGAGTATACTGATTTTCCAGAGTGCACAATGTGCACAAACCGAAATTCAGGTTGGACTAACCGGAATTCCGCTTAGACTTGCTCGATCATATTTTTGACAAATTTTGATATACGAACCTCACTAGAACCTACATATATTTTTCATCATCAATAATGTTATTTGTTTCTTCAAATTGTTCTTCCAAATCATTCCTCCTTGTGTGTCAGTTGACGTGACGATTAATGTGGCAGATGGTATGACAAAATTTAAATTTAAAATTAACATTAACATTAATAATAATAATAATAATAATAATAATAATAATAATAATAATTATTATTATTATTATTATTATAATATTAGCATATATTTTAATATTAATATTAATATTAATGTGCTGGAATGGATCCACATAGAGGATTCCATAGGCGTATCCGAGAGGTGCAAAGCTCTGCTGGATTGTAGGCACACTTGAAGTTGGTTGGATTGTAAGCATATCTATTCCGAATAAAATATTTTTCAAATGTGTCATTCATTTTAGAATTCAAATAGACATTGTTGAGACACCAGGAAATAGACATTTAAGAAATCCAAATTTTTCCATAGACACTTCAAGAGACATTTTGGATTTTAGACTCGAGATGGAGGTACTGAATTGCAATATAGGGTTGAATGTATATTAAACATCCATTTTTTGTGCGCATGTTTTGGACCAAGATAACAATCCGCGTCTCCAAATGAGTAGACATGTATAGCTCGGACGGAATGAAGGGCTAACTAAACTAGTTTATAATTATTGAGTTTTGGATCCCAAAAATAGAGACAAAATTAGACTACAATCCAATCATCATTATTGATATTGAATTCCAATTTAGGTAGTTATTAAGTTTATATATAAACTCAGACATGCTATTGACATGTAAGAGGAGCTATTATTTTGACTAGTAAATTCACGTGCGTTGTACATAAGATAAATTTTCTTCTTCTGATATTAATGTAAAATTGTTTAAATATTTAAATATATTTGAATTAAGATGTATTGTATGTATGTTTACATTTTAATTAGAATTTGTTATATTATATTTTAATTATAATTTGTTATGAGTATATTTCTACTTTTCATAAAGAGTTTTTAAAATGGCTAGTCGTCTAAAGCATATATTTTCAGGTAATTAAAAATTAAAAATTAAATAAATTTAACTAATTGTATAACTACGTAATATTATTAAATTATAAATAAACATCTCATTCTAACTCAAGTGGTTAAGGTGGGATGTATTCTCTCTGGTTGGCTCGGTTCAAATCCTTGAATTGTTATTTATAACAAAATTTATTTTTTTAACAATTTTTTACGTAATATTAATTTTTTAAAATAATTAATTGATGATATACATAAGGCTTAAACGACTCAATTTTGAGTTGTTTTCAAGTCCCCTTATATTAGTAGAGATATATACTCACATAAAAATAAAATAAAATAAAATAAAAACCCATGTTATTCTAAAAACCCACCATATTATTCT
Organism: Iris macrosiphon; assembly: GCA_036927795.1. Taxonomy (NCBI): domain Eukaryota; kingdom Viridiplantae; phylum Streptophyta; class Magnoliopsida; order Asparagales; family Iridaceae; genus Iris; species Iris macrosiphon. The sequence continues at coordinate 212,588,763 of JAYESA010000004.1, forward strand.
AGACTACAAAGAACATTTTAAAAAAGGTAACATCCTACAAGTTTCCTATAACGCAATCAATCTAATTAGGCTTTGTTGCTTAAAGCCCAATAGTTGAAGGTTTATTTATGCAATATGTAAAACCTGAAAATGATTTATTAATGGGCCTAGTTTTGTTGTGCATGTGGACTGAAAGTGGAGCAATCAGTAGGTCCAAGCTAGAGTGCTTTTATTGGTGTTTCTGTTGCATAGATTTGTCAAACTGAGTTGAACATAGTCAAAATTTGTTTGGATCTATTTAGTTCCAATTTTGACAACAATGTTTTTCGGCGAGAGACAGACGTTGAAACAAAACTTGTATTGAGGTTGACGGGTTATAACTTTAAAATATGTTTTTATAAATAATTGCTACAAATAAAAAGTCTTATTTTACAATGGAAACATCACAAATAATCGCTACAAATAAAAGAGTTTTGGAGAAGTGTGACGAAGAAGGTCTAGTTAGCGGACGACCACTTTATTTTTTTGACGATTTGAATCCAAGGTAAAGTTGTTGTTTTTTAGAGTGCGCTTCAAAACGACGTAATGTTGCTGCCAAGCTGAATGACAAACATTTTTTTTATGTTGCAGTGACTTATGCGGGGGACTTTATAACCCACGTGGCTTGTGGCTTGGGGGAGATTGGTGTTTCTTAGGACAGATCTCTTATTGCAGTGTTTTGATGACTATCACCCAAGAAATGATATTAGGGACCTCTCCTTCATAAACGTGAAATCTATGAAATAAACATGGAAGAAGGCCAATTTTTCAGTCCACATATGAACTATTTATAGAGGCGACGCCTCTTACAACCTTCCACGAAACCACTTCACAGGATCGGACTTAAGCAGATTGACCGCTAGTAGTGGAAGAAACACCCACGTTCTCCTCCTTATTTCTTGGCAGATAGGATATCATGGCCTCTTAAATACTGCTTAGTCAGTTCACAACATTGTTATGTTGTTCTACATGCGTGTTTGTTCTGAGGGACTGTCAGTTTTGAAGACCGACTATTTCAATGGACTGTTATTCCACAAGACAACATATTATGCAAATTTTCTCATTTTAAGTGCAAACAAACATCTTACTAATATTTAATGAATATTAGGAGACTAAAATATATTAATATAGTATCATATTTCTTAATTAGTTATTAAGAAATATAACATCAAAATAATTAAATAATATTAGGTCATTTGAATTTTTATACTTATATCCTTCAAAGTGCTCAGTTTACTTTTTCAAGAGAATTAGTTGAAGAATATTTTAATGAGTGTACTTAATTTGTATTTTTACGAGTATTATTTAGTATGGGCATATAGATAGCTAGATGTGTTTCGAATAAGCGAGTTTAAATAAATAGAAGGAAACTATTGTTGATAATGTAATTATTTTGTTCGTTTTTATGTTATAGTTTTCTTTACCATGACATATTAAATAATTGAAATGAAATTTTGCTTACAAAATATGGTAATTTTTCTTTTAATACTTTCCGATTTGATTGAGAGATGGATTCATGTTCCATTGATGGGATTAGATACAAGCCAAGGTAAAATTACCGTCAAACTAGATCGTGGTAGAGTGAGATTCAATAAGGTTTATGAAAATTCGTACTTGAATCCCAACAACTAGATATAAAAAAACCACAAGAATATTGAATTCCAATAAATTTTATGACAAAATTGATAATATTTCAAATAACTGTACTATACATTTTGTTGTTGTTGTTGTTGTTGTTGTTGTTGTTGTTTTTTTTTTTTTTGAGATGTCCGACGATACGCACGAGACTTTGTACACGCTGCGTTGCATGCCATTTGGGTCCACTGTCCTACACCTCCTCCGACAGTTTGATCTCGTGACCGTCCGCGCCTAGTCGTGGAGGTTATACCTCTTCTCACCGATCACAAGAGCCAGTTGAGTTCGGTACTATACATTTTGTTGTTGAAGTCACGTCCACTTGCGATACCAAAAAAGTGAAAAAAATAAGTTTTGATATTATTAAAAAGTATATAAAAATTTAATTTATATTAAAATAGTTTAAATACATTTTAAATATATTATTTTCATAGACAAAATTTTAAATTTTGGGATATATGTGATAACGATATATATTTCAAGAAAGAATTATTTTGGTCAACCATTCAAAATTTCGAAATAAATGAACGCCATTGACATCCATAACTATAAATCACTCGTTTGTTAAAATTAAAATTAACATTAATAATAATAATAATTATTATTATAATAATAATATTAGCCTATATTTTAATGTTAATGTTAATATTAATATTAATGTGCTGGAATGGATCCACATAGAGGGTTCCATAGGCATATCCGAGAGGTGCAAAGCTCCGCTGGACCGAGTCTTGCACGATGGCGAAACCAAGTGCAATAGGAAGCCGAGTAGCACTTGTGCAGACTTGAAGTTGGTTGGATTGTAAGCATTTCTATTCCAGATAAAATATTTTTCAAATGTGTCATTCATTTTAAAATTCAAATAGATATTGCTGAGATACCAGGAAATAAACATTTAAGAAATCCAAAATTTCAAATTTAAGAAATCACGTAATTAAAAATTAAAATATAAATAAATTTAACTATGTAATATTATTAAATTATAAACAAATATCTCTTCTAACTCACGTGGTTAAGGTGAGAAGTATTCTCTCTGGTTGGCTGGGTTCGAATTCTTGAATAGTTATTTATAACAAAATTTATTTTTTTTAAGAATTTTTTTTACGTAATATTAACTTTTTTAAAATAATTAATTGATGATATACATACGGCTTAAACGACTCAATTTTGAGCCATTTCCAACCCCCCTTATATTAGTAGAGATATGTACTCACATAAAAATAAAATAAAATAAAAATCGTAGTTTGATCCTGAAACCGTCCGCCTAGCAAGAGAGTTTATACCTCTTCTGACTGACCACAAGAGCCAGTTGAGTTCGGTACTATACATTTTGTTGTTAAAGTCACGTCCACTTGCATTACAAAAAAGTGGAAAAAAAATATTTTTTCTGATATTATTTGCAAATATATAAAAATAGTTTAAATATATTTTAAATATATAATTTTCATAGACAAAATTTTAAATTTTGGGATATATGTGGTAACGATATATAATTGAAGAAAGAATTATTTTGGTCAACCATTCAAAATTTCGAAATAAATGAACGCCCCATAATTATAAATCACCCGTTTAGGAATCTTATTAGATTAACTATTCAAGAAAGAATACATTTATGACCGTTGCGTGAGAATATGACCATCTACAGCCTTTCCCCTCTCTTCTCCTCTGCTCTCCAGCCTTTCCCCTCTCTTCACCGCCTCCTACTACTACAAACAAACAAGAGATCCCCTCTCTCCTCCGAGCGATCACGACGAGGGAGTACGAGAAGAAGGAAGGGGTCCCCAGGAACGAGGTCGCCAGCGATCCCTCCGTCGCCTCGAGGTCCGAGGAAGGAGAAGGCTGAAAGTATGTGATTGCTATTTTTAGTATTTTCTTGCTTTCTATTTTTGGGGTTTTTCTTTGATTGATTTGATTTGATTTGATTTGATTAATCAGAGGCATACTCCCTCCCTCCTCGGAAAATCTGAAGCAAGCAAAAGCAAAAGCCGGTCATGGGGGCCGATGGTTCTGTGCCGGCTCCGGTGATGTATGTTTTCTTGCAGGTATAAAACCCCTTCTTCTTATTAGTATGTGTTTTATTTATTTGGTTTCTGCCGTTAGATATAGTTTCCCCTGTTCTAACAACTCAGAGATTACTGATTGAACATAAGAGACACATTGAAAATTGTTACCCCCAAATTCTCAATACATCATCTGACAAGATGTTGCTAAATAAAAATTCCACTTTCGAAAATTGTTTTTTTTTTTTTTTTTCATTGTTCATATCATGTAAAAAATAACTGCTGTGTTTATATTTTGCTAGTTGAATGCTTCAAGTTTCATGGTTGAATGAACATAAACCCCTGTAGCATTCTTCAAAGTTTAATCAATCACTGGGCTGAAGTTACAATGATTGATTTTATATGTTTCTTTTTTAAACTTTGGATTGGGGTTCTATGGAAAAAAAGGTTGAACTATTATTATCTTCTTCTTTTTGTGTGTGTGCGCGCGGTTGTGTATAATGGGTTTAACTTAATGCCACTAAGAGAAAAAAAAAGATTGCTTTGCATGTAATTTTCATGTATATTTTATGTTCCAAAACTCCATTTTTGAAGTGTAATTTCGAAAATATACCACGATTCCACATCTATATTCTTTTTTTTAACTATCCTTCTACATTATTATCCAAATATTCTTGTCAAAACCGTAGTTTCGAAATCGTTCTACGATTTGACTTCTACAGGTTTTCAAGCGTCCTTCTACATTATGTTCACAACACTTCTTAAGGGTTGTTTCGAAATCTATTTACGATTTGACTTCTATCTTTTCAACTATCTTTTTTCATTGCATTCCAAAACATCGCTTCCAAATCCGTAGTTTCGGAATATTTCTACCATTTAACTCCTATATGTTTTTCAAATCTTCCTTCTACATTATGTTCAAATTCACTTAAGCATAGGTTCGAAATCTTTCGAACTTCTATATGTTTTTCAACTATCCATTTACGTTACGTTCCTAAACTCTAATTCTAAAGTGTAATTTCAAAATTATGCTACAATTAGGCTTTCATATGATTATTAACTATTCATCTACATTATCTTCCAAAACTTTATTTCTAAATAGTAAAATCTTTCTATGATTACAATTCTATATGAGTTTCAAGCATTCTTGACATTATGCTCAAAAACTTCATTTCTTAAGCGTAGTTCCGAAATATTTCTACGATTTGACCCCTAAATGATTTTCAAGCGTCATTCTACATTATGTTCAAACCTTCACTTCTTATAGTTTCGATACGTTTCTATCATTAAACTTCTATATGTTTTCAACTAGCCTTTTACATTATGTTTCAAAACTTTATTTCCAAATCGTAGTTTCGATATCCTTTTGCCATTCAAATTTTATAGGTTTTTCAACTATCCTTTAACATTATTTTTCGAAACTTCACTTACAAATCGTAGTTTTGAAATCTTTCTATGAGTCAACTTCTACAATTAACATATGACCCCTATATCATTTTTAAGCATTCTTCTATATTATTTTCAAAATTCACTTCTTAGGCGTAGTTTTGTTGTCTTTCCACCATTTGACTTCTATATATTTTTCAACTATGCTTTTACATTATGTTCCAAAACTTTATTTTCGAATTGTAGTTTCGAAATCTTTCTATGACTTGACTTCTAGAACTATCATTTGTCATTATGTTCAAAAACTATCACTTCAAAATCATAAAATCGATATCTTTCTCCAATTTAACATCCATATGATTTTCATGTATACTTCTTATAAATTGTGTTCGAAAAGTCCACTTTGAAGGGTAATTTCGAAATATGCTACAATTTGATTTAGCTTATTTCTTTTTCAACTTCTACATTATTATCAAGAAATTCAATCATAACTTCTAGTTTCGAAATCTTTCTACGATTTAACTTTTATATGTTTTTCAAGCGTCCTTCTACGTTATGTTCACAACATCACTTCATAAGCGCGGTTTCAAAATCGATTTACGATTTGACATATCTTTTCAACTATCATTTTGTCCTTCCAAATTTTATTTTCGGATTTTTCTACAATTTAACTTCTATATATTTTTAAGGATCCTTCTGCATTATGTTCACAACTTCACCTCATAAGCGTGGTTTCGAAATTGATTTACGATTTGACTTATATCTTTTCAACTATCATTTGTCCTTTTACTCCAAAACTTCATTTCCAAATTATATTTTCGAAATCTTTCTACGATTTAACTTCTATATGTTATCTTTCTACGATTTAACTTCTATTTATTTTTCAATTATCCTTTTATATTACTTTCCTAAACTATAATCCAAAATTATAGTTTTGAAATCTTTCTACCATTTGTCTTTTATATGTTTTTCAACTATCACTATACATTATGTTCCAAAACTTTATTTCCAAAGCATATTTTCGATATATTTCTAGCATTTGGCTTCTATATGTTTTTCAACTATCATTTTACATTATGTTCCAAAGCTATAATTCCAAAGTATAGTTACGATATCTTTCTATTTTTTGACTTCTAAATATATTTTCAACTATCCTTTTATATTATTATGTTCCAAAAACTCAACTTTCGAAGTATAATTTCAAAATTATGCCCCGATTTGACTTCTATATATATTTTCAACCATTCATCTATATTATTCCCACAACTCAATTCTAAATCGTAGTTTCGAAGTCTTTCTACGATTTGACTTCTATATGTTTTTCAAGCATCATCTACATTTTGTTCACGAGACTTCACTTAATAAACGTAGTTTCAAAATCTACCTCCGTTTTGACTTCTATCATTTCAACTAATATTTTTATTGTATTCCAAACTTTAGAAGTAAAGTATTGAACATAATATAGACTCGACGTTTCCTCAAAGATATGTTCAAAAACTTAACTTCTTAGGTGCAGTTCCTAATTTTTTTTCCCTCCGATTTGACCTCTATTTGATTTTTAAGCATCCGTCTGCATTATGTTCAAAACTACAATTCTTAAGTGTAGTTTCAATATCTTTCTATCTTTGGCTTCAGATTGTTTTTCAACTATCATATTTACATTATCTTCCAAAACTTAATTTCCAAAGCGTAGTTTCAATTTCTTTCTATCATTATTTGACTTCTATATTTTTTTGATCTATCATTTTACATTATCTTCCAAAACTTTATTTTTTAAGCATACGTAAATATCTTTTTATCATTTGACTTCTATATATTTTTCAACTATCCATTTACATTATAATCCAAAACTTAATTTTCAAATTGCAGTTTCGATATTTTTCTACCATTTGACTTCTTTATGTATTTTTAACTATCCTTTTATATTATGTTCCAAACCTTTATTTTCAAAGAATATGTTTTTCAACTACCCTTTTACATTATAATCCAAAACGTCATTTCCAAATTGTAGTTTCGATATCTTTCTACCATTTGGCTTCTATATATTTTTCAACTATCATTTTACATTATGTCCCAAAACTTTATTTCCAAAACATAGTTACAATATCTTTCCATCATTTGACTTCTATATGTTTTTCAATTATTTTTTACATTAACTTCGAAAACTTTATTTCCAAATCTTTCTTATGTTCGAAAATCTATCTACGTTTTGGCTTCTATCCAAAATCTTCACTTCTTAGGTATCATTGGCTTCAGATTGTTTTTCAACTATCATATTTACATTATCTTCCAAAACTTAATTTCCAAAGCGTAGTTTCAATTTCTTTCTATCATTATTTGACTTCTATATATTTTTGAACTATCATTTTACATTATCTTCCAAAACTTTATTTTTTAAGCATACGTAAATATATTTTTATCATTTGACTTCTATGTATTTTTTAACTATCCATTTACATTATAATCCAAAACTTATTTTTCAAATTGCAGTTTCGATATTTTTCTACCATTTGACTTCTTTATGTATTTTAACTATCCTTTTTATATTATGTTCCAAACCTTTATTTTCAAAGAATATGTTTTTCAACTACCCTTTTACGTTATAATCCAAAACGTCATTTCCAAATTGTAGTTTCAATATCTTTCTACCATTTGGCTTCTATATATTTTTCAACTATCATTTTACATTATGTCCCAAAACTTTATTTCCAAAACATAGTTACAATATCTTTCCATCATTTGACTTCTATATGTTTTTCAATTATTTTTACATTAACTTCGAAAACTTTATTTCCAAATCTTTCTTATGTTCGAAAATCTATCCACGTTTTGGCTTCTATCCAAAATCTTCACTTCTTAGGTACAATTCTTATGTGTTCAAAACTTTAGAAGTCTACATTATGTTCAAAAACTTCCTTTCTTAAGTATAGTTTCAATATCTTTCTATTATTGGCTTTATATGTTTTTCAACTATCATTTACATTATCTTCCAAAACTTCATTTTTAAAGCGTAGTTTCAGTTTCTTTCTATCATTATTTTACTTCTATAGGTTTTTGAACTATTATTTTACATTATGTACATTATGCTCCAAAATTTTATTTTCAAATCGTAGTTTCGATATCTTTCTTCCATTTGACTTCTATATATATTTCAATTATACTTTTTTTTAACATTATGTACCTTATTTCAAAATCATAGTTTTGGTGTCTTATCATTAGACTTTTATATATTTTTCAACTATCGTTTTATATTATGTTCCAACACTTCACTTTTGAAGTTTAATTTCGAAATTATGCCATCCTTCTATTTTATTATCCAAAAACTCAATTCTAAATCATAGTTTCAAAGTATTTCTACGATTTTACTTCTATATATTTTTCAAGCATCTATATTATGTTCACAATTTTACTTCAAAAGCGTAGTTTCAAAATCTATCTACGTTTTGACTTATATCATCTCAACTTTTTTTATTATATTGCAAACTTAATAAGTGAAGTTTTGAACATAGTGTAGATTCGAGGTTTCCTCAACGTTATGTTCAAAAACTTTACTTCTTAGGAGCAGTTCCAAATTCTTTCTTAGATTTGACCTCTATTTGATTTTCAAGCATCCATCTCCATTAAGTTCAAAACTTCACTTCTTAAGTGTAGTTTCAATATCTTTCTATCATTGGCTTCCATATGTTTTTCAACTATCGTTTATATTATCTTCCAAAACTTTATTTTCAAATCGTAGTTTCGTTATTTTTCTACCATTTAATTTCTATATGTTTTTACATTATCTTCCAAACTTTATTTCCAAAGCGTAGTTTCAATATCTTTCTATCATTTGAATCTATATGTTTTTCAACAATCCTTTTAAATTATAATCCAAAACATCATTTTCAAATTGTAGTTTCGATATCTTTCTACCATTAGGGAATCTTCATAGAGAAGGGAAGAACAACGCAACGACGATTGAAAGAAACCGTTCATTAAGTCAGGCTTCATTAGCATCATTCAATTCTATCTACTTTTTGACTTCTATCATTTCAACAATCTTTCTTCCATTTGACTTCTACATATATTTCAATAATTCTTTTACATTATGTTCCTCATTTCCAAATCGTATTTCGATGCCTTTCTATCATTTCACTTATATATATTTTTCAACTATCCTTTTATATTATGTTCCAAAACTCCACTTTTGAAGTATAATTTTGAAATTATACGACGATTTGACTTCTATATGGTTTACAACCATCATTCTATATTATTATCCAAAAACTCAATTCTAAATCTTACTTTTGAAGTCTTTCTACGATTTGACTTCTATATGTTTTTCAAGCATCCTCTACATTATGTTCGCAACTTCACTTCATAAGCTTAGTTTCAAAATCTATCTACGTATTGACTTCTACCATTTCAACTAATTTTTTTCATTTTATTCCAAACTTAAGAAGTGAAGATTTGAACATAATGTAGACTCGAGGTTTCCTCGATGTTATGTTCAAAAACTTCACTAAGGTGCAATTCCTAAAACTTTTAAGATTTGATCTCTATTTGATTTTCAAGTGTCCGTCTACATTATGTTCAAACATTCACTTCAAGTGTAGTTTCAATATCTTTCTATCATTGGCTTCTATATGTTTTTCAACTATCGTTTACATTATCTTCCAAAACAACATTTCCAATGCGTATATAGTTTCAATTTCTTTCTACCATTTGACTTCTATATGATTTTGAACTATCATTTTATATTATGTTATAAAACTTTATTTTCAAAGCATAACTAAATATATTTCTACAATTTGACTTATATATATTTTTTCAACTACCCTTTTACATTATAATACAAATCTTAATTTTTAAATTATAGTTTCGATATCTTTCTACCATTTGACTTCTATATGTATTTCAATTATTCTTTTATATTATGTTTCAAACTTTATTTTCAAAGTATATATTTTTCAACTATCCTTTTACATTATAATCCAAAACGTCATTTTCAAATTGCGGTTTTGATATATTTCTACCATTTGACTTCCATATATTTTTCAACTATCATTTTACATTATGTTCCAGAACTTTATTTTCAAAGCATTGTTACGATATCTTTCTATCATGACTTGTATATGTTTTTCAACTATTTTTTTTTACATTATCTTCGAAAACTTCCTTTTCGAAATCTTCCAAACTTCATTTTCAAATCATAGTTTCGATATATTTCTACCATTTTACTTCTATATGTTTTTACATTATCTTCAAAAATTTATTTCCAAATCGTAATTTCGATATATTTCAACAATTTGACTTCTATATATTTTTACATTGTCTTCCAAACTTTATTTTCAAATCGTAGTTTCAATATATTTCTACTATTTCCCTTCTTTATGATCATATTCAAAGCATAGTTTCGATATATTTCTATCATTTGACTTATATATATTTTTTACTATCCTTTTACATTAAAATCCAAAATATTATTTTCATATTGTAGTTTCGATATCTTTATACCCTTTGCTTCTAATTGTTTTTGAACTACCGTTTTACATTATGTTCCAAAACTTTATTTCCAATGCATAGTTATGATATCTCTCTATCATTTGACTTTTATTTGTTTTTCAACTATTATTTTATATTATGTTCCAAATCTTTATTTTCAAAGCATCGTTACGATATCTTTCTATCATTTGACTTGTATATGTTTTTCAACTATTTTTTACATTATCTTCGAAAACTTCTTTTCCGAAATCTTCCAAACTTCATTTCCAAATCGTAGTTTCAATATATTTCTACAATTTTACTAATATATATTTTTATATTATCTTCCAAAATTTATTTCGAAATCGTAATTTCGATATATTTCAACAATTTGACTTCTATATATTTTTACATTGTCATCCAAACTTTATTTCCAAATCGTAGTTTCAATATATAAATACCATTTGACTTCTATATGATCATATTCAAAGCATAGTTTTAATATATTTCTATCATTTGACTTCTATATGTTTTTTTTATTATGCTTTTACATTATAATCCAAAATATCATTTCCAAATTGTAGTTTTGATATATTTATACCATTTAGCTTCTATATATTTTTGAACTACCGTTTTATATTATGTTCCAAAACTTTATTTCCAAAGCATAGTGACGATATCTTTCTATCATTTGACTTCTATATATTTTTTCAACTATCTTTTTACATTATAATCCAAAAATTTATTTTTAAATCGTAGTTTTGATATCTTTTTTTTTCATTTAACTTTTATAAGTATTGCAACTATACTTTTTTACGTTATGTTTTAACTATCTTTTTACATTATAAACCAAAATTTTATTTCCAAATCGTAGTTTCGATATCTTTCTTCCATTTGACTTTTATAAGTATTTCAACTATCCTTTTACGTTATCTTCCTCATTTCCAAATCGTAGTTTCGATGTCTTTATATCATTTGACTTCTTTATATTTTTCAACTATCCTTTTATATTTTGTTCCAAACCTCCACATTTTGAAGTATAATTTCAAAATTATGCCCCGATTTGACTTATATAAGTTTTCAACCATCATTTCTAAGATTTGACTTCTATATGTTCATATTCAAAGCATAGTTTCGATATCTTTCTATCATTTGACTTATATATATATATATATATATATATATATATATATATATATATATATATATATATATATATATATATTACTATCCTTTTACATTATAATCCAAAATATTATTTTCATATTGTAGTTTCGATATCTTTATACCCTTTGCTTCTATTTGTTTTTGAACTACAGTTTTACATTATGTTCCAAAACTTTATTTTCAAAGCATAGTTACGATATCTCTCTATCATTCGACTTCTATTTGTTTTTCAACTATCATTTTACATTAAGTTCCAAATCTTTATTTTCAAAGCATTGTTACGATATCTTTCAACTACCGTTTTACATTATTTCCAAAACTTTATTTCCAAAGCATAGTTATGATATATTTCTAACATTTGACTTCTATATGTTTTTTCAAATATCTTTTTACATTATAATCAGAAAATTTATTTTTAAATCGTAGTTTTGATATATTTCTTCCATTTGACTTTTATATGTATTTCTAGTATCCTATTACGTTATGTTCCTCATTTCGAAATCGTAGTTTCGATTATTTCTTTCATTCGACTTTTATAAGTATTTCATTTTTTTTTACGTTATGTTCCACATTTCCAAATCGTAGTTTCGATGTCTTTCTTCATTAGACTTCTATATATTTTTTAACTATCCTTTTATATTGTGTTAAAAAACTCAATTTTATATTTAAATTATAGTTTCGATATCTTTCTACCATTTGACTTCTATACGTATTTCAATTATCCTTTTATATTATGTTCCAAAACTTTATTTTCAAAGTATATATTTTTCAACTATCCTTTTACATTATAACCCAAAACTTCATTTTCAAATTGCGGGTTCGATATCTTTCTATCATTTGACTTTTATATATTTTTCAACTATCATATTACATTATGTTCCAAAACTTTATTTTCAAAGCATCGTTACGATATCTTCCTATCATTTGACTTGTATATATTTTTCAAATATTTTTTTTACATTATCTTCGAAAACTTCTTTTCCGAAATCTTCCAAACCTCATTTCTAAATCATAGTTTCGATATCTTCCAAAATTTATATCCAAATTGTAATTTTGATATATTTCAACAATTTAACTTCTATATGTTTTTACATTGTCTTCCATACTTTATTTCCAAATTGTAGTTTCAATATATTTCTACCATTTGACATCTTTATGATCATATTCAAAGCATAGTTTCGATATATTTCTATCATTTGACTTATATATATATATATATATATATATATATATATATATATATATATATATTACTATCCTTCTACATTATAATCCAAAATATCATTTCCAAATAGTAGTTTCGATATATTTCTACCATTTGGCTTCTATATATTTTTTATATTTCTATCATTTGACTTGTATTCCATACTTTATTTATATCATTGTCTTCCATACTTTATTTCCAAATCGTAGTTTCAATATATTTCTGCCATTTGACTTCTTTGCCAAACTTTATTTCCAAATTGTAGTTTTGATATTTTTCAACCATTTGACTTCTATATGTTTTTCAACTACCGTTTTACATTATTTCCAAAACTTTATTTCTAAAGCATAGTTATGATATCTTTCTTACATTTTACTTCTATATGTTTTTTCAAATATTTTTTTACATTATAATCCAAAAAATTATTTTCAAATCGTAGTTTTGATATATTTCTTCCATTTGACTTTTATAAGTATTTCTAGTATCCTATTACGTTATGTTCCTCATTTCGAAATCGTAGTTTCGATTTATTTCTTTTATTCGACTTTTATAAGTATTTCATTTTTTTTATGTTATGTTCCACATTTCCAAATCGTAGTTTCGATGTCTTTCTTCATTAGACTTCTATATATTTTTAACTATCATTTTATATTGTACTAAAAAACTCCACTTAATTTTCAAATTATAGTTTCGATATCTTTCTACCATTTGACTTCTATACGTATTTCAATTATCTTTTTATATTATGTTCTAAAACTTTATTTTCAAAGTATATATTTTTCAACTATCCTTTTACATTATAATCCAAAACTTCATTTTCAAATTGCGGGTTCGATATCTTTCTATCATTTGACTTTTATATATATTTCAACAATTTGACTTCTATATGTTTTTACATTGTCTTCCATACTTTATTTCCAAATCGTAGTTTCAATATATTTCTACCATTTGACTTCTTTATGATCATATTCAAAGAATAGTTTCGATATATTTCTATCATTTGACTTATATATATATTTTTTACTATCCTTTTACGTTATAATCCAAAATATCATTTCCAAATTGTAGTTTCGATATATTTCTACCTTTTGGCTTCTATATATTTTTCAACTACCGTTTTAGTTCCAAAACTTTATTTCCAAGCATATTTTCAATATCTTTCTATCATTTGACTTCTATATATTTTTTCAACTATCTTACATTATATTCCAAAATTTTATTTTCAAATCGTAGTTTTGATATCTTTTTTCCATTTAACTTTTAAAAGTATTTCAACTATCCGTTTTAACGTTATGTTTTAACTATCTTTTTACATTATAAACCAAAATTTTATTTCCAAATCGTACTTTCGATATCTTTCTTCCATTTGACTTTTATAAGTATTTCAACTATCCTTTTACGTTATCTTCCTCATTTCCAAATCGTAGTTTCGATGTTTTTATATCATTTGACTTCTTTATATTTTTCAACTATCCTTTTATATTTTGTTCCAAAACTCCACATTTTGAAGTATAATTTTAAAATTATGCCCCGATTTGACTTATATATGTTTTCAACCATCCTTTTTATGATTTGACTTCTATATGTTCATATTCAAAGCGTAGTTTCGATATCATTCTATCATTTGACTTATATATATATTTTTTACTATCCTTTTACATTATAATCCAAAGTATCATTTCCATATTGTAGTTTCGATATCTTTATACCATTTGCTTCTATTTGTTTTTGAACTACAGTTTTACATTATGTTCCAAAACTTTATTTCCAAAGCATAGTTATGATATCTCTCTATCATTTGACTTCTATTTGTTTTTCAACTATTATTTTACATTATGTTCCAAATCTTTATTTTCAAAGCATCGTTACGATATCTTTCTATCATTTGACTTGTATATTTTTTCAACTATTTTTTACATTATCTTCGAAAACTTCTTTTCTGAAATCTTCCAAACTTCATTTCCAAATCGTAGTTTCAATATATTTCTACAATTTTACTTCTATATGTTTTTACATTATCTTCCAAAATTTATTTCGAAATCGTAATTTCGATATATTTCAACAATTTGACTTCTATATGTTTTTACATTGTCTTCCAAACTTTATTTCCAAATCGTAGTTTCAATATATTTCTACTATTTGACTTCTATATGACCATATTCAAAGCATAGTTTCAATATATTTCTATCATTTGACTTTTATATATATTTTTTATTATCCTTTTACATTATTATCCAAAATATCATTTTCAAATTGTAGTTTCGATATATTTCTACCATTTGGCTTATATATATTTTTGAACTACCGTTTTATATTATGTTCCAAAATTGTATTTCCAAAGCATAGTGACGATATCTTTCTATCATTTGACTTCTATATATTTTTTCAACTATCTTTTTACATTATAGTCCAAAAATTTATTTTCAAATCGTAGTTTCGATATCTTTTTTCCATTTATCTTTTATAAGTATTTCAACTATCCTTTTACGTTATGTTTCAACTATCTTTTTACATTATAAAACAAAATTTTATTTCCAAATCGTAGTTTCGATATCTTTCTTCCATTTGACTTTTATAAGTATTTCAACTATCCTTTTACGTTATCTTCCTCACTTCCAAATCGTAGTTTCGATGTCTTTATATTTTTTGACTTCTTTATATTTTTCAACAATCCTTTTATATTTTGTTCCAAAACTCCACATTTTGAAGTATAATTTCAAAATTATGCCCCGATTTGACTTCTATATGTTTTCAACCATCCTTTCTACGATTTGACTACTATATGTTCATATTCAAAGCGTAGTTTCGATATCTTTCTATCATTTGACTTATATATATATTTTTTACTATCCTTTTATATTATAATCCAAAATATTATTTCCATATTGTAGTTTCGATATCTTTATACCCTTTGCTTATATTTGTTTTTGAACTACCATTTTATATTATGTTCTAAAACTTTATTTCCAAAGCATAGTTACGATATCTTTCTATCATTTGACTTCTATATATCTTTTCAACTATCTTTTTACATTATAACCAAAATTTTATTTTCAAATCGTAGTTTCGATATCTTTTTTCCATTTGACTTTTTTAAGTATTTCAACTATCCTTTTACGTTATGTTTCAACTATCTTTTTACATTATAAAATAAAAATTTATTTCCAAATCGTTGTTTCGATATCTTTCTTCCATTTGACTTTTATAAGTATTTCAACTATCCTTTTATGTTATCTTCCTCATTTCCAAATCGTAGTTTCAATGTCTTTATATCATTTGACTTCTTTATATTTTTCAACTATCCTTTTATATTTTGTTCCAAAACTCCACCTTTTGAAGTATAATTTCAAAATTATGTCCTGATTTGACTTCTGTATGTTTTCAACCATCCTTTCTACGATTTGACTTCTCTTTGTTTTTCAAGGGTCATCTACATTATGTTTACAACATCACTTCATAAGCGTAGTTTCAAAATTTATCTACATTTTGACTTTCTATCATTTCAACAAACTTTTTTCATTATATACCAAACTTAAGAAGTGAAGTTTTGAACATAATGTAGACTCGGCGTTTCCTCGACGTTATGTTCAAAAACATCACTTCTTAGGTGCAATTCATAATTCTTTCTTAAATTTGACCTCAATTTGATTTTTAAGCGGTCTGTCGACATTATCTTCAAAACTTTACTTCTTAAGTATAGTTTCAATATCTTTCTTTCATTGGCTTCTATATATTTTTTAACTATTATTTACATTATCTTCCAAAACTTCATTTCCAAAACGTACTTTCAATTTCTTTCTATCATTATTTGACTTCTATATATTTTTGAACTATCATTTTACATTATATTTCAAAATTTTATTTCTAAAGCATAATTAAATATCTTTCTATCTTTTGACTTCTATATGTTTTTCAACTATCCTTTTACATTATAATCTAAAACTTAATTTTTCAATTGTAGTTGAGATATCTTTCTACCATTTGACTCCGATATGTATTTCAACTATCTTTTTATTATGTTCCAAAATTTTATTTTCAATGTATATGTTTTTCAACTATCCTTTATATTATAATATAAAACGTCATTTTCAAATTGTAGTCTCGATATATTTCTACCATCTGGCTTCTATATGTTATTAATCTATAATTTTATATTATGTTCCAAAACTTTATTTTCAAAATATAGTATTTTTAACTTTATATATTTTTCATCTTTCTATCATTTGACTTTATATGTTATTCATCTTTCGACTATCCTTTATATTATTATAATTTTACATTATTTTTCTACAATTTGGCTTCTATATGTTATTTATCTTTCTATTATTTGACTTTATATGTTTTTAAACTCTTTTTTTTATATTATATTCGAAAACTTCTTTTCCAAACTTTATTTTCAAAGCGTAGTTTCGACATCTTTCTATCATTTGACTTTTATATATTTTAAACTATCCTTTTACATTATAATCCAAAATATTATTTTTAAATTGTAGTGTTGATATTTTTCTACCATTTGACTTATATAAGTTTTTCAACTACCGTTTTACATTATTTCCAAACTTTATTTTCAAATCATAGTTATGATATCTTTCTAACATTTGACTTCTATATATTTTTTCAAATATATTTTTGCATTATAATCCTAAAATTCATTTTCAAATCGTCGATTTGATATATTTTTTCCATTTGACTTTTATAAGTATTTCAAGTATCCTATTATGTTATGTTCCTCATTTCGAAATCGTAGTTTCGAATTATTTCTTTCATTTGACTTCTATAAGTATTTCATATTTTTTTTAAAGTTATGTTCCACATTTCCAAATTGTAGTTTCGATGTCTTTCTTCATTAGACTTCTAAATATTTTTTAACTATCCTTTTATATTGTGTTAAAAAAACTCCACTTAATTTCAAATTATAGTTTCGATATCTTTCTACCATTTGACTTCTATATGTATTTCAATTATCCTTTTATATTATGTTCCAAAACTTTATTTTCAAAGTATATATTTTTCAACTATCCTTTTACATTATAATCCAAAACTTCATTTTCAAATTGCGGTTTCGATATCTTTCTACAATTTGACTTTTATATATTTTTCAACTATTACATTATGTTCCAAAACTTTATTTTTAAAGCATCGTTACGATATCTTCTTATCATTTGACTTGTATTTGTTTTTCAACTATTTTTTTACATTATCTTCGAAAACTTCTTTTCCGAAATCTTCCAAACTTCATTTCCAAATCATAGTTTCGATATCTTCCAAAATTTATATCCAAATTATAATTTCGATATATTTCAACGATTTGACTTCTATATGTTTTTACATTGTCTTCCAAACTTTATTTTCAAATCGTAGTTTCAATATATTTCTACCATTTGACTTATTTATGATCATATTCAAAGAATAGTTTCGATATATTTCTATCATTTGACTTATATATATATTTTTTACTATCCTTTTAATTATAATTCAAAATATTATTTCCAAATTGTAGTTTCAATATATTTCTACCTTTTGGCTTCTATATATTTTTGAACTACCGTTTTAGTTCCAAAAGTTATTTTTTCCAAGCATATTTTCAATATCTTTCTATCATTTGACTTCTATATATTTTTTCAACTATCTTTTTACATTATATTCCAAAATTTTATTTTCAAATCGTAGTTTTGATATATTTTTTCCATTTAACTTTTATAAGTATTTCAACTATCATTTTGTACGTTATGTTTTAACTATCTTTTTACATTATAAACCAAAAATTTATTTCTAAATCGTAGTTTCGATATCTTTATTCCATTTGACTTTTATAAGTATTTCAACTATCCTTTTACGTTATTTTTCTCATTTCCAAATCGTAGTTTCGATGTCTTGATATCATTTGACTTCTTTATATTTTTCAACTATCCTTTTATATTTGGTTCCAAAACTCCACATTTTGAAGTATAATTTCAAAATTATGCCCCGATTTGAATTATATATGTTTTCAACCATCCTTTATACGATTTGATTTCTATATGTTCATATTCAAAGCATAGTTTCGATATCTTTCTATCATTTGACTTATATATATAATTTTTACTATCCTTTTATATTATAATCCAAAATTTTATTTCCATATTGTAGTTTTGATATCTTTATACCCTTTGTTTCTATATGTTTTTGAACTACCGTTTAACATTATGTTCAAAACTTTATTTTCAAAGAATAGTTACGATATCGTTCTATCATTTGACTGATATTTGTTTTTCAACTATCATTTTACATTATGTTCCAAATCTTTATTTTCAAAGCATCGTTACGATATCTTTCTATCATTTGACTTGTATGTGTTTTTCAACTATTTTTTTTACATTATCTTCGAAATTTTTTTTTCCGAAATCTTCCAAACTTCATTTCCAAATCGTAGTTTCAACATATTTCTATAATTTTACTTCCATATGTTTTTACATTATCTTCCAAAATTTATTTCAAAATCGTAATTTCGATATATTTCAACAATTTGACTTCTATATGTTTTTACATTGTCTTCCAAACTTTATTTCCAAATCGTAGTTTCAATATATTTCTACCATTTGACTTCTCTATGATCATATTCAAAGCATAGTTTCAATATATTAATATCATTTGACTTCTATTTTTTTTTTTTATTATCCTTTTACATTATAATCCAAAATATCATTTCCAAATTGTAGTTTCGATATATTTCTACCATTTGGCTTCTATATATTTTTGAACTACCGTTTTATATTATGTTCCAAAATTTATTTCCAATGCATAGTGACGATATCGTTCTATTATTTGACTTCTACATATTTTTTCAATTAACTTTTTAAATTATAAACCAAAAATTTATTTCCAAATCGTAGTTTCGATATCTTTCTTCCATTTGAGTTTTATAAGTATTTCAACTATCCTTTTACGTTATCTTCCTTATTTCCAAATCGTAGTTTCGATATTTTTATATCATTTAAATTCTTTATATTTTTTAACTATCCTTTTATATTTTGTTCAAAAACTCCACATTTTGAAGTATAATTTCAAAATTATGCCCCGATTTGACTTTTATATATTTTTAACTATCCTTTTACATTATAATCCAAAATATTATTTTCAAATTGTTGTTTTGACATTTTTCTACCATTTGACTTCTATATGTTTTTCAACTACCGTTTTACATTATTTTCCAAACTTTATTTCCAAATCATAGTTATGATATCTTTCTAACATTTAACTTCTATATATTTTTTGAAATATCTTTTTACATTATAATCCAAAAATTTATTTTCAAATCGTAGTTTTGATATATTTCTTCCATTTGACTTTTATTTGTATTTCAAGTATCCTATTACGTTATGTTCCTCATTTCAAAATCCTAGTTTCGATTTATTTCTTTCATTTGACTTTTGTAAGTATTTCATTTTTTTTATATTATGTTCCACATTTCCAAATCGTAGTTTCGATGTCTTTCTTCATTAGACTTCTATATATTTTTTAACTGTCCTTTTATGTTGTGTTAAAAAACTCCACTTAATTTTCAAATTATAGTTTCAATATCTTTCTACCATTTTACTTCTATATGTATTTCAATTATCCTTTTATATTATGTTCCAAAACTTTATTTTCAAAGTATATATTTTTCAACTATCCTTTTACATTATAATCCAAAACTTCATTTTGAAATTGCGGTTTTGATATCTTTCTATCATTTGACTTTTATATGTTTTTGCACTATCATTTTACATTATGTTCCAAAGCTTTATTTTCAAAGCATCGCTAGGATATCTTCCTATCATTTGACTTGTATATTTTTTTCAACTTTTTTTTTACATTATCTTCGAAAACTTCTTTTCCGAAATCTTCCAAACTTCATTTCCAAAGCATAATTACGATATCGCTCTATCATTTGACTTCTATTTGTTTTTCAACTATCATTTTACATTATGTTCCAAATTTTAATTTTCAGAGCATCGTTACGATATTTTTCTATCATTTGACTTGTATATGTTTTTCAACTATTTTTTTACATTATCTTCGAAAACTTCTTTTCCGAAATCTTCCAAACTTCATTTTCAAATCGTAGTTTCAATATATTTCTACAATTTTACTTCTATATGTTTTTACATTATCTTCCAAAATTTATTTCGAAATCGTAATTTCGATATATTTCAACAATTTGACTTCTATATGTTTTTACATTGTCTTCCAAACTTTATTTCCAAATCGTAGTTTCAATATATTTCTACCATTTGACTTCTATATGTTCATATTCTAAGCATAGTTTCGATATCATTCTATCATTTGACTTATATATATATATTTTACTATCCTTTTACATT
Organism: Iris macrosiphon; assembly: GCA_036927795.1. Lineage (NCBI taxonomy): Eukaryota > Viridiplantae > Streptophyta > Magnoliopsida > Asparagales > Iridaceae > Iris > Iris macrosiphon. Next base: position 212,609,978 of record JAYESA010000004.1, read on the forward strand.
ATAATCCAAAGTATCATTTCCATATTGTAGTTTCGATATCTTTATACCATTTGCTTCTATTTGTTTTTGAACTACAGTTTTACATTATGTTCCAAAACTTTATTTCCAAAGCATAGTTATGATATCTCTCTATCATTTGACTTCTATTTGTTTTTCAACTATTATTTTACATTATGTTCCAAATCTTTATTTTCAAAGCATCGTTACGATATCTTTCTATCATTTGACTTGTATATTTTTTCAACTATTTTTTACATTATCTTCGAAAACTTCTTTTCTGAAATCTTCCAAACTTCATTTCCAAATCGTAGTTTCAATATATTTCTACAATTTTACTTCTATATGTTTTTACATTATCTTCCAAAATTTATTTCGAAATCGTAATTTCGATATATTTCAACAATTTGACTTCTATATGTTTTTACATTGTCTTCCAAACTTTATTTCCAAATCGTAGTTTCAATATATTTCTACCATTTGACTTCTATATGACCATATTCAAAGCATAGTTTTAATATATTTCTATCATTTGACTTCTATATATATTTTTTATTATCCTTTTACATTATTATCCAAAATATCATTTTCAAATTGTAGTTTCGATATATTTCTACCATTTGGCTTATATATATTTTTGAACTATATATAAGTATTTCAACTATCCTTTTACGTTATCTTCCTCATTTCCAAATCGTAGTTTCGATATTTTTATATCATTTAAACTTCTTTATATTTTTCAACTATCCTTTTATATTTTGTTCAAAAACTCCACACTTTGAAGTATAATTTCAAAATTATGCCCCGATTTGACTTTTATATATTTTCAACTATCCTTTTACATTATAATCCAAAATATTATTTCCAAATTGTAGTTTTGATATTTTTCTACCATTTGGCTTCTATATGTTTTTCAACTACCGTTTTACATTATTTCCAAAACTTTATTTCCAAATCATAGTTATGATATCTTTCTAACATTTGACTTCTATATATTTTTTCAAATATGTTTTTAGATTATAATCCAAAAATTTATTGTCAAATAGTAGTTTTGATATATTTCTTCCATTTGACTTTTATAAGTATTTCAAGTATCCTATTACGTTATGTTCCTCATTTCGAAATCCTAGTTTCGATTTATTTCTTTCATTTGACTTTTATAAGTATTTCATTTTTTTTTATATATGTTCCACATTTCCAAATCGTAGTTTCGATGTCTTTCTACATTAGACTTCTATATATTTTTTAACTATCCTTTTATATTGTGTTAAAAAACTCCACTTAATTTTTAAATTATTGTTTCGATTTCTTTCTACCATTTGACTTCTATATGTATTTCAATTATCCTTTTATATTATGTTCCAAAACTTTATTTTCAAAGTATATGTTTTTCAACTATCCTTTTACATTATAATCCAAAACTTTATTTTCAAATTGCGGTTTTGATATCTTTCTATCATTTGACTTTTATATATTTTTGAACTATCATTTTACATTATGTTCCAAAACTTTATTTTCAAAGCATCGTTACGATATCTTCCTATCATTTGACTTGTATATGTTTTTCAACTATTTTTTTTACATTATCTTCGATAACTTCTTTTCCGAAATCTTCCAAACTTCATTTCCAAATCATAGTTTCAATATCATCCAAAATTTATATCCAAATTGTAATTTCGATATATTTCAACAATTTGACTTCTATATGTTTTTACATTGTCTTCCAAACTTTATTTCCAAATCGTAGTTTCAATATATTTCTACCATTTGACTTCTTTATGATCATATTCAAAGCATAGTTTCGATATATTTCTATCATATGACTTTTATATATATATTTTTATCTTTTTACATTATAAACCAAAAATTTATTTCCAAATCGTACTTTCTATATCTTTCTTCCATTTGACTTTTATAAGTATTTCAACTATCATTTTACGTTATCTTCTTCATTTCCAAATCGTAGTTTCGATGTCTTTATATCATTTGACTTCTTTATATTTTTCAACTATCCTTTTATATTTTGTTCCAAAACTCCACATTTTGAAGTATAATTTCAAAATTATGCCCCGATTTGACTAATATATGTTTTCAACCATCCTTTTTATGATTTGACTTCTATATGTTCATATTCTAAGCATAGTTTCGATATCATTCTATCATTTGACTTTCAATTTCTTTCTATCATTATTTGACTTCTATATAATTTTGAACTATCATTTTACATTATATTTCAAAATTTTATTTCTAAAGCATAATTAAATATCTTTCTATCTTTTGACTTCTATATGTTTTTCAACTATCCTTTTACATTATAATCTAAAACTTAATTTTTCAATTGTAGTTGAGATATCTTTCTACCATTTGTCTCCGATATGTATTTCAACTATCTTTTTATTATGTTCCAAAAATTTATTTCCAAAGTATATGTTTTTCAACTATCCTTTATATTATAATATAAAACGTCATTTTTAAATTGTAGTCTCGATATATTTCTGCCATCTGGCTTCTATATGTTATTCATCTATAATTTTACATTATGTTCCAAAACTTTATTTTCAAAGCATAGTATTTTTAACTTTATATATTTTTCATCTTTCTATCATTTGACTTTATATGTTATTCATCTTTCGACGATCCTTTATATTATTATAATTTTACATTATTTTTCTACAATTTGGCTTCTATATGTTATTTATCTTTCTATCATTTGGCTTTATATGTTTTTAAACTCTTTTTTTTATATTATATTCGAAAACTTCTTTTCCAAACTTTATTTTCAAAGCGTAGTTTCGACATCTTTCTATCATTTGACTTTTATATATTTTAAACTATCATTTTACATTATAATCCAAAATATTATTTTTAAATTGTAGTGTTGGTATCTTTCTAACATTTGACTTCTATATATTTTTTCAAATATGTTTTTAGATTATAATCCAAAATTTTATTTTCAAATAGTAGTTTTGATATATTTTTTCCATTTGACTTTTATAAGTATTTCAAGTATCCTATTACGTTATGTTCCTCATTTCGAAATCCTAGTTTCGATTTATTTCTTTCATTTGACTTTTATAAGTATTTCATTTTTTTTTTATATTATGTTCCACATTTCCAAATCGTAGTTTCGATGTCTTTCTTCATTAGACTTCTATATATTTTTTAACTGTCCTTTTATATTGTGTTAAAAAACTCCACTTAATTTTTAAATTATAGTTTCGATATCTTTCTACCATTTGACTTCTATATGTATTTCAATTATCCTTTTATATTATGTTCCAAAACTTTATTTTCAAAGTATATATTTTTCAACTATCCTTTTACATTATAATCCAAAACTTCATTTTGAAATTGCGGTTTTGATATCTTTCTATCATTTGACTTTTATATATTTTTGAACTATCATTTTACATTATGTTCAAAAACTTTATTTTCAAAGCATCGTTACGATATCTTCCTATCATTTGACTTGTATATGTTTTTCAACTATTTTGTTTTTACATTATCTTCGAAAACTTCTTTTCCGAAATCTTCCAAACTTTATTTCCAAAGCATAGTTTCGATATCATCCAAAATTTATATCCAAATTGTAATTTCGATATATTTCAACAATTTGACTTCTATATGTTTTTACATTGTCTTCCAAACTTTATTTCCAAATCGTAGTTTCAATATATTTCTACCATTTTACTTCTTTATGATCATATTCAAAGCATAGTTTCGATATATTTCTATCATATGACTTATATATATATATTTTTATCTTTTTACATTATAAACCAAAAATTTATTTCCAAATCGTACTTTCTTTATCTTTCTTCCATTTGACTTTTATAAGTATTTCAACTATCCTTTTACGTTATTATCTTCATTTCCAAATCGTAGTTTCGATGTCTTTATATCATTTGACTTCTTTATATTTTTCAACTATCCTTTTATATTTTGTTCCAAAACTCCACATTGTGAAATATAATTTTAAAATTATGCCCCGATTTAACTTATATATGTTTTCAACCATCCTTTCTACGATTTGACTTCTATATGTTCATATTCAAAGCGTAGTTTCGATATCTTTCTATCATTTGACTTATATATATATATATTTTTACTATCCTTTCAAATTATAATCCAAAATTTTATTTCCATATTGTAGTTTCGATATCTTTATACCCTTTGCTTCTATATGTTTTTGAACTATCGTTTTACATTATGTTCCAAAACTTTTTTTCCAAATCATAGTTACGATATCGCTCTATCATTTGACTTCTATTTGTTTTTCAACTATCATTTTACATTATGTTCCAAATCTTTATTTTCAAAGCATCGTTACGATATATTTCTATCATTTGACTTGTATATTTTTTCAACAATTTTTTTCCATTATATTCGAAAACTTTTTTTCCGAAATCTTCCAAACTTCATTTCCAAATCGTAGTTTCAATATATTTCTATAATTTTACTTCTATATTTTTTTACAATATCTTCCAAAGTTTATTTTGAAATCGTAATTTCGATTTATTTCAACAATTTGACTTCTATATGTTTTTACATTGTCTTCCAAACTTTATTTCCAAATCGTAGTTTCAATATATTTCTACCATTTGACTTCTATATGATCATATTCAAAGCATAGTTTCAATATATTTCTATCATTTGACTTGTATATGTTTTTTTACTATCCTTTTACATTATAATCCAAAATATAATTTCTAAACTGTAGTTTCGATATATTTCTACCATTTGGCTTCTATATATTTTTGAACTACCGTTTTATATTATGTTCCAAAACTTTATTTCCAAAGCATAGTGACGATATCTTTCTATAATTTGACTTCTAAATATTTTTTCAACTATCTTTTTACATTATAAACCAAAATTTATTTCCAAATCGTAGTTTTGATATCTTTCTTCCGTTTGACTCTTATAAGTATTTCAACTATCCTTTTACGTTATCTTCCTAATTTCCAAATCGTAGTTTCGATGTCTTTATATTTTTTGACTTCTTTATATTTTTCAACTAACCTTTTATATTTTGTTCCACAACTCCACATTTTGAAGTATAATTTCAAAATTATGCCCTGATTTGACTTATATATGTTTTCAACCATCCTTTCTACGATTTGACTTCTATATGTTCATATTCAAAGCGTAGTTTCGATATCTTTCTATCATTTGACTTATATATATATATTTTACTATCCTTTTATATTATAATCCCAGATATCAGTTCCATATTGTAGTTTCGATATCTTTATACCCTTTGCTTCTATTTGTTTTTGAACTACCGTTTTACATTATGTTCCAAAACTTTATTTTCAAAGCATAGTTACGATATCTCTCTAAAATTTGACTTCTATTTGTTTTTCAACTATCATTTTACATTATGTTCCAAATCTTTATTTTCAAAGCATCGTTACTATATCTTTCTATCATTTGACTTGTATATGTTTTTCAACTATTTTTTTACATAATCTTCGAAAACTTCTTTTCCGAAATCTTCCATACTTCATTTCCAAATCGTAGTTTCGATATATTTCTACAATTTTACTTCTATATGTTTTTACATTATCTTCCAAATTTATTTCGAAATCGTAATTTCGATATATTTCAACAATTTGACTTCTATATGTTTTTACATTGTCTTCCAAACTTTATTTTCAAATCGTAGTTTCAATATATTTCTACCATTTGACTTCTTTATGATCATATTCAAAGAATAGTTTCGATATATTTCTATCATTTGACTTATATATATATATTTTACTATCCTTTTACGTTATAATCCATAATATCATTTCCAAATTATAGTTTTTATATATTTCTACCTTTTGGCTTCTATATATTTTTGAACTACCGTTTTAGTTCCAAAACTTTATTTCCAAGCATATTTCCAATATCATTCAATCATTTGACTTCTATATATTTTTTCAACTGTCTTTTTGCATTATATTCCAAAATTTTATTTTCAAATCGTAGTTTTGAAATATTTTTTCCATTTAACTTTTATAAGTATTTCAACTATCCTTTTTTACGTTATGTTTTAACTATCTTTTTGCATTATAAACCAAAAATTTATTTCCAAATCGTAGTTCCGATATCTTTATTCCATTTGACTTTTATAAGTATTTCAACTATCCTTTTACGTTATCTTCCTCATTTCCAAATCGTAGTTTCGATGTCTTTATATCATTTGACTTCTTTATATTTTTCAACTATCCTTTTATATTTTGTTCCAAAACTCCACATTTTGAAGTATAATTTCAAAATTATGCCCCGATTTGACTTATATATGTTTTCAACCATCCTTTATACGATTTGACTTCTATATGTTCATATCCAAAGCGTAGTTTCGATATCTTTCTATCATTTGACTTAAATATAAATTTTTTACTATCCTTTTAAATTCTAATCCAAAATTTTATTTCCATATTGTAGTTTTGATATCTTTATACCCTTTGCTTCTATATGTTTTTGAACTACCGTGTAACATTATGTTCAAAACTATATTTTCAAAGCATAGTTACGATATCGCTCTATCATTTGACTTCTATTTGTTTTTCAACTATCATTTTACATTATGTTCCAAATCTTTATTTTCAAAGCATCGTTACGATATATTTCTATCATTTGACTTGTATATGTTTTTCAACAATTTTTTTCCATTATATTCGAAAACTTTTTTTCCGAAATCTTCCAAACTTCATTTCCAAATCGTAGTTTCAATATATTTCTACAATTTTACTTCCATATATTTTTACATTATCTTCCAAAATTTATTTCGAAATCGTAGTTTCGATATATTTCAACAATTTGACTTCTATATGTTTTTACATTGTCTTCCAAACTTTATTTCCAAATCGTAGTTTCAATATATTTCTACCATTTGACTTCTATATGATCATATTCAAAGCATAGTTTCAATATATTTCTATCATTTGACTTCTATATATATTTTTTTACTATCCTTTTACATTATAATCCAAAATATCATTTCCAAATTATAGTTTCGATATATTTCTACCATTTGGCATCTATATATTTTTGAACTACCGTTTTATATTATGTTCCAAAACTTTATTTCCAAAGCATAGTGACGATATCGTTCTATTATTTGACTTCTATATATTTTTTCAACTATCTTTTTACATTATAAACCAAAAATTTATTTCCAAATCGTAGTTTCGATATCTTTCTTCCATTTGAGTTTTATAAGTATTTCAACTATCCTTTTACGTTATCTTCGTTATTTCCAAATCGTAGTTTCGATATTTTTATATCATTTGACTTCTTTATATTTTTTAACTATCCTTTTATATTTTGTTCCACAACTCCACATTTTGAAGTATAATTTCAAAATTATGCCCCGATTTGACTTTTATATATTTTTAACTATCCTTTAACATTATAATCCAAAATATTATTTTTAAATTGTTGTTTTGACATTTTTCTACCATTTGACTTCTATATGTTTTTCAACTACCGTTTTACATTATTTCCAAAACTTTATTTCCAAAACTTTATTTCCAAATCATAGTTATGATATCTTTCTAACATTTGACTTCTATATATTTTTTCAAATATCTTTTTACATTATAATCCAAAAATTTATTTTTAAATCGTAGTTTTGATATATTTCTTCCATTTGACTTTTATAAGTATTTCAAGTATCCTATTACGTTATGTTCCTCATTTTGAAATCCTAGTTTCGATTTATTTCTTTCATTTGACTTTTATAAGTATTTCATTTTTTTTATATTATGTTCCACATTTCCAAATCGTAGTTTCGATGTATTTCTTCATTAGACTTCTATATATTTTTTAACTATCCTTTTATATTGTGTTAAAAAACTCCACTTAATTTTCAAATTATAGTTTCGATATCTTTCTACCATTTGACTTCTATATGTATTTCAATTATCCTTTTATATTATGTTCCAAAACTTTATTTTCAAAGTATATATATTTCAACTATCCTTTTACATTATAATCCAAAACTTCATTTTCAAATTGCGGTTTTGATATCTTTCTATCATTTGACTTTTATATGTTTTTGAACTATCATTTTACATTATGTTCCAAAACTTTATTTTCAAAGCATCGTTACGATATCTTCCTATCATTTGACTTGTATATGTTTTTTAACTTTTTTTTTTACATTATCTTCGAAAACTTCTTTTTCGAAATATTCCAAACTTCATTTCCAAATCATAGTTTCGATATCTTCCAAAATTTATATCCAAATTGTAATTTCGATATATTTCAACAATTTGACTTCTATATGTTTTTACATTGTATTCCAAACTTTATTTCCAAATCGTAGTTTCAATATATTTCTACCATTTGACTTCTTTATGATCATATTCAAAGCATAGTTTCGATATATTTCTAACATTTGACTTCTATATATATTTTTTTATTTTTTTACATTATAAACCAAAATTTTATTTCCAAATCGTACTTTCGATATCTTTCTTCCATTTAACTTTTATAAGTATTTCAACTATCCTTTTACGTTATCTTCCTCATTTCCAAATCGTAGTTTCGATGTCTTTATATCATTTGACTTCTTTATATTTTTCAACTATCCTTTATATTTTGTTCCAAAACTCCACATTTTGAAGTATAATTTCAAAATTATGCCCCGATTTGACTTATATATGTTTCCAACCATCCTTTATACGATTTGACTTCTATATGTTCATATTCTACTTTCGAAAATTGTTTGAGTTATTTTATTTGTAAAAGTAATACAAATTGTTTGAGTTTTATACCACCTCAAATGGGTGCATGCATGACAGGTGTTGTGTTGCATGTACGAAAAAAAATCAGTCATCCGCGAGCTAACTTTTGTAGGTCCAGCGGGTTGTTGGCCCCCTGAAGGCCAAAAATTTGACAATCACAACATATGACTTTAGAATTGATAAAAATATAAAAGAGGTTGATGTTAAGTTGTCCTACAAACTATCATAGACAAGAAGTTCTATGTATAAATAACTTATAAATACCAACCTGAATGTTGGTATACAAGTTTTTTTATAAAAAAATTTAAAGTTTGTCCATAAATTTTTCTAATCCGTAGGGTGACTACAGATGTCAAGTTATCTATCATTAAACTAAAGTTTAATTGACATATTTTAACTGATAGTTCAAAATGCTGCTCTACACATGCCATCCTTAAGAATATGATCATTTCCTCCAAAATAGTACTAGATGAAACGTAGTATCCATGATAGCTGGTCTTGCATGCAAAAACTAATTAAGGGCTCTGACAAAGCACATTTTATCCAACATAATGTCTCATATTCTCATAATTCCAGAATAAATTGAGTTTTTAGGTAAAGGTAAAATGGTTATCATATTAAAACTCTTGAGCAAGTGAAATATGGAAGAAAAATGGAATAATTTGGTATAACCACTCTTCTAGAAAACCAAAAGTTCGTCTAAGAGAACCAAAACTTCGTCTAGGGATACACGTCACTCACATTGGGGATGTCAAGTTACATACTACGTTGAACCAAATTCAATTCTAAGGGTCCATTTTGAGCTAGAAGCCTAATGATTCTATAACTTTTAAACTGTGGCATGATCGACCGAGATACCCCGAGACACTAATGAGAATTATCAAAGCTAATTCGTGCGGTCATCTCTTAGCAAATTGCAACAAAACTAATGGTTAAGTAGGTTTCCTTAACCTCAAGAATTTTGTTTCTAAATCATTAGTCCTGAAGATTGTATATGAATAACCAACAAATAGCTTAGTTTTATTTATTTAGAATTGTATTATTTTGCATTTTTTATTTGAAACTATAGTTTCAGCATTTATGCATTAGGAATTTATATGACTTTCTCCTTAGATTATTAAATCTTTTAGACATGAGATATCTTGAACGTAATTTTTTTTATGATCTATCACTATGACAAGACATAATTCTTGTCGTTAGGGGGAGATAGGAGGAAGATAAATGCCTTGTTCCAGAAGAACGCCGTGAATTATCGTTCCAGAAGAACGCCGTGAATTATCATTCTAGAAGAACGTCGTGAATTATCGTTCCAGAAGAACGTTATGAATTATCGTTCTGGAAGAACGCCGCCAAGCATGGTTCCAGAAGAACGTATCATAGAATACTTACATCTTATATTTTATCCCTTATATTTTATTGAAAATGAATTATTATATGCTTATTTGATGAATTTAATAATGCTGCATAAATAGCTCTACCAACTATGAATGTACCTTCTGGAATAGAAGCAAATATCAAAAGAACTAAATAAAGGTAGTAAATGTATTGGTTTTTATTTAAGAAGAAGAGACTAAATAATATAAATACACCCTAAATGCTCTTGAAGTAGCAACTCCCGAAGAAGCATCTCCTTTAGAGAAAATTTTATGACGTCCAGAAGATGTCATGAACCAAAGATCCAATTTCTTAAAGTATATTTATCGCTCCTCAAAGTATATCGCTCCGGTCGAGAATATATCTCAGATCCCAGAAGAGACTGAGTAAGTGGTACCGGTACCCAAGAAATCTATGTTTTAAACATATTAAGAAAAAAATTTGGAATCAAGAAGAATTTGTCAAAGATGACATTATCAAATTAGATTAGAAGGGTGGTGAAAATAAATGATAATACTAGACTACGAATAATCTTTCAATGTTAAGGAGAAATGATGTGATATCTCTCGCACAAACGTGGAGTATTCGATAATATAGTACAAAATCGAAAAGGAAGGAAACTCGTTGGTTTAAATGGGTGATTATATAAAATAATAAAGAGATCCAAATGAATATAGCAATGTTAGCTCAAGGATTCTCGAAATGACCATGAGTAGACTATGAATAAATATATTCTCCGGTCATGATAACCTAGACGATAAGATATACATGGAATCCTCGAAGGATTTAAAATTATCATGTTATTTCCGAAGGATTTGCAAAATAAGTCTTATATGAACTAAAATATCCGGAAGAATGTGATAGACTCATTGAGTATCTGTCTAGAAAATGATATAATAATGATCATAAAAATATCCTGTCATATTTGTGAAGAAATCCATGAATGGATTTATCAAAACAACCGTCTATATAATATCTCTTGAAGAAGATCTCCTAAAGAGATATTCTTCTGAAGAGAGAGAAAATATGACAGTATCTCCCGAAGAGATTGAAAATAAAATATCTCCTAAAGAGATAAGTCTCCAGAAGATATCTCATATAATCTCCTGAAGAGATAATCTCTAGAATAAATAAATCTCTAGAAGATATCTATTATATTCTCCTAAAGAGAGAATATTAATCCAATGGAGAGAGAATCTACCGTAGAGATAAATCTCCAGAAGATATCTTCCGTAGAGAAGATCTCCTGAAAAGATTTAATATGAGTAGTTATCATTACTCGGTATACCTATAATGGCCAGGTCAATGGGATCCATTATAACCGAAATAATAAAAGAACATGTTGTAGGTCCTAAAGTACCATATTTAAAGAATATTAATTCTTTAATTCACTTAACATAATATATTTATGTGAACCTGCTGATATGCATTGATCTTATAGGATATATAGGTGCATGATATCTATCTGATTCCCAAAGGAGATATCACAACCAAGGTATGTTTTATAAACAGTGTTGCAGGTATTTCGAAGATAAATAAAGCAAATCGTTGCTGCAACCTTATCAAATTATCCTTGCTCCTAATGAAGCAAACCGAGAATGCGCATGGCTATGGTTTCAATAGTTCAACAATCAGGAGGACTTGTAAGTTTCCAGGAACAACAAATAAAGCATACACATCTTTATAAGGATATGAGAATTATAAATATTAATGTATATGCAAATTGGGGAGAGATGTAACATTCCAATGTATTGGGGGGTCGGTTTTTAATTTATAGTGATGTAAGAAGTAAATATAATTTTTTATAATTTTGAGGGGGGAGCATCATGAAGATGCTAATGGGGATATCTCGAAGTATGTCTTTGCACAATGTACTCTTTTCCTTCGAAGGAGTTGAAAGTGTCCTTGTAACGAAAGGAAAGTACTGCCACCAAACATTTGGAGGTGCACAGAGTTCTTGTAAGAAAGTAATTTTGGCACTGAATTCGAGTTGAGGACATGAAAGGTTGATCTTCCAATCAAAGTATCGAGTAACGAAATATTGCTTGGAAGTCCTTTTCGTAATGCTTTCTCAAAAAGGGATGTTTAATCTCGTTAATGATTAAAACTAAAGGAATGCTACGTTATATTTCAGGCCAACAATGAATCAAACATCCTTCTTATATTCTCCAAAATTAAGAACGACCACCCAAATCTATGTAACCACAATACCACATTAGCCCAACCTTTAAAGAGTTTTTGACTCTTGTTGGTATCGAGCATATGAGATGCAGAGCGTGGATGGAAATTTTGGAGCATCGTGAAGTCGGTACCGTAGGCTTTTAGAAAAACAATTTTAGGCCAACCGAGTATACTGATTTTCCAGAGTGCACAAACCGGAATTCTGGTTAGACTAACCGGAATTCCGCTTAGACTTGCCCGATCATATATTTGACAAATTTTGATATACGAACCTCATTAGAACCTTCATATATTTTTCATCATAAATAATGTTATTTGTTCCTTCAAATTGTTCCTCCAAATCATCTCTCCTTATATGTCAGTTGACATGACGGTTAATGTGACATATGGTATGACAAAATTTAAAATTAACATTAACATTAACATGAAAATTAATAATAATAATAATAATAATAATAATAATAATAATAATAATAATAATAATAATAATTATTATTATTATTATTATTATATTAGTATATATTTTAATATTAATATTAATAGTAATACTAATATTAATGTGCTGGAATGGATCCAGATAGAGGATTCCATAGGCGTATCCGAGAGATGCAAAGCTCCGCTGGATTGTAAGCACACTTGAAGTTGGTTGGATTGTAAGCATTTCTATTCCGAATAAAATATTTTTCAACTGTCATTAATAGTAATACTAATATTAAGTTCCGTGGGGGAGCCGCAGTCGCTCGCGTCTGGCAGGCGGCGGGTCGGGTCTGGCCGACCCGACCCGACCCGGTAGCGGGTCAGCGGGCTGGGCCGGTTGGCGGGCCGCGGGTTAGGCCCAGTGGGCCGGGCTGAGAACGGGCCGAAAAATAATAGAAATAATAATAATAATAATAAATCAATTAATTAATTAATAAATAGTTTTTAGGTGTTTTAAATTAGGTCCGGGGTCCAATAAATTCCAGAAAAATTACCCTAAGTCCAGTTTTCCATTTTACACCCAAAAATATTATTTTCATAATATTTTAATATTATTTATTCACAATTAAAAATTATTTATTAATTAAAACCCTGATTTTAATTACAGAAAAATTCCAAGAAAATTCCAGAAAATTGTAAATCCCAATTTAATATTTTTTGAAAAATCAGGGGCTTACAATGTTCACAACATCACTTCATAAGCGTGGTTTCGAAATTGATCTACGCTTTGAACCTGTATCTTTTCAAATATTATTTGTCCTTTTATTCCAGAACTTAACTTCCAAATTGTATTTTCCGAAAACTCCACTTTTGAAGTGTATATGCCACGCTTGGACTTCTGTATGCTTTCAACTATTCTTCCACATTATTATCCAAATTCATTCTAAATCATAGTATCGAAATCCTTTTGCGATTTGTCTCCACTTCCTGAGCGTAGTTTCTAAATCTATCTACGATTTGACCATCTTTTCAACTATCATTTTTCATTATATTCAAAAACTTTACTTCCACATTGTTATTTCGAAATCCATCTACTATTTAAATTCTATATGTTTTGAAGAGTTCTTCTATATTACATTCAAATTCACTTAAATATAGTTTCCATATCTTTCTACTATTTGACTTTTATATGTTTTTCAACTATCCTTTTACATTATGTTTCTAAAATTTACTTCCAAATCGTAGTTTTGAAATTTTTATACGTGTTGCCTTCTATCAACTGTCATTGGTTATTATGTTGTTGAAAATATCACTTGCAAATCGTAAATTCGATATCTTTCTCTAATTTAACATCCATATGAATTTCATGCATACTTCTTCATTATGATTCAAGACAACTTTTGAAGTATAATTTTAAAATTATTCCATTATTTGACTTCTGTATATTTTTTTAACTATCATTCTACATTATAATCCAAATATTCTTTTCAAAATCGTTCTAGGATTTGACTTCTATAGGTTTTAAAGTGTTATTCTATATTATGTTCACAACTTTATTTCTTTTTAAGTGTAGTTTTGAAATTTATTTACGATTTGACTTATACCTTTTCAACTATCTTTTTTTTATTGCAATCCAAATCTTCAATTCTAAAATATAATTTCAAAGTTATGCTACAATTATACTTTCACATGATTGTCAATTATCTATCTATATGATCTTCCAAAACTTTAATTTCTAAATCGTAGAATATTTCAATGATTATAATTCTATATGTTTTTCAAGCATCCTTGATATTATGTTCATAAAACTTTACTTCTTAAGCGTAGTTCCAAAATCTTTCTACGATTTGACCCCTATATGATTCTCAAGAGTTCTTCTACATTATGAAAAATTAACTTTTTATGATTTCAATATCTTTATACCATTTGAGTTCTATATGTTTTCAACAACCCTTTTAGATTAAGTTCCATAAATTTATTTCTGAATCGTAGTTTTGATATCTTTCTATTATTTTACTTTTATATGTTTTCAACTATCCCCTTTTACATTATTTTCCATAACATCATTTCCAAATCATAGTTTTGATATCTTTCTATCATTTTACTTTTATATGTTTTCAACTATCCCCTTTTACATTATTTTCCAAAACTCCACTTTCAAATCGTAGTTACGAAATCTTTCTACGAGTTGGCTTCTATCAACTATCATTTGTCCTTATGTTAGTAAACATCACTTTCAAATCGTAAATTCGGTATCTTTTTCCAATTTAACATCTATATGATTTTCATGTATAATTCTATATTACGTTCCAAAACTTCACATTTGAAGTGTATATGGCACGCTTGGACTTTTGTATGTTTTCAACTATCCTTCCATATTATTATCCAAATTATATTCTAAATCATAGTTTTCTTTTTGCGATTTTTCTGCTATTTGTCCCTTCAAATTGTCCCTCCAAATTATCTCTCCTTGTGTGTCAGTTGACGTGACGGTTAATGTGGTAGATGGCATAACAAAATTT
This sequence comes from Iris macrosiphon, assembly GCA_036927795.1. Classification (NCBI taxonomy): domain Eukaryota; kingdom Viridiplantae; phylum Streptophyta; class Magnoliopsida; order Asparagales; family Iridaceae; genus Iris; species Iris macrosiphon. The sequence goes on from JAYESA010000004.1 coordinate 212,625,210, forward strand.
TAAATTAAAATTAAAATTAACATTAACATTAATAATAATAATAATAATAACAATAATAATAATAATACTACTACTAATAATAATAATAATATTAGCATATATTTTAATGTTAATGTTAATATTAATATGCTGGAATCGATCCACATAGAGGGTTCCATAGGCGTACCCGAGAGGTGCAAAGCTCCGCTGGACCGAGTCCTGCACGATGGCGAAATCGAGTCCAACAGGTTGTGCACACTTGAAGTTGGTTGGATTGTAAGAATTTCTATTCCGAATAAAATTATTTTCCAAATGTGTCATTCATTTTAGAATTCAAATAGATATTGCTGGGATACCAGGAAATAGACATTTAAGAAATCCAAATTTTTCCTAAGACACTTCAAGAGGAGGAGACATTTTGGATTTTAGACTCGAGATGAAGGTACTGAATTACAATCTAGGGTTGAATGTATTATTAAACATCCATATTTTGTGCGCTTGATCCATTTTTTGTGCGCTTGTTGGACCAAGATAACAATCTGCGTGGACATGTATAGTTCGGACGGAATGAAGGGCTAACCAAACAACTGGTTTATAATTATTGAGTTTTGGATTCCAAAAATAGAGACAAAATTAGACTACAATCCAATCATCATTATCGATATCAAATTCCAATTTAGGTAGTTATTAAGGTTATATATAAACTCGACATGCTAATTGACATGTAAGAGGACCTATTATTTTGACTAGTAAATTCACGTGCGTTGCACATAAGATAATTTTTCTTCTTCTGATATTAATGTAAAATTGTTTAAATATTTAAATATATTTAAATTCAGATTTATTATATATATGTTTATATTTTAATTAGAATTTGTTATGGATATATTTCTACTTTTCATAAGGGTTTTTAAAATGGCTAGTCGTCTAAGCATGTATTCTCACGTAATTAAAAATTAAAAAAATAAATAAATTTAACTAATTGTTTAACTATGTAATATTATTAAATTATAAACAAATACCTCTTTTAACTCATGTGGTTAAGGTGAGAAGTATTCACTATGGTTGGCTGGGTTCGAATCCTTGAATTGTTATTTATAATAAAATTTATTTTTCTAACAATTTTTTTACGTAATATTTTTTTTTAAATAATTTTTTGATGATATACATACGGCTTAAACGACTCAATTTTGAGCTGTTTTCAAGCCCCCTTATATTAGTAGAGATATGTGCTCACATAAAAATAAAATAAAATAAAATAAAAACCCATGTTATCCTAAAAATCCTCTATATTATTCTAGACTACAAAGAATATTTTAAAAAAGGTAACATCCTTATGTGTCAGTTGACATGACGGTTAATGTGACATATGGTATGGCAAAATTTAAAATTAAAATTAACATTAACATTAACATAAAAATTAATAATAATAATAATAATAATAATAATAATAATAATAATAATAATAATAATAATAATAATAATAATTATTATTATTATATTATTATATATTTTAATATTAATATTAATAGTAATACTAATATTAATGTGCTGGAATGGATCCAGATAGAGGATTCCATAGGCGTATCCGAGAGTTGCAAAGCTCCGCTGGATTGTAAGCACACTTGAAGTTGGTTGGATTGTAAGCATTTCTATTCCGAATAAAATATTTTTCAAATGTGTCTTTCATTTTAGAATTCAAATAGATATTGCTAAGATACCAGGAAATAGACATTTAAGAAATCCAAATTTTTCCATAGACACTTCAAGAGACATTTTGGATTTTAGACTCGAGATGGAGGTACTGGGCTAACCAAACTACTAGTTTATAATTATTGAGTTTTGGATCCCAAAAATAGAGACAAAATTAGACTAGAACCAGATCATCATTATTGATATCAAATTCCAATTTAGGTAGTTATTAATTTTATATATAAACTCAAACATGCAATTGACATGTAAGAGGAGCTATTATTTTGACTAGTAAAATCACGTGCGTTGCACATAAGATAAATTTTCTTCTTCTGATATTAATGTAAAATTGTTTAAATATTCAAATATAATTGAATTAAGATTTATTATATATATGTTTAAATTTTAATTAGAATTTGTTATATTATATTTTAATTATAATTTGTTATGGATATATTTCTACTTTTCATAAAGAGTTTTTAAAATGGCTAGTCTTCTAAAGCATATATTCTCTGTTAATTAAAAATTAAAAAAATAAATAAATTTAACTAATTGTTTAACTACGTAATATTATTAAATTATAAATAAATATCTCATTCTAACTCAAGTGGTTAAGTTGGGATGTATTCTCTCTGGTTGGTTGTGATCAAATCCTTGAATTGTTATTTATAACAAAATTTATTTTTTTACGAAATATTAAAATTTTAAAATAATTAATTGATGATATACATAAGGCATAAACGACTCAATTTTGAGTTGTTTTCAAGTCCCCCTTATATTAGTAGAGATATATACTCACATAAAAATAAAATAAAATAAAAACCCATGTTATTCTAGAAATCCTCCATATTATTCTAGACTACAAAGAATATTTAAAAAAAGGTAACATCCTACAAGTTTCCTACAACGCAATCAATCTAATTAGGCTTTGTTGCTTAAAGCCCAATAGTTGAAGGTTTATTTATGCAATATGTAAAACCAGAAAAGGAATTTATTAATTGGCCTAGTTTTGTTGCTCATGTGGGCTGAAAGTGGAGCAATCAGCAGGTCCAAGCTAGAGTGCTTTTATTGGTGTTTCTGTTGCATAGATTTGTCAAACTGAGTTGAACATAGTCAAAGTTTGTTTGGATCTATTTAGTTCTAATTTTGACAACAGTGTTTTTCGGCGAGAGACAGATGTTGAAACAAAACTTGTATTGAGGTTGACGGATTATAACTTTAAAATATGTTTTATAAATAATTGCTACAAATAAAAAGTCTTATTTTACAATGGAAACATCACAAATAATCGCTACAAATAAAAGAGTTTTGGAGAAGTGTGACGATGAAGGTCTAGTTAGCGGACGGCCACTTTATTTTCTTGACGATTTGAATCCAAGGTAAAGTTGTTGTTTTTTAGACGGCGCTTCAAAACGACATAATGTTGCTGCCGAGCTGAATGACAAACATTTTTTTATGTTGCAGTGACTTATGCGGGGGACTTTATAACCCACGTGGCTTGGGGGAGATCAGTGTTTCTTAGGACAAATCTCTTGTTGCAGTTTTTTGATAACTATCACCCAAGAAATGATATTAGGGATCTTTCCTTCATAAACGTGGAATCTATGAAATAAACATGGAAGAAGGCCCATTTTTCGGTCCACATATGAACTATTTATAGAGGCGACGCCTCTTACAACCTTCCACGAAACCACTTCACAGAATCGGACTTAAGCAGATTGACCGCTAGTAGTGGAAGAAACACCCACGTTCTCCTCCTTATTTCTCGGCAGATAGGATATCATGGCCTCTTAAATACTGCTTAGTCAGTTCACAACATTGTTATGTTGTTCTACATGCGTGTTTGTTCTGAGGGGCTGTCAGTTTCGACGATCGACTATTTCAATGGACTGTTATTCCACAAGACAACATATTATGCAATTTTTCTTATTTTAAGTGCAAACAAACATCTTACTAATATTTAATGAATATTAGGAGACTAAAATATATTAATATAGTATCACATTTCTTAATTAGTTATTAAGAAATATAACATCAAAATAATTAAATAATATTAGGTCATTTGAATTTTTATACTTGTATCCTTCAAAGTGCCCAGTTTACTTTTTTCAAGAGAATTAGTTGAAGAATATTTTAATGAGTGTACTTAATTTGTATTTTTACGAGTATTATTTAGTATGGGCATATAGATAGCTAGATGGGTTTAGAATAAACGAGTTTAAATAAATACAAGAAAACTATTGTTGATAATGTAATTATTTTGTTCGTTTTTATGTTAAGTTTTCTTTACCATGACATATTAAATAATTGAAATGCAACTTTGTTTACAAAGTATGGTAATTTTTCTTTTAATATTTTCTGATTTGATTAAGAGATGGATTCATGTTCCATTTGATCGGATTAGATACAAGCCAAGGTAAAATTACCGTCAAACTTGATCGTGGTAGGGTGAGATTCAATAAGGTTTATGAAAATTCGTATTTGAATCCCAACAATTAGATATAAAAAAATCACAAGAATATTGAATTCCAACAAATTTTATGACAAAATTGATAATATTTCAAATAACTGTTCTATACATTTTGTTGTTGTTGTTGTTGGTTATTTTTTTTGAGATGTCCGACGATACGCACGAGACTTTGTACATGCTGCGTTGCATGCCATTTGGGTCCACTGTCCTACACCTCCTCCGGCAGTTTGATCCCGAGACCGTCCGCGCCTAGTCAGGGAGGTTATACCTCTTCTCACCGACCACAAGAGCTAGTTGAGTTCGGTACTATACATTTTGTTGTTGAAGTCACGTCCACTTGTGTTACTAAAAAAGTGAAAAAAATAATTCTTTTGATATTATTAAAAATATATAAAAATTTAAATTATATTAAAATAGTTTAAATATATTTTAAATATATTATTTTCATAGAATTTTTTTTAAAATTTGGGATATATGTGGTAACGATATATATTTCAAGAAAGAATTATTTTGGTCAACCATTCAAAATTTCAAAATAAATGAACGCCATTGACATCCATAACTATAAATCACCTGTTTGTTAAAATTAAAATTAACATTAATAATAATAATAATTATTATTATTATTATAATAATGATATTAGTATATATTTTAATGTTAATGTTAATATTAATATTAATGTGCTGGAATGGATCCACAAAGAGGGTTCCATAGACGTATCCGAGAGGTGCAAAGTTCCGCTGGACCGAGTCCTGCACGATGGCAAAACCAAGTGCAATAGGAAGCCGAGTAGCACTTGTGCAGACTTGAAGTTGGTTGGATTGTAAGCATTTTTATTCCAGATAAAATATTTTTCAAATGTGTCATTCATTTTAGAATTCAAATAGATATTGCTGAGATACCAGGAAATAAACATTTAAGAAATCCAAATTTTCCTAAGAGAGACATTTTGGGTGGTACTGAATTGCAATCTAGGGTTGAATTTATATTAAACATCCATTTTTTGTGCGCTTGTTGGACCAAGATAACAATCTGCGTCTCCAAATGAGTAGACTTGTATAGTTCGGACGGAATGGAGGGCTAACCAAACAACTCCTTTATAATTATTGAGTTTTGGATCCCAAAAATAGAGACAAAATTAGACTACAATCCAATCATCATTATTGATATCAAATTCCAATTTAGGTAGTAATTAAGGTTATATATAAACTCAGACATGCTAATTGACATGTAAGAGGACCTATTATTTTGACTAGTAAATTTACGTGCATTGTACATAAGATAATTTTTCTTCTTCTTATATTAATATAAAATTATTTAAATATTTAAATATATTTAAATTAAGATTTATTATATATATGTTTACATTTTAATTAGAATTTGTTATATTATATTTTAATTATAATTTGTTATGGATATATTTATATTTTTCATAAAGAGTTTTTAAAATGACTAGTCGTCTAAAGCATATATTCTCACGTAATTAAAAATTAAATAAATTTAACTAATTTTTTAATTATGCAATATTATTTAATTATAAACAAATAACTCTTCTAACTCATGTGGTTAAGGTGGAAAGTATTCTCTCTGGTTGGCTGTGTTCGAATTCTTGAATTCTTGAATTCTTGAATTGTTAATTTATTTTTTTAACAATTTTTTTACGTAATATTAATTTTTTAAAAATAGTTAAGTGATGATATACATACGGTTTAAACGACTCAATTTTGAGCCATTTTTAACCCCCCTTATATTAGTAGAGATATGTACTCACATAAAAATAAAATAAAATAATAACCCATGTTATCGTAAAACCCTCCATATTATTCTAGACTACAAATAATATTTAAAAAAAGGTAACATACTACAAGTTTCCTACACCTCCCCCGCAGTTTGATCCCGAGACCGTTCGCCTAGCCGGAGAGTTTATACCTCTTCTCATTGACCACAAGAGCTAATTGAGTTCGATACTATACATTTTGTTGTTAAAGTCACGTCCACTTGCATTACAAAAAAGTGGAAAAAAATATTTTTTTCTGATATTATTTGCAAATATATAAAAATAGTTTAAATATATTATTTTCATAGACAAAATTTTAAATTTTGGGATATATGTGGTAACGATATATAATTCAAGAAAGATATATTTTGGTCAACCATTCAATAGTTTTTCCGTTTAAGACATGTAATTCATTAAAGTTGTAAAACTTTATGTTACCAAATTATTCTTATAATATACACTTATTTTTAAAAAAAAAATGGTGTATCAAAATAAATTGCTATAATTTTGGCCACCCAGAACCAAACTAAAGACCTTCTAATATACATGATAACCACTACACAACAAATATTTTGTGTTAATTATGACCTATGGTGCATATTAATTATATTTTAGATAGAACTCTATGTTGGTGCTCATATAATATTTCTGTACTACACCCAGCCTACTCTGAGCAAGGCTGTCCCTGTCCTTGAAACCAAAAGGCTAGAAAAATAAGTGATTACCATTTTTATAATTGGGAGAGAAGAATAGTGTAGGTATTTGACTTATATCCTACAAGCGTAGAGGGGGAGGAAAATATATTAAAATAAAGTCTTTCACTAAAAAAAAAAAAAACATTTTTGATTATCTGTAGGCTTATTTTCAACTTGATACCCTCAACTATCTTTGTTTTTCAAATTAATACATTAAACTTTTTTACTCAACCATCAACTATTGAATATTTTCAACCTAATAACCTAAAAAAAAAAAAAAACTACTCTGCTCCCCTCCTCTCTCTCTCTCTCTCTCTCTCTCTCTCAGTAGCGACGGCAAGAATAGTGGCAACGGTAGCATCAATGACATGAGAAGGGGCGCGGGAGGGGGCGGACGACAGGAGGGGTGGGGGAAGAGAGAGAGAGAGAGAGAGAGAGGATAGAAGATCATTTTTGGTATTTTTTCGGGTATCAAATTGTTGATTAAAAAGATTTAGGATAGCAATTTGAAAAATATAAATAGTTAACGGTATAAAGTCGTAAATAAGCCTTATTGTTAGCAATTTCTATGATAATATTTACACTAACTAGATTGACAAGTCATTATGCTCCTTATCTCTTAAGCCATGATATCCTATTCATTGGAATGACGGATGTGTTATAATTTGGGATAAAATCAAATGTTGATGTCCTTATCTTTATTTATCCCTATCTACAACCACATATATCTATTTATTTGCATTTAACTTGTTCCAATACATACCCGTTTTGTTAACCTAAAACAAGGTTTAATAAAATTTTGTCACGTTTACACCATGAACATAGCAGTGTTTTCTGCAATATCTTTTTGATGGACAATCTTAAAATGGTAGCAGAGATGCTATACTTGATTGATTGTGCATTTCACTTTTGGTTAATATTATGACAATTGCTTATGGTTAGTTTGGATTGAGATCATTGTTTATGGTGTTGCTAGACTAGTATTTTACTAAGAAATCAACCAGTTTCATATTTCGGATCAAGTGATTGGTATCGGATCATAGAGATAATTCTACTTTATATTAGTATTTTTATATTGACCCAGAATTGATCATCTTCATTAGATGGGTTCTAGGTATGTTTTATCTTCATTAGATGGTTTTAAAGGTTGCACTAAAATCCAATAATAAACCATAATAAATTATTATTTTAATGAAAGTTTGCGTCAACCATTGGTAGACAGAGATTAAACGGCTTTTCATGATTCTAAGAAAATTTGATATCCCTCTCCAACAAAGAGTAATAGTAAAAGTTCTGAATTATGATGTGATCTATTTATTTATACATATGTGTACTGCATCATGTCAATATATTATACTATGATATTAGATGGAATACAGGCATATAATCTGATTTAGGCAAACTTGATTAACATATTTTCAAGGTGTTGTTGCTGAAATTCCTTCTGAATTATGGTTACTTACTTCTATCCAATTGTATTCGGTAAAAAAGTAAAGTAAAGTTTCCTTTGTGCTTGGTCTGTAAATATTTGACTGATTTGTTTTGACATATTTATCAAGAAATATATGCTTATCTAATATAACTCATGTTCCATTTTTTTGGAAGGTCCAAATTTCTTGATTGAGAGTGCACGCATGAGTATCTATAGATCATGGTCCAATAAGTAAATGTTAATTTGGAAGGCTGAACTTATCCAGTAAATCCAATAACTTATATATATGTTGGATTTATCAAATCTTTTCAACTAAAATACAACAAATCCATTATTGTTGTTTACAAGTAATACAAATTATTTCGTTTTTGTGGTACGAAAATGTAATACGATCCAAATTATTTCGTTACATACTACGTTGAACCAAATTCTCAATCCTAAGGGTCCATTGTGAGCTAGAAGCCTAATGATCCCAAAACTGTTAAACTGTGGCACGATCGACCGAGACACCCGGAGACAATGGTAATAAGAATTATCAAAACTAATTCGTGTGGTCATCTCTTAGCAAATGGCAACAAAACTAATGCCTTCTTCCAGAAGAATGTTATGAATTATCGTTCTGGAAGAACGTTATGAATTATCGTTCTGGAAGACATAATTCTCGCCGTTAGGGGGAGATGGAGGAAGATAAATGCCTTCTTCCAGAAGAATGTTATGAATTATCGTTCTGGAAGAACGTTATGAATTATCGTTCTGGAAGAACGTCGTAAAGTATCGTTCCAGAAGAATATATCATAGCATACTTCCATCTTATATTTATCCCTTATATTTTATTGAAATGAATTATTGGATGATTACTTGATGAATTTAATAATGCTGCATAAATAGCTATACCAACTATGAATGTACCTTCTAGAATAGAAGCAAATATCAAAAGAATAAATAAAGGTAGTAAATGTATTGGTTTTATATTCAGAAGAAGAGACTGAATAATATAAACACACCCTAAATGCTCTTGAAGTAGCAACTCCCGAAGAAACATTTTCTTTTAATGAAAATTTTATGACGGTCCAGAAGATGTCATGAACCAAATATCCAATTTCTCAAAGTATATCGCTCCGGTCGAGGATATATCCTCAGATCCCAGAAGAGACTGATAAAGTGGTACCGGTACCCAAAAAATCTATATTTTAAACATATTAAGAAGAAAATTTTGGAATCAAGAAGAATTTGTTAAATATGACATTATCAAATGAGATTAGAAGGGTGATGAAAATAAATGATAATACTAGACCACGAATAATCCTTCAATGTTAAGGATATTGAAAAGATTTGATACCACTCGCACAAATGTGGAGTATTCGGTATTATAGTACAAAATCCAAAAGGAAGAAAACTCGTAGGTTTAAATAGGTGATTATAAAAAAATAATAAAGAGATCCAAATGAATAGAGAAATGTTAGCTCAAGGATTCTCGAAATGACTATGAGTAGACTATGAAGAAATATATTCTCTGATCATGATAACCTAGACGATAAGATATACATGGAATCCCCGAAGGATTTAAAATCTTCAGGTATATCGTTGAAGGATTTAAAATTACCATGCTATTCCTGAAGGATATGCAAAATAAGTCATATATGGACTAAAACTATCCGGAAGAATGTGATAGACTCATTGAGTATGTTGGTTTTGCTTTCCTTTCAAAAGCTCAAGCTTCCTCTTTTTTTTTAGTCCCACATCAGATGGGCCAACCACTTCTTGTGTACATATATTAGTTTCTCTTCTTTGCTCTCTTAAAGTTGTTGTGTGGGGAACCCCTTGGGCCACACGCGTGCGCCACCGCCGCAGCACGGCCCGGCTCGGCTCGGTTCGGTTCGGCGCGCGTAACGGGTGCGGGTACGCGTCCACATCTGCGGGCGCCGAATGCCGATTCGATTTCCTCTTCGGGTTCGGGCTGGGACCCTAAAATTCTTTTTGCTCCTCTTCATTTTCATTTAATTTTCTGAACATTGGAAAATTAATTTCTTCCGTTACAAATTATTTTTTAAACCGTTATAATTTTTTGTGTCCAGGTTCATTCTTTATTTCTCCTGTGTAACGGCTGAATTAATAAGAAAATTAATTCAGACTGTTACATATTAGTATTATATATTTGTCTGTTTTTCTTTGTAAAACATCAGAAATCTTTCTCTCCGGAAAATTGCTGCCAACATATTTTTACTCCATTCTTCGTCGTCGTTTCACTCATCTCCAAGCTCTGGGCAGAGCTAAGTCCTGGTCATTCTCTCCAAGTCGTGTGCGGCGACGAGATACCGGTAGTGCGAGGTTTTTACCACTAGGTGCTTCAAGAACGTCTGCACACAGATCCCGAATTAACTCTTAGGGCAGTGCTTCGTGCACGACTTCCCCAGAGGCCGGTAACATCAGTCTATTTTATTTTTATTCACAAAGTTTTCAATAAGAAAATGATAATTATTCTAACAGAGTATCTGTCTAAAAAATAATATAATAATGATCCTAAAAATATCATGTCATATTTGTGAAGAAATCTATGAATGGATTAATCAAAACAACCGTCTATATAATATCTCTTGAAGAGATTAAAGTATCTCCTGAAGAGAAGATCTTCTAAAGAGATATTCTTCTGAAGAGATAGGAAATATGACAATATCTCTCGAAGAGATTGAAAATAAAATATCTCCTAAAAAGATATAAGTCTCCAGAAGAGATCTTATATAATCTCCTGAAGAGATAATCTCTAGAAGAGATCTACTATAATCTTCAGAAGAGAGAATATTAATCACTTGGAGAGATAATCTCCCGTAGAGATAAATCTCCAGAAGATCTTCGTAGAGAAGATCTCCTGAAGAGATTTAATATGAGTAGTTATCATTACTCAGTATACCTATAATGGCCAGGTTAATGTGGTCCATTATGATCGAAATAATAAAAGAACATGTTCTAGGTCCTAAAGTTCATTATTTAACGAATATTAATTCTTTAATTCACTTAACATAATATATTTATGTGAACCTGCTGATATGCACCTCTACATAGACACTGGAATGACATAAAACATATAAATTATTCTTGATTTAATTCATATGAATGTTTTGATCTTATAGGATATGCAGATGCATGGTATCTATCTGATTCCCATTAAGGGGATATCACAACCAAGATATATTTTATAAATAGTGTTGTAGTTATTTCAGAGATAAATAAAGTAAATCACTATAGCAACGTCATCAAATTATCCTTACTCCTAATGAAGCAAATCGAGAATGTGCATAGCTAGTATATATGTATCAGGCACCTTTCTCCATCAGGTTGCCAGAAAGGGCACCTCTCCCACGAGACAGTTGCGGGTTCTCAGCTGGGCACACTATAGTATCTCCTGGTGTCGCCTTACTCTGTGGATCCTGAGGAAGTATGAGCAGGAGCTCAAGGCTGTCGACTTGTTCTTTGCTGTGAGGGGTATGTTTTATGGACTGGAGATGAACCGGTCCCTATTCGTCACCCTGATGGAATTTTATAACTGTCAGACAGGGTCATTCTTCACTCCTGGCGGCGAGATGGGACTGGCTTTCCATGAGATGCATGCTGTCTCGAAACTTCCTTGGGGTGAGGAGCCCTGCGAAGAATATACCCTGAGTAACAAAAAACTTGGAGAGTTGGAGGCAGAGAACTCAAAAATTTTGGCGGTATACCAGAAATTGTTGTGCTATCATGTTATTTGTCAGCGGCTGTTGAAAAAGAAAAAGTCCTCTGAGGGGTCTTCTCCCCATATCACCGCTTGTATTCACTATCTTTTTCCGGATTTGAAAGATTCTAGCAGAGTTCATGTCGAACGTCGCGAACTGAACATGAAGTGGACGACCTAATTTAGGCGCATCAAAAATTGGCTACTACCGAGGTAGAGAAAGTCGAGGGTTCCATGCATGAAGAAGACGAACCCGCGGTGAGCTGGGTAATCTTGAAGAATAACTCAGCTACTTTTACATGGATATGCACAAGTTATCCGCCAAAGCCATGCTGGCGGGATATCTGATGCCTTGGTTGCGCAACTGGGTCATCCGGGCGGATCCGGGACTATAGATAGGATCAGTCGCTCTCTCATCCTTCGTGCCGTGAAGTTGGCTTTAGGCCATAAGCTGACCCTTCTACCGGTTATGGTATGCTGCATCCATCGGGGGCTCCACAATTTTGCTCAGAAGTTTGAGGATCATCCGGACAAGGGACATTTCAATCGGATCGAGCTCCCTTATACTTGATAGGTTGGCTCCTCCTACATCACGGATCCCTGATGAGCCCTAAGACTGACGAGGATATGGAGGCAGCTGACGTCGTGATCCGCAAATATCGCGGGATGAAGTAGAGATCCGATACAGTCCCCGTCGGTAGGAGGGAGCTCTCCTTTACGAATGGCTGGAGTTTCTTTACGTCTGAGCCGGAGTTCACGGACGAAGAGAGAGACATTGCTCATCAAGATGCCGGGGGAGCGCCTCGGAACCTATCTGAGAGGCTGTTTCGTTGGTTCCAAGTCATTCCCTCTCACTTGGTGTACCATAATTGAGGCAAGATTTTTGTAGAGCCTTATCTGCCAAGCCAGTTTGCTCGCCAGTTTGGTTATACTCAGCTCATGTTTGGTCACCCGAGTGCTTTCCTCGGGTATAGTGGCATTTTGCTTGATGCGGTACGAGCTTGGAGCTATTACAGCGCCGCTGGAACTCGAGCCCAATTTCAGTTGCCAAGGGTCGGGTTTGTGCCAAGGATGCTGTATACATCGATGAAGTACTATTGCATGGCCAAAGCCCTCCTGGCTGACTTCATCCCGAAGATGAGCTTTGTCGAAGGTACCATGCTGATGTCACGCCCCGATCTCCCGCAGGCAATCGGCCGTTCCCGCTAGGCGGGAATCACCCTCGCCAGCGCTCCCGCAGAACGATCGCTTAACCTATCCGGGCGTGATGCCGCACGAGCGTGATCCACGCCCGTGCAAGGCCATGGTTCATTGGCTGGCGGCAAGAGTTCTAAGCCACAGAGTCGCATAGATTGTCCGAGTGCAGCGGAGTCATGAACGCATAGGCGATCGGTAACGGGTTCACTGAGTCGACAAATATAGCGGAAGCATCGAAACAAGTAAAGTAATCTCTTTATTGATATGAAACATGTATTACAGGCGGCGTATAGCCGAGATTACAAGTCGCTCAAGCCTCTCTCTCTGAAACAGTAAAAGCGTGCCAAGTGGCTACAACCGTGGAATGAATGTACAGGCGATGGTCAGGCGATGTTCACAACTTATGTCTTGTATATGTGCTTCAGTCTCGGACGCACCGTTGCTTCGGAGTATTGTTCACGCCTTAGCACGCACGTTGGAGGCGTCCGCACCGCACGAGGTTCTCCCGTACCCTGCATATCAAACTGGTGGATTATCAGTACATTGAATGCACTGGTGGGGAAGCTACTCGCCCGCTCGACAAATCCAAACACGTAATAAAGGTTCCGTGCACAACTATTAAGTTGTCTTTCTAGTTGCCTTAGGATCAGTTTCATGCAAACATTGAATAGCTTATCGTGTCGGGCAGTGCACCGTGCGATGTTAGAGGAACACGGCGAGACTTACCAACTTACCATTTCCTTCCCTGTCCAAGGCAAACATGATTAATTCAAGCACGGGCATGTATAAGCATTCAAGAGGCAAGCATATGCAAACAGGAGGGTCATTTTAACATGATCGTTCAGGTGTTCAGTTGTTTCTTGATGCGATGCAGTGACTCGCACGCGGATAGCCGCTAAGCGAGGATGACTTATCTATATGAACACGGTCGCTGGCAAAGCCATTATGGACACTAGTCTTAAACGGAGATGGTTTGCAGCCAATGTACAGTGGTGCCACAAGCCATCTCGTCCAGTACAGTAGACTATATAGTAAGTTCAGCCATGGAGCGGATGGTATGCAGCGAAAGAACGGTGGGCGCTGCATACTATCTCGTCCAGTACAGTTGGCTGAAACAGTGGAGTTCCATCCGGATCGGAGCGGCCCCAGTGCCCCGGAGACCGTCCGTGGAACTATGCCTCGTTTCCGAGTTGTCCACGACATGCAGGTCAGGGTCAGGGTCAGTTTCCCCTTCACTAGATACTCGAGTACTGTAGAACAGGAGTACAGTGGTACAGTGGTACAGTAGAACAGTAGTACAGTGGTACAGTATTACAGGAGATGTTTGAATCATGATTTTGTACAGTGATTACTTGTCTTGATGCATTCCCCTGGTTCGGGGATGCCTTGGGTGACCTAGCGGTCCCGGATACTTGCAGGAACATTCAGGCACGGAACGACTACGTAGTAGTCTTCCGGGGTTTGGATGAAAATACGGTAACATTACAAGCAGACAAGCATGCGTTCTAGGAACATAAGTAGGCACGTTGCTCGGGCCCGAAGGTAGTCCGAGAGATGAAACCGTTAAGGGACTTAGCATGCGAGGGTCTGAACATATAAGCAGTATTTCAAATTCCATGTTCTAGCAAGCAATACAAGTTGGGATTATTCCCTTAGCTAGGTGTGTTGGATTTATTAGCATGCAGGGGGTGATTCACCTAGCGACTAGCATGAATATTCCAGATTTTATGTGTGCTGGCTAAGCAAAGACAAGTTCACCGTAGCCACCCACCTTAGCGATGATTCGCCTCGGTAGAGTAATACGTCTGAGCGAGCCTCTGAAAGTCCAATCCGGATTCCTGTAGGGACAAGTCTGGATATCCTTTGCTTCTTGATCGAGGCAAAGCAGGTCGGGACAGTTGCACGATTGCCGTTTGAGATGGCAGTCCGCTTGAGCGGAACAGGGTGTTACAGCTGATGCCTCTGGAAGTGAAAGCGTGCTGGACGCCAATGAAAGGCAGGGGTGTTGCCAGGCCTCTGCTTGTGGAACTGGACCCTTCGACATAGGAGGCTACTTCTCCTTCTAATGACCATACTCCTACTAAGCATAAGGCAAAGATCGAGACACACCATGTCCGCTATTCAAAGAAGGCGAAGACTGAGTTGGCCCTTGAAACGGGACCTGTGGCGAGGTTGAAGCTCCCTGCGAAGGGGATCAGAAGCGAGGAGGTATGGCCCTTTGCATCGGGGGTCTCTGAAGCATATCCCTCTTTGGATGCTATAGCCTACCCGTAGAACCCCTTAGTTTGATTCTTCCTGGTCCTCTCGATAAATATCTTTCCTCTGGTCTGTTTGATCGTTTGCAGATGCAAGGGTGAAAGTACCGTCCTCGACAAACGGCTGCTTCGACGGTTTCTTACGCCGAACTTGAAGAGGTGACCACTCCGGAGTCCGATGTAGGCATCTTGGAACATGTTTTCGAGCCTTCGGGAGCCCAAGGGCTAGACGTGGCTCTGGGGGAGTCTTACACTCCTCTGGAGAATATCTCTATGGATGACTAGATGCCGTGGAGAATGCTATGCCGACGCTGAGCGAGCCGCAACCTATGTTGCCTGCCTCTGGTATGTCATTTTTCCACTTCATTGGAGATCAGATTCTTTGGCTTTAACTCTCTATTATGAGGGTAAAGCTAATCACCGGTTGTTCTGAATCTTTAGGTGCTACCTCTTCCTTGTAGATAGTGGACATGGCCTCTGAGGAAGGCGTAGAAGAGGAAGGGGGTAGCGAGCTTGTTAGGAAAGGTCCGAACATCTCCATCGCTCTTCTGGAGGCGAGAAACATTCGGTCGTGCCCCCTACTGAGCCTGTGGTGGAGGAGGTTCCTGTTGTTACAGGTCCTTCTAGTGTGGCGACTGATCTTCCAGCCGTCGCCGCTGGGGGTTCTGCTGCTGAAGCCTCTTCGGACACTAGGGTCTTAAGCTGTCGCGATGAGGTCATTCCCCTTCTTGAGGTCATTGGGTCACCTCATGAAGCTGTCGTGACGCGGTTTAGGGATGGAATATTGGAGGAAGACGATGTGACGAGGCATCTCGTTACTTCTGTTCCTAGTCTTGGTACTACCCTGGCATCCGCGGATCAGCTATCAGGTATCTTGGCTCTTTGTGCATCCATGAAAGATTGGCTCGCAGACAGAGCCGTTGGTTGCTCCTCCACTACTGTTTCGCCTTCGAGGTTTTTAAACATCGTTGTGCCGCCTGCTGCATCTATGGCCTCATTTCCAATCCCGCCGCCTTTGACTCCGGCTACATTGGAAGAGATTGACGAGACCGTCAGGCTTTTCATCCGGAGCTTCCACATGTTCTTGAAGCAGGGATCGAGGGCATGTTGGAGCACAACAAATCTTTCGTCTGGACAAGGCACTTTGCTGAGGGCCAGGTCCACTCTCTGAGGGGTATCCATTGTTGTGAGCAAATGGCCGACTTTCTAGGCTAAAAATCGAGGGAGGTAGAGAAATGCCTAACAGAGCTGCGGCAGTATCATCATGCCGACATGGGAATGCTGATTTTCCATTGATACAACGAGTTCTCAAAGAAGGTGGAAATGGAGAAGGCCTTCTATGCTTCGTCTATGGAGTGGTTGTAGTGTTATTTTCTAATCTTGCAGGAGAGGCGTGACAGGCTAGACGATCTCAGAGAGGAGTGCCTTTCCCTGCAAAAGGATCCGACCGAGCAAATTAGATGGTTCTCGATCGAACTTGATGCAATGGGAAATAGGTTGCGGGAGGCCCAGTAGAAAGAGGAGGTCATCCGCACCGAGGCGAGCCAAATAGCACAGAATACGGTTGGCGTTGAGGTTCTGGTGCAACAGCTAGAGAAAAGACACGAGTCCTACGCTTGCTACGAGGATTCCGAGGTTATGGCCCAAGAAGTTGAGCGCCGGGCTCGGAGGTGCCTGGATGGCCATATTGCTCGTCTCCATGAGCGGATAACAGAGTTATGCTCTGACTCATAGCACCAGTAGTTCGCTTTTGCTTTTTTGTGTCTTCATTTTGCTTTCGGACTTGGGATCTTGATGTCCCCCCGGAATGTAGTTTTTCTTTTAATCTTTCGTTGCGAAAAAAAATAAAAGTTACCCCATTTTTTTCAATTCATTTAGGTTAACTTTAGGTATCGTACTAGAGGTAATATGAACGTAGTACAATACTGTAGCTTTTTTAAGGATATTCCGCTGGGGGATCTTTGGTGGACTTATTATTTGTTGCGCACGTTGAGTGCAAAAAATAAATTCGAAAATAATCTCTATCAGAGGTAATATGGACGTGATAGATTTTGTGGACCTATTACTTTTTGCGCATGTTAATACAAGTAATAAATTTTGGATCAAGCCCTGCCAGAGGTGATATGAACATGACAGCTTTTGTGGACCCATTACTTTTTGCGCACGTTAGTACAAGTAATAGATTTTGGAACAAGTCCTCCTATAGGTAATATGGACGTGGCAGTTTTTGTGGACCCATTGCTTTTTGCTCACGTTAGTGCAAGTAATAGATTTTTGAACAAGTCCTGCCAGAGGTAATATGGACGTGGCTATTTTTGTGGACTTAACACCGCTGGTGTACCTTCGTGAGTACGGGTGATAAGTGGGGATGATAACCGATATCAGAGGTAATATGGACGTGATGATCGATAGCCAAAACATGGAAGGTTTGCTCAGAGGTAATATGGACATGGCAAACTCAGCCGGAAAAAAATGTTAGGACGATAGTTCATAGGTAATATGGATGTGAACCTATATCCGGGAAACTCGTTGAGGAAACCCGTAGGTTTAAATAGGTGATTATAAAAATAATAATAAAGAGATCCAAATGAATTGGGCAATGTTAGCTCAAGGATTCTCAAAATGACCATGAGTAGACTATGAAGAAATATATTCTCTGGTCATGATAACCTAGACGATAAGATATACATGGAATCCGCGAATGATTTAAAATCTTCAGGTATATTCTTGAAGGATTTAAAATTACCATGCTATTTTCGAAGGATTTACAAAATAAGTCATATATGGACTAAAACCATCTAGAAGAATGTGATAGGCTCATTGACTATCTGTCTAGGAAATAACATAATTTGTGAAGAAATCCATGAATGGATTTATTAAAACAAGATATTCTTCTGAAGAGAGAGGAAATATGACAATATCTCTGGAAGAGATTGAAAATAAAATATCTCCTAAAAAGATAAGTCTCCAAAAGAGATATATTATAATCTCCCGAAGAGAGAATATTAATCTCTTGGAGATCTACTATAAGCCCTAGAAATTGTTTCGGCTACACATCTTTCTCCTTTCTCTTCTACTTTTACAGCATGATAAATCTTTTTATTTTGCATAAAGGGTACTATTTAGAAAAGGAGTTGAAAATGTTCTTGTAACGAAAGGAAAGTACTGTCACCAAGCATTTGGAGGTGCACAAAGAGTTCTTGTAAGAAAGGAATAAAACATTACATATGACAATTGCTAGAAATGTTGACACTGATTTCGAGTTGAGGACATGAAGGGTTGATCTTCGAATCAAACTATCGAGCAACACAATATTTTTTGGAAGTCCTTTTTCATTCTTCTTTCTCAAAAAGGGATGTTTTATCTCGATAATGATTAAAACTAAAGGAATACTATGTTAGGTAGTTATTAAGTTTTGGATCCCAAAAAATAGAGACAAAATTAGAGACAAAATTATTGAGTTTTGGATCTTCGAATCAAACTAGTTTATAATTATTGAGTTTTGGATCCCAAAAATAGAGACAAAATTAGACTACAATCCAATCATCATTATTGATATTGAATTCCAATTTAGGTAGTTATTAAGTTTATATATAAACTCAGACATGCTATTGACATGTAAGAGGAGCTATTATTTTGACTAGTAAATTCACGTGCGTTGTACATAAGATAAATTTTCTTCTTCTGATATTAATGTAAAATTGTTTAAATATTTAAATATATTTGAATTAAGATGTATTGTATGTATGTTTACATTTTAATTAGAATTTGTTATATTATATTTTAATTATAATTTGTTATGAGTATATTTCTACTTTTCATAAAGAGTTTTTAAAATGGCTAGTCGTCTAAAGCATATATTTTCAGGTAATTAAAAATAAAAAATTAAATAAATTTAACTAATTGTATAACTACGTAATATTATTAAATTATAAATAAACATCTCATTCTAACTCAAGTGGTTAAGGTGGGATGTATTCTCTCTGGTTGGCTCGGTTCAAATCCTTGAATTGTTATTTATAACAAAATTTATTTTTTTAACAATTTTTTACGTAATATTAATTTTTTAAAATAATTAATTGATGATATACATAAGGCTTAAACGACTCAATTTTGAGTTGTTTTCAAGTCCCCTTATATTAGTAGAGATATATACTCACATAAAAATAAAATAAAAACCCATGTTATTCTAAAAACCCACCATATTATTCTAGACTACAAAGAATATTTAAAAAAAGGTAACATCCTACAAGTTTCCTATAACGCAATCAATCTAATTAGGCTTTGTTGCTTAAAGCCCAATAGTTGAAGGTTTATTTATGCAATATGTAAAACCAGAAAATGATTTATTAATGGGCCTAGTTTTGTTGCGCATGTGGACTGAAAGTGGAGCAATCAGTAGGTCCAAGCTAGAGTCTTTTATTGGTGTTTCTGTTGCATAGATTTGTCAAACTGAGTTGAACATAGTCAAAATTTGTTTGGATCTATTTAGTTCTAATTTTGACAACAATGTTTTTCGGCGAGAGACAGACGTTGAAACAAAACTTGTATTGAGGTTGACGGGTTATAACTTTAAAATATGTTTTTATAAATAATTGCTACAAATAAAAAGTCTTATTTTACAATGGAAACATCACAAATAATCGCTACAAATAAAAGAGTTTTGGAGAAGTGTGACGAAGAAGGTCTAGTTAGCGGACGACCACTTTATTTTCTTGACGATTTGAATCCAAGGTAAAGTTGTTGTTTTTTAGAGTGCGCTTCAAAACGACGTAATGTTGCTGCCAAGCTGAATGACAAACATTTTTTTATGTTGCAGTGACTTATGCGGGGGACTTTATAACCCACGTGGCTTGTGGCTTGGGGGAGATTGGTGTTTCTTAGGACAGATCTCTTGTTGCAGTGTTTTGATGACTATCACCCAAGAAATGATATTAGGGACCTCTCCTTCATAAACGTGGAATCTAAGAAATAAACATGGAAGAAGGCCCATTTTTCAGTCCACATATGAACTATTTATAGAGGCGACGCCTCTTACAACCTTCCACGAAACCACTTCACAGGATCGGACTTAAGCAGATTGATCGCTAGTAGTGGAAGAAACACCCACGTTCTCCTCCTTATTTCTTGGCAGATAGGATATCATGGCCTCTTAAATACTGCTTAGTCAGTTCACAACATTGTTATGTTGTTCTACATGCGTGTTTGTTCTGAGGGACTGTCAGTTTCGAAGACCGACTATTTCAATGGACTGTTATTCCACAAGACAACATATTATGCAAATTTTCTCATTTTAAGTGCAAACAAACATCTTACTAATATTTAATGAATATTAGGAGACTAAAATATATTAATATAGTATCATATTTCTTAATTAGTTATTAAGAAATATAACATCAAAATAATTAAATAATATTAGGTCATTTGAATTTTTATACTTATATCCTTCAAAGTGCTCAGTTTACTTTTTCAAGAGAATTAGTTAAAGAATATTTTAATGAGTGTACTTAATTTGTATTTTTACGAGTATTATTTAGTATGGGCATATAGATAGCTAGATGTATTTCGAATAAGCGAGTTTAAATAAATAGAAGGAGACTATTGTTGATAATGTAATTATTTTGTTCGTTTTTATGTTATAGTTTTCTTTACCATGACATATTAAATAATTGAAATGAAATTTTGCTTACAAAATATGGTAATTTTTCTTTTAATACTTTCCGATTTGATTGAGAGATGGATTCATGTTCCATTGATGGGATTAGATACAAGCCAAGGTAAAATTACCGTCAAACTAGATCGTGGTAGAGTGAGATTCAATAAGGTTTATGAAAATTCGTACTTGAATCCCAACAACTAGATATAAAAAAACCACAAGAATATTGAATTCCAATAAATTTTATGACAAAATTGATAATATTTCAAATAACTGTACTATACATTTTGTTGTTGTTGTTGTTGTTGTTGTTGGTTTTTTTTTTTTTTGAGATGTCCGACGATACGCACGAGACTTTGTACACGCTGCGTTGCATGCCATTTGGGTCCACTGTTCTACACCTCCTCCGACAGTTTGATCTCGTGACCGTCCGCGCCTAGTCATGGAGGTTATACCTCTTCTCACCGATCACAAGAGCCAGTTGAGTTCGGTACTATACATTTTGTTGTTGAAGTCACGTCCACTTGCGATACCAAAAAAGTGAAAAAAATAAGTTTTGATATTATTAAAAAGTATATAAAAATTTAATTTATATTAAAATAGTTTAAATACATTTTAAATATATTATTTTCATAGACAAAATTTTAAATTTTGGGATATATGTGATAACGATATATATTTCAAGAAAGAATTATTTTGGTCAACCATTCAAAATTTCGAAATAAATGAACGCCATTGACATCCATAACTATAAATCACTCGTTTGTTAAAATTAAAATTAACATTAATAATAATAATAATAATTATTATAATAATAATATTAGCCTATATTTTAATGTTAATGTTAATATTAATATTAATGTGCTGGAATGGATCCACATAGAGGGTTCCATAGGCATATCCGAGAGGTGCAAAGCTCCGCTGGACCGAGTCTTGCACGATGGCGAAACCAAGTGCAATAGGAAGCCGAGTAGCACTTGTGCAGACTTGAAGTTGGTTGGATTGTAAGCATTTCTATTCCAGATAAAATATTTTTCAAATGTGTCATTCATTTTAGAATTCAAATAGATATTGCTGAGATACCAGGAAATAAACATTTAAGAAATCCAAAATTTCAAATTTAAGAAATCACGTAATTAAAAATTAAAATATAAATAAATTTAACTATGTAATATTATTAAATTATAAACAAATATCTCTTCTAACTCACGTGGTTAAGGTGAGAAGTATTCTCTCTGGTTGGCTGGGTTCGAATTCTTGAATAATTATTTATAACAAAATTTATTTTTTTTAAGAATTTTTTTTACGTAATATTAACTTTTTTAAAATAATTAATTGATGATATACATACGGCTTAAACGACTCAATTTTGAGCCATTTCCAACCCCCCTTATATTAGTAGAGATATGTACTCACATAAAAATAAAATAAAATAAAAATCGTAGTTTGATCCTGAAACCGTCCGCCTAGCAAGAGAGTTTATACCTCTTCTGACTGACCACAAGAGCCAGTTGAGTTCGGTACTATACATTTTGTTGTTAAAGTCACGTCCACTTGCATTACAAAAAAGTGGAAAAAAAAATATTTTTTCTGATATTATTTGCAAATATATAAAAATAGTTTAAATATATAATTTTCATAGACAAAATTTTAAATTTTGGGATATATGTGGTAACGAAATATAATTCAAGAAAGAATTATTTTGGTCAACCATTCAAAATTTCGAAATAAATGAACGCCCCATAATTATAAATCACCCGTTTAGGAATCTTATTAGATTAACTATTCAAGAAAGAATACATTTATGACCGTTGCGTGAGAATATGACCATCTACAGCCTTTCCCCTCTCTTCTCCTCTGCTCTCCAGCCTTTCCCCTCTCTTCACCGCCTCCTACTACTACAAACAAACAAGAGATCCCCTCTCTCCTCCGAGCGATCACGACGAGGGAGTACGAGAAGAAGGAAGGGGTCCCCAGGAACGAGGTCGCCAGCGATCCCTCCGTCGCCTCGAGGTCCGAGGAAGGAGAAGGCTGAAAGTATGTGATTGCTATTTTTAGTATTTTCTTGCTTTCTATTTTTGGGGTTTTTCTTTGATTGATTTGATTTGATTTGATTAATCAGAGGCATACTCCCTCCCTCCTCGGAAAATCTGAAGCAAGCAAAAGCAAAAGAAAAGCCGGTCATGGGGTCCGATGGTTCTGTGCCGGCTCCGGTGATGTATGTTTTCTTGCAGGTATAAAACCCCTTCTTCTTATTAGTATGTGTTTTATTTATTTGGTTTCTGCCGTTAGATATAGTTTCCCCTGTTCTAACAACTCAGAGATTACTGATTGAACATAAGAGACACATTGAAAATTGTTACCCCCAAATTCTCAATACATCATCTGACAAGATGTTGCTAAATAAAAATTCCACTTTCGAAAATTGTTTTTTTTTTTTTTTTCATTGTTCATATCATGTAAAAAATAACTGCTGTGTTTATATTTTGCTAGTTGAATGCTTCAAGTTTCATGGTTGAATGAACATAAACCCCTGTAGCATTCTTCAAAGTTTAATCAATCACTGGGCTGAAGTTACAATGATTGATTTTATATGTTTCTTTTTTAAACTTTGGATTGGGGTTCTATGGAAAAAAAGGTTGAACTATTATTATCTTCTTCTTTTTGTGTGTGTGCGCGCGGGTGTGTATAATGGGTTTAACTTAATGCCACTAAGAGAAAAAAAAAGATTGCTTTGCATGTAATTTTCATGTATATTTCTATATTATGTTCCAAAACTCCATTTTTGAAGTGTAATTTCGAAAATATACCACGATTCCACATCTATATTCTTTTTTTTAACCATCCTTCTACATTATTATCCAAATATTCTTGTCAAAACCGTAGTTTCGAAATCGTTCTACGATTTGACTTCTACAGGTTTTCAAGCGTCCTTCTACATTATGTTCACAACACTTCTTAAGGGTTGTTTCGAAATCTATTTACGATTTGACTTCTATCTTTTCAACTATCTTTTTTCATTGCATTCCAAAACATCGCTTCCAAATCCGTAGTTTCGGAATATTTCTACCATTTAACTCCTATATGTTTTTCAAATCTTCCTTCTACATTATGTTCAAATTCACTTAAGCATAGGTTCGAAATCTTTCGAACTTCTATATGTTTTTCAACTATCCATTTACGTTACGTTCCTAAACTCTAATTCTAAAGTGTAATTTCAAAATTATGCTACAATTAGGCTTTCATATGATTATTAACTATTCATCTACATTATCTTCCAAAACTTTATTTCTAAATAGTAAAATCTTTCTATGATTACAATTCTATATGAGTTTCAAGCATTCTTGACATTATGCTCAAAAACTTCATTTCTTAAGCGTAGTTCCGAAATATTTCTACGATTTGACCCCTAAATGATTTTCAAGCGTCATTCTACATTATGTTCAAACCTTCACTTCTTATAGTTTCGATACGTTTCTATCATTAAACTTCTATATGTTTTCAACTAGCCTTTTACATTATGTTTCAAAACTTTATTTCCAAATCGTAGTTTCGATATCCTTTTGCCATTCAAATTTTATAGGTTTTTCAACTATCCTTTAACATTATTTTTCGAAACTTCACTTACAAATCGTAGTTTTGAAATCTTTCTATGAGTCAACTTCTACAATTAACATATGACCCCTATATCATTTTTAAGCATTCTTCTATATTATTTTCAAAATTCACTTCTTAGGCGTAGTTTTGTTGTCTTTCCACCATTTGACTTCTATATATTTTTCAACTATGCTTTTACATTATGTTCCAAAACTTTATTTTCGAATTGTAGTTTCGAAATCTTTCTATGACTTGACTTCTAGAACTATCATTTGTCATTATGTTCAAAAACTATCACTTCAAAATCATAAAATCGATATCTTTCTCCAATTTAACATCCATATGATTTTCATGTATACTTCTTATAAATTGTGTTCGAAAAGTCCACTTTGAAGGGTAATTTCGAAATATGCTACAATTTGATTTAGCTTATTTCTTTTTCAACTTCTACATTATTATCAAGAAATTCAATCATAACTTCTAGTTTCGAAATCTTTCTACGATTTAACTTTTATATGTTTTCCAAGCGTCCTTCTACGTTATGTTCACAACATCACTTCATAAGCGCGGTTTCAAAATCGATTTACGATTTGACATATCTTTTCAACTATCATTTTGTCCTTCCAAATTTTATTTTCGGATTTTTCTACAATTTAACTTCTATATGTTTTTAAGGATCCTTCTACATTATGTTCACAAGTTCACCTCATAAGCGTGGTTTCGAAATTGATTTTCGATTTGACTTATATCTTTTCTACTATCATTTGTCCTTTTACTCCAAAACTTCATTTCCAAATTATATTTTCGAAATCTTTTTACGATTTAACTTCTATATGTTATCTTTCTACGATTTAACTTCTATTTATTTTTCAACTATCCTTTTATATTACTTTCCTAAACTATAATCCAAAATTATAGTTTTGAAATCTTTCTACCATTTGTCTTTTATATGTTTTTCAACTATCACTATACATTATGTTCCAAAACTTTATTTCCAAAGCATATTTTCGATATATTTCTAGCATTTGGCTTCTATATGTTTTTCAACTATCATTTTACATTATGTTCAAAAGCTATAATTCCAAAGTATAGTTACGATATCTTTCTATTTTTTGAATTCTAAATATTTTTTCAACTATCCTTTTATATTATTATGTTCCAAAAACTCAACTTTCGAAGTATAATTTCAAAATTATGCCCCAATTTGACTTCTATATATATTTTCAACCATTCATCTATATTATTCCCACAACTCAATTCTAAATCGTAGTTTCGAAGTCTTTCTACGATTTGACTTCTATATGTTTTTCAAGCATCATCTACATTTTGTTCACGAGACTTCACTTAATAAACGTAGTTTCAAAATCTATCTCAGTTTTGACTTATATCATTTCAACTAATATTTTTATTGTATTCAAAACTTTAGAAGTAAAGTATTGAACATAATATAGACTCGACGTTTCCTCAAAGATATGTTCAAAAACTTAACTTCTTAGGTGCAGTTCCTAATTTTTTTTCCCCCTCCGATTTGACCTCTATTTGATTTTTAAGCATCCGTCTGCATTATGTTCAAAACTACACTTCTTAAGTGTAGTTTCAATATCTTTCTATCATTGGCTTCAGATTGTTTTTCAACTATCATATTTACATTATCTTCCAAAACTTAATTTCCAAAGCGTAGTTTCAATTTCTTTCTATCATTATTTGACTTCTATATGTTTTTGATCTATCATTTTACATTATCTTCCAAAACTTTATTTTTTAAGCATACGTAAATATCTTTTTATCATTTGACTTCTATATATTTTTCAACTATCCATTTACATTATAATCCAAAACTTAATTTTTAAATTGCAGTTTCGATATTTTTCTACCATTTGACTTCTTTATGTATTTTTAACTATCCTTTTATATTATGTTCCAAACCTTTATTTTCAAAGAATATGTTTTTCAACTACCATTTTACATTATAATCCAAAACGTCATTTCCAAATTGTAGTTTCGATATCTTTCTACCATTTGGCTTCTATATATTTTTCAACTATCATTTTACATTATGTCCCAAAACTTTATTTCCAAAACATAGTTACAATATCTTTCCATCATTTGACTTCTATATGTTTTTCAATTATTTTTTACATTAACTTCGAAAACTTTATTTCCAAATCTTTCTTATGTTCGAAAATCTATCTACGTTTTGGCTTCTATCCAAAATCTTCACTTCTTAGGTATCATTGGCTTCAGATTGTTTTTCAACTATCATATTTACATTATCTTCCAAAACTTAATTTCCAAAGCGTAGTTTCAATTTCTTTCTATCATTATTTGACTTCTATATATTTTTGAACTATCATTTTACATTATCTTCCAAAACTTTATTTTTTAAGCATACGTAAATATATTTTTATCATTTGACTTCTATGTATTTTTTAACTATCCATTTACATTATAATCCAAAACTTATTTTTCAAATTGCAGTTTCGATATTTTTCTATCATTTGACTTCTTTATGTATTTTAACTATCCTTTTTATATTATGTTCCAAACCTTTATTTTCAAAGAATATGTTTTTCAACTACCCTTTTACATTATAATCCAAAACGTCATTTCCAAATTGTAGTTTCAATATCTTTCTACCATTTGGTTTTTATATATTTTTCAACTATCATTTTACATTATGTCCCAAAACTTTATTTCCAAAACATAGTTACAATATCTTTCCATCATTTGACTTCTATATATTTTTCAATTATTTTTACATTAACTTCGAAAACTTTATTTCCAAATCTTTCTTATGTTCGAAAATCTATCCACGTTTTGGCTTCTATCCAAAATCTTCACTTCTTAGGTACAATTCTTTTGTGTTCAAAACTTTAGAAGTCTACATTATGTTCAAACACTTCCTTTCTTAAGTATAGTTTCAATATCTTTCTATTATTGGCTTTATATGTTTTTCAACTATCATTTACATTATCTTCCAAAACTTCATTTTTAAAGCGTAGTTTCAGTTTCTTTCTATCATTATTTTACTTCTATAGGTTTTTGAACTATTATTTTACATTATGTACATTATGCTCCAAAATTTTATTTTCAAATCGTAGTTTCGATATCTTTCTTCCATTTGACTTCTATATATATTTCAATTATACTTTTTTTTAACATTATGTACCTTATTTCCAAATCATAGTTTTGGTGTCTTATCATTAGACTTTTATATATTTTTCAACTATCGTTTTATATTATGTTCCAACACTTCACTTTTGAAGTTTAATTTCGAAATTATGCCATCCTTCTATTTTATTATCCAAAAACTCAATTCTAAATCATAGTTTCAAAGTATTTCTACGATTTTACTTCTATATATTTTTCAAGCGTCTATATTATGTTCACAATTTTACTTCAAAAGCGTAGTTTCAAAATTTATCTACGTTTTGACTTATATCATCTCAACTTTTTTTTATTATATTCCAAACTTAATAAGTGAA
The DNA here is from genome assembly GCA_036927795.1 of Iris macrosiphon. Classification (NCBI taxonomy): domain Eukaryota; kingdom Viridiplantae; phylum Streptophyta; class Magnoliopsida; order Asparagales; family Iridaceae; genus Iris; species Iris macrosiphon. The sequence goes on from JAYESA010000004.1 coordinate 212,653,152, forward strand.
GTTTTGAACATAGTGTAGATTCGAGGTTTCCTCAACGTTATGTTCAAAAACTTTACTTCTTAGGAGCAGTTCCAAATTCTTTCTTAGATTTGACCTCTATTTGATCTTCAAGCATCCATCTCCATTAAGTTCGAAACTTCACTTCTTAAGTGTAGTTTCAATATCTTTCTATCATTGGCTTCCATATGTTTTTCAACTATCGTTTATATTATCTTCCAAAACTTTATTTTCAAATCGTAGTTTCGTTATTTTTCTACCATTTAATTTCTATATGTTTTTACATTATCTTCCAAACTTTATTTCCAAAGCGTAGTTTCAATATCTTTCTATCATTTGAATCTATATGTTTTTCAACTATCCTTTTAAATTATAATCCAAAACATCATTTTCAAATTGTAGTTTCGATATCTTTCTACCATTAGGGAATCTTCATAGAGAAGGGAAGAACAACGCAACGACGATTGAAAGAAACCGTTCATTAAGTCAGGCTTCACTAGCATCATTCAATTCTATCTACTTTTTGACTTCTATCATTTCAACAATCTTTCTTCCATTTGTCTTCTACATATATTTCAATAATTCTTTTACATTATGTTCCTCATTTCCAAATCGTATTTCGATGCCTTTCTATCATTTCACTTATATATATTTTTCAACTATCCTTTTATATTATGTTCCAAAACTCCACTTTTGAAGTGTAATTTTGAAATTATACGACGATTTGACTTCTATATGGTTTACAACCATCATTCTATATTATTATCCAAAAACTCAATTCTAAATCTTACTTTTGAAGTCTTTCTACGATTTGACTTCTATATGTTTTTCAAGCATCATCTACATTATGTTCGCAACTTCACTTCATAAGCTTAGTTTCAAAATCTATCTACGTATTGACTTCTACCATTTCAACTAATTTTGTTCATTTTATTCCAAACTTAAGAAGTGAAGATTTGAACATAATGTAGACTCGAGGTTTCCTCGATGTTATGTTCAAAAACTTCACTCAGGTGCAATTCCTAAAACTTTCTAATATTTGATCTCTATTTGATTTTCAAGTGTCCGTCTACATTATGTTCAAACATTCACTTCTTAAGTGTAGTTTCAATATCTTTCTATCATTGGCTTCTATATGTTTTTCAACTATCGTTTACATTATCTTCCAAAACAACATTTCCAATGCGTATATAGTTTCAATTTCTTTCTACCATTTGACTTCTATATGATTTTGAACTATCATTTTATATTATGTTATAAAACTTTATTTACAAAGCATAACTAAATATATTTCTACAATTTGACTTATATATATTTTTTCAACTACCCTTTTACATTATAATACAAATCTTAATTTTTAAATTATAGTTTCGATATCTTTCTACCATTTGACTTCTATATGTATTTCAATTATCCTTTTATATTATGTTCCAAAACTTTATTTTCAAAGTATATGTTTTTCAACTATCCTTTTACATTATAATCCAAAACTTCATTTTCAAATTGCGGTTTTGATATCTTTCTATCTTTTGACTTTTATATATTTTTCAACTATCATTTTACATTATGTTCCAAAACTTTATTTTCAAAGCATCGTTACGATATCTTCCTATCATTTGACTTGTATATGTTTTTCAACTATTTTTTTTACATTATCTTCGTAAACTTCTTTTCCGAAATCTTCCAAACTTCATTTTCAAATCATAGTTTCGATATATTTCTACCATTTTACTTCTATATGTTTTTACATTATCTTCAAAAATTTATTTCCAAATCGTAATTTCGATATATTTCAACAATTTGACTTCTATATATTTTTACATTGTCTTCCAAACTTTATTTTCAAATCGTAGTTTCAATATATTTCTACTATTTCCCTTCTTTATGATCATATTCAAAGCATAGTTTCGATATATTTCTATCATTTGACTTATATATTTTTTTTACTATCCTTTTACATTAAAATCTAAAATAGTATTTTCATATTGTAGTTTCGATATCTTTATGCCCTTTGCTTCTAATTGTTTTTGAACTACCGTTTTACATTATGTTCCAAAACTTTATTTCCAATGCATAGTTATGATATCTCTCTATCATTTGACTTCTATTTGTTTTTCAACTATTATTTTATATTATGTTCCAAATCTTTATTTTCAAAGCATCGTTACGATATCTTTCTATTATTTGACTTGTATATGTTTTTCAACTATTTTTTACATTATCTTCGAAAACTTCTTTTCCGAAATCTTCCAAACTTCATTTCCAAATCGTAGTTTCAATATATTTCTATAATTTTACTTCTATATGTTTTTATATTATCTTCCAAAATTTATTTCGAAATCGTAATTTCGATATATTTCAACAATTTGACTTCTATATATTTTTACATTGTCTTCCAAACTTTATTTCCAAATCGTAGTTTCAATATATTTCTACCATTTGACTTCTATATGATCATATTCAAAGCATAGTTTCAATATATTTCTATCATTTGACTTCTATATATATATTTTTTATCCTTTTACATTATAATCCAAAATATCATTTCCAAATTGTAGTTTCGATATATTTCTACCATTTAGCTTCTATATATTTTTGAACTACCGTTTTATATTATGTTCCAAAACTTTATTTCCAAAGCATAGTGACGATATCTTTCTATCATTTGACTTCTATATATTTTTTCAACTATCTTTTTACATTATAATCCAAAAATTTATTTTTAAATCGTACTTTTGATATCTTTTTTTTCCATTTAACTTTTATAAGTATTGCAACTATACTTTTTTACGTTATGTTTTAACTATCTTTTTATATTATAAACCAAAAATTTATTTCCAAATCGTAGTTTCGATATCTTTCTTCCATTTGACTTTTATAAGTATTTCAACTATCCTTTTACGTTATCTTCATCATTTCCAAATCGTAGTTTCGATGTCTTTATATCATTTAACTTCTTTATATTTTTCAACGATCCTTTTATATTTTGTTCCAAACCTCCACATTTTGAAGTATAATTTCAAAATTATGCCCCGATTTGACTTATATAAGTTTTCAACCTTCATTTCTACGATTTGACTTCTATATGTTCATATTCAAAGCATAGTTTCGATATCTTTCTATCATTTGACTTATATATATAATTTTTACTATCCTTTTAAATTATAATCCAAAATTTTATTTCCATATTGTAGTTTTGATATCTTTATACCCTTTGCTTCTATATGTTTTTGAATTACCGTTTAACATTATGTTCAAAACTTTATTTTCAAAGCATAGTTACGATATCGCTCTATCATTTGACTTCTATTTGTTTTTCAACTATCATTTTGCATTATGTTCCAAATCTTTATTTTCAAAGCATCGTTACGATATCTTTCTATCATTTGACTTGTATGTGTTTTTCAACTTTTTTTTACATTATCTTCGAAAACTTTTTTTTCGAAATCTTCCAAACTTCATTTCCAAATCGTAGTTTCAACATATTTCTACCATTTTACTTCCATATGTTTTTACATTATCTTCAAAAATTTATTTCGAAATCGTAATTTCGATATATTTCAACAATTTGACTTCTATATGTTTTTACATTGTCTTCCAAATCGTAGTTTCAATATATTTCTACCATTTGACTTCTCTATGATCATATTCAAAGCATAGTTTCAATATATTTCTATCATTTGACTTCTATATATTTTTTTTACTATCCTTTTACATTATAATCCAAAATATCATTTCCAAATTGTAGTTTCGATATATTTCTACCATTTGGCTTCTATATATTTTTGAACTACCGTTTTATATTTTGTTCCAAAATTTATTTCCAATGCATAGTGACGATATCGTTCTATTATTTGACTTCTATATATTTTTTCAACTAACTTTTTACATTATAAACCAAAATTTTATTTCCAAATCGTAGTTTCGATATCTTTCTTCTATTTGAGTTTTATAAGTATTTATGTTCCAAAACTTTATTTTCAAAGTATATGTTTTTCAACTATACTTTTACATTATGTTCCAAAACTTTATTTTCAAATTGCGGTTTTGATATCTCTCTATCATTTGACTTCTATTTGTTTTTCAACTATTATTTTATATTTGTTCCAAATCTTTATTTTCAAAGCATCGTTACGATATCTTTCTATCATTTGACTTGTATATGTTTTTCAACTATTTTTTACATTATCTTCGAAAACTTCTTTTCCGAAATCTTCCAAACTTCATTTCCAAATCGTAGTTTCAATATATTTCTACAATTTTACTTCTATATGTTTTTATATTATCTTCCAAAATTTATTTCGAAATCGTAATTTCGATATATTTCAACAATTTGACTTCTATATATTTTTACATTGTCTTCCAAACTTTATTTCCAAATCGTAGTTTCAATATATTTCTACCATTTGACTTCTATATGATCATATTCAAATCATAGTTTCAATATATTTCTATCATTTGACTTCTATATATTTTTTTTTATCCTTTTACATCATAATCCAAAATATCATTTCCAAATTCTAGTTTCGATATATTTCTACCATTTAGCTTCTATATATTTTTGAACTACCGTTTTATATTATGTTCCAAAACTTTATTTCCAAAGCATAGTGACGATATCTTTCTATCATTTGACTTCTATATATTTTTTCAACTATCTTTTTACATTATAATCCAAAAATTTATTTTTAAATCGTACTTTTGATATCTTTTTTTTCCATTTAACTTTTATAAGTATTGCAACTATACTTTTTTACCTTATGTTTTAACTATCTTTTTACATTATAAACCAAAAATTTATTTCCAAATCGTAGTTTCGATATCTTTCTTCCATTTGACTTTTATAAGTATTTCAACTATCCTTTTACGTTATCTTCATCATTTCCAAATCGTAGTTTCGATGTCTTTATATCATTTAACTTCTTTATATTTTTCAACGATCCTTTTATATTTTATTCCAAACCTCCACATTTTGAAGTATAATTTCAAAATTATGCCCCGATTTGACTTATATAAGTTTTCAACCATCATTTCTACGATTTGACTTCTATATGTTCATATTCAAAGCGTAGTTTCGATATCTTTCTATCATTTGACTTATATATATAATTTTTACTATCCTTTTAAATTATAATCTAAAATTTTATTTTCATATTGTAGTTTTGATATCTTTATAACCTTTGCTTCTATATCTTTTTGAACTACCGTTTAACATTATGTTCAAAACTTTATTTTCAAAGCATAGTTACGATATCGCTCTATCATTTGACTTCTATTTGTTTTTCAACTATCATTTTACATTATGTTCCAAATCTTTATTTTCAAAGCATCGTTACGATATCTTTCTATCATTTGACTTGTATGTGTTTTTCAACTATTTTTTTACATTATCTTCGAAAACTTTTTTTCGAAATCTTCCAAACTTTATTTCCAAATCGTAGTTTCAACATATTTCTCCAATTTTACTTCCATATGTTTTTACATTATCTTCCAAAATTTATTTCGAAATTGTAATTTCGATATATTTCAACAATTTGACTTCTATATGTTTTTACATTGTCTTCCAAATCGTAGTTTCAATATATTTCTACCATTTGACTTCTCTATGATCATATTCAAAGCATAGTTTCAATATATTTCTATCATTTGACTTCTATATATTTTTTTTTACTATCCTTTTACATTATAATCCAAAATATCATTTCTAAATTGTAGTTTCGATATATTTCTACCATTTGGCTTCTATATATTTTTGAACTACCGTTTTATATTATGTTCCAAAATTTATTTCCAATGCATAGTGACGATATCGTTCTATTATTTGAATTTATATCCAAATTGTAATTTCGATATATTTCAACAATTTGACTTCTATATGTTTTTACATTGTCTTCCAAACTTTATTTTCAAATCGTAGTTTCAATATATTTCTACCATTTGACTTCTTTATGATCATATTCAAAGCATAGTTTTGATATATTTCTATCATATGACTTATATATATATATTTTTATCTTTTTACATTATAAACCAAAAATTTATTTCCAAATCGTACTTTCTACAGCTTTCTTCCATTTGACTTTTATAAGTATTTCAACTATCCTTTTACGTTATCTTCTTCATTTCCAAATCGTAGTTTCGATGTCTTTATATCATTTGACTTCTTTATATTTTTCAACTATCCTTTTATATTTTGTTCCAAAACTCCACATTGTGAAATATAATTTTAAAATTATGCCCCGATTTGACTTATATATGTTTTCAACCATCCTTTCTACGATTTGACTTCTATATGTTCATATTCAAAGCGTAGTTTCTATATCTTTCTATCATTTGACTTATATATATATTTTTTACTATCCTTTCAAATTATAATCCAAAATTTTATTTCCATATTGTAGTTTCGATATCTTAATACCCTTTACTTCTATATGTTTTTGAACTACCGTTTTACATTATGTTCCAAAACTTTTTTTCTAAATCATTGTTACGATATCGCTCTATCATTTGACTTCTATTTGTTTTTCAACTATCATTTTACATTATGTTCCAAATCTTTATTTTCAAAGCATCGTTACGATATCTTTCTATCATTTGACTTGTATATGTTTTTTAACTATTTTTTTTACATTATCTTTGAAAACTTTTTTTTCCGAAATCTTTCAAACTTTATTTCCAAATCGTAGTTTCAATATATTTCTACAATTTTACTTCTATATTTTTTTACAATATCTTCCAAAGTTTATTTCGAAATCGTAATTTTGATTTATTTCAACAATTTGACTTCTATATGTTTTTACATTGTCTTCCAAACTTTATTTCCAAATCGTAGTTTTAATATATTTCTACCATTTGACTTCTATATGATCATATTCAAAGCATAGTTTCAATATATTTCTATCATTTGACTTCTATTTGTTTTTTTACTATCCTTTTATATTATAATCCAAAATATAATTTTCAAATTGTAGTTTCGATATATTTCTACCATTTGGCTTCTATATATTTTTGAACTACCGTTTTATATTATGTTCCAAAACTTTATTTCCAAAGCATAGTGACGATATCGTTCTATTATTTGACTTCTATATAGTTTTTCAACTATCTTTTTACATTATAAACCAAAAATTTATTTCCAAATCGTAGTTTCGATATCTTTCTTCCATTTGACTTTTATAAGTATTTCAACTATCCTTTTACGTTATCTTCCTCATTTCCAAATTGTAGTTTCGATGTTTTTATATCATTTGACTTCTTTATATTTTTCAACTATCCTTTTATATTTTGTTCAAAAACTCCACATTTTGAAGTATAATTTCAAAATTATGCCCCGATTTGACTTTTATATATTTTCAACTATCCTTTCTACGATTTGATGACTTCTATATGTTCATATTCAAAGCGTAGTTTCGATATCTTTCTATCATTTGACTTATATATATATATATATATATATATATATATATATATATATATATATATATTTTACTATCCTTTTATATTATAATCCAAGATATCATTTCCATATTGTAGTTTCGATATCTTTATACCCTTTGCCCCTTTGCTTCTATTTGTTTTTGAACTACCGTTTTACATTATGTTCCAAAACTTTATTTTCAAAGCATAGTTACGATATCTCTCTATAATTTGACTTCTATTTATTTTTCAACTATCATTTTACATTATGTTCCAAATCTTTATTTTCAAAGCATCGTTACGATATCTTTCTATCATTTGACTTGTATATGTTTTTCAACTATTTTTTTACATTATCTTCGAAAACTTCTTTTCCGAAATCTTCCATACTTCATTTCCAAATCGTAGTTTCGTTATATTTCTACAATTTTACTTCTATATGTTTTTACATTATCTTCCAAATTTTATTTTGAAATGGTAATTTCGATATATTTCAACAATTTGACTTCTATATGTTTTTACATTGTCTTCCAAACTTTATTTTCAAATCGTAGTTTCAATATATTTCTACCATTTGACTTCTTTATGATCATATTCAAAGAATAGTTTCGATATATTTCTATCATTTGACTTATATATATATTTTTTACTATCATTTTACGTTATAATCCAAAATATCATTTCAAAATTGTAGTTTTTATATATTTCTACCTTTTGGCTTCTATATATTTTTGAACTATCGTTTTAGTTCCAAACCTTTATTTCCAAGCATATTTCCAATATCATTCAATCATTTGACTTCTATATAATTTTTCAACTGTCTTTTTTCATTATATTCCAAAATTTTATTTTCAAATCGTAGTTTTGAAATATTTTTTCCATTTAACTTTTATAAGTATTTCAACTATCCTTTTTTACGTTATGTTTTAACTATCTTTTTATATTATAAACCAAAAATTTATTTTCAAATCGTAGTTCCGATATCTTTCTTCCATTTGACTTTTATAAGTATTTCAACTATCCTTTTACGTTTTCTTCCTCATTTTCAAATCGTAGTTTCGATGTCTTTATATCATTTGACTTCTTTATATTTTTCAACTATCCTTTTATATTTTGTTCCAAAACTCCACATTTTGAAATATAATTTCAAAATTACACCCCGATTTGACTTATATATGTTTTCAACCATCCTTTATACGATTTGACTTCTATATGTTCATATTCAAAGCGTAGTTTCGATATCTTTCTATCATTTGACTTATATATAAATTTTTTAGTATTCTTTTAAATTCTAATCCAAAATTTTATTTCCATATTGTAGTTTCTCGATATCTTTATACCCTTTGCTTCTATATGTTTTTGAACTCACGTTTAACATTATGTTCAAAACTTTATTTTCAAAGTATAGTTACGATATCGCTCTATCATTTGACTTCTATTTGTTTTTCAACTATCATTTTACATTATGTTCCAAATCTTTATTTTCAAAGCATCGTTACGATATCTTTCTATCATTTGACTTGTATATGTTTTTCAACTATTTTTTTACATTATCTTCGAAAACTTTTTTTCCGAAATCTTTCAAACTTTTTTTCCAAATCGTAGGTTCAATATATTTCAACAATTTTACTTCCATATATTTTTACATTATCTTCCAAAATTTATTTCGAAATCGTAATTTCGATTTATTTCAACAATTTGACTTCTATATGTTTTTACATTGTCTTCCAAACTTTATTTTCAAATCGTAGTTTCAATATATTTCTACCATTTGACTTCTATATGATCATATTCAAAGCATAGTTTCAATATATTTCTATCATTTGACTTATATATATATATTTTTACTATCCTTTTACATTATAATCCAAAATATCATTTCCAAATTGTAGTTTCGATATATTTCTACCATTTGGCTTCTATATATTTTTGAACTACTGTTTTATATTATGTTCCAAAACTTTATTTCCAAAGCATAGTGACGATATTGTTCTATTATTTGACTTCTGTATATTTTTTCAACTACTTTTTACATTATAAACCAAAAATTTATTTCCAAATCGTAGTTTCGATATCTTTCTTCTATTTGACTTTTATAAGTATTTCAACTATCCTTTTACGTTATCTTCCTCATTTCTAAATCGTAGTTTCGATGTTTTTATAGCATTTGACTTCTTTATATTTTTCAACTATCTTTTTATATTTTGTTCAAAAACTCCACATTTTGAAGTATAATTTCAAAATTATGCCCCGATTTGACTTTTATATATTTTCAACTATCCATTTACATTATTATCCAAAATATTATTTTCAAATTGTAGTTTTGATATTTTTCTACCATTTGACTTCTATATGTTTTTCAACTACCGTTTTACATTATTTTCAAAACTTTATTTCCAAATCATAGTTATGATATCTTTCTAACATTTGACTTCTATATGTTTTTTCAAATATGTTTTTAGATTATAATCCAAAATTTTATTTTCAAATCGTAGTTTTGATATATTTCTTCCATTTGACTTTTATAAGTATTTCAAGTATCCTATTACGTTATGTTCCTCATTTCGAAATCCTAGTTTCGATTTATTTCTTTCATTTGACTTTCATAAGTATTTTATTTTTTTTTAATATTATGTTCCACATTTCCAAATCGTAGTTTCGATGTCTTTCTTCATTAGACTTCTATATATTTTTTAACTATCCTTTTATATTGTGTTAAAAAAACTCCACTTAATTTTTAAATTATAGTTTCGATATCTTTCTTCCATTTGACTTCTATATGTATTTCAATTATCCATTTATATTATGTTCCAAAACTTTATTTTCAAAGTATATGTTTTTCAACTATCCTTTTAAATTATAATCCAAAACTTCATTTTCAAATTGCGGTTTTGATATCTTTCTATCATTTGACTTTTATATATTTTTGAACTATCATTTTACATTATGTTCCAAAACTTTATTTTCAAAGCATCGTAACGATATCTTCCTATCATTTGACTTGTATATGTTTTTCAACTTTTTTTTTTTACATTATCTTCGAAAACTTCTTTTCTGAAATCTTTCAAACTTCATTTCCAAATCATAGTTTCGATATCTTCCAAAATTTATATCCAAATTGTAATTTCGATATATTTCAACAATTTGACTTCTATATGTTTTTACATTGTATTCCAAACTTTATTTTCAAATCGTAGTTTCAATATATTTCTACCATTTGACTTCTTTATGATCATATTCATAGCATAGTTTCGATATATTTCTATTATTTGACTTCTATATATATTTTTTTAATTTTTTACATTATAAACCAAAAATTTATTTCCAAATCGTACTTCCGATATCTTTCTTCCATTTGACTTTTATAAGTATTTCAACTATCCTTTTACGTTATCTTTCTCATTTCCAAATCGTAGTTTTGATGTCTTTATATCATTTGACTTCTTTATATTTTTCAACTATCCTTTTATATTTTGTTCCAAAACTCCACATTGTGAAGTATAATTTCAAAATTACACCCCGATTTGATTAATATATGTTTTCAACCATCCTTTATACGATTTGACTTCTATATGTTCATATTCAAAGCGTAGTTTCGATATCTTTCTATCATTTGACTTATATATAAAAAATTTACTATCCTTTTAAATTCTAATCCAAAATTTTATTTCCATATTGTAGTTTCTCGATATCTTTATACCCTTTGCTTCTATATGTTTTTGAACTAACGTTTAACATTATGTTCAAAACTTTATTTTCAAAGTATAGTTACGATATCGCTCTATCATTTGACTTCTATTTGTTTTTCAACTATCATTTTACATTATGTTCCAAATCTTTATTTTCAAAGCATCGTTACGATATTTTTCTATCATTTGACTTGTATATCTTTTTCAACTATTTTTTTACATTATCTTCGAAAACTTTTTTCCTGAAATCTTCCAAACTTTATTTCCAAATCGTAGTTTCAATATATTTCTACAATTTTACTTCCATATATTTTTACATTATCTTCCAAAATTTATTTCGAAATCGTAATTTCGATTTATTTCAACAATTTGACTTCTATATGTTTTTACATTGTCTTCCAAACTTTATTTCCAAATCGTAGTTTAAATATATTTCTACCATTTGACTTCTATATGATCATATTCAAAGCATAGTTTCAATATATTTCTATCATTTGACTTCTATATATATATTTTTTACTATCCTTTTACATTATAATCCAAAATATTATTTCCAAATTGTAGTTTCGATATATTTCTACCATTTGGCTTCTATATATTTTTGAACTACCGTTTTATATTATATTCCAAAACTTTATTTCCAAAGCATAGTGACGATATCGTTCTATTATTTGACTTCTATATATTTTTTCAACTATCTTTTTACATTATAAACCAAAAATTTATTTCCAAATCGTAGTTTCGATATCTTTCTTCTATTTGACTTTTATAAGTATTTCAACTATCCTTTTACGTTATCTTCCTCATTTCCAAATCGTAGTTTCGATGTTTTTATAGCATTTGACTTCTTTATATTTTTCAACTATCCTTTTATATTTTGTTCAAAAACTCCACATTTTGAAGTATAATTTCAAAATTATGCCCCGAATTGACTTTTATATATTTTCAACTATCCTTTTACATTATTATCCAAAATATTATTTTCAAATTGTAGTTTTGATATTTTTCTACCATTTGACTTCTATATGTTTTTCAACTACCGTTTTACATTATTTTCAAAACTTTATTTCCAAATCATAGTTATGATATCTTTCTAACATATGACTTCTATATGTTTTTTCAAATACGTTTTTAGATTATAATCCAAAATTTTATTTTCAAATCGTAGTTTTGATATATTTCTTCCATTTGACTTTTATAAGTATTTCAAGTATCCTATTACGTTATGTTCCTCATTTCCAAATCCTAGTTTCGATTTATTTCTTTCATTTGACTTTTATAAGTATTTTTTTTTTTTATATTATGTTCCACATTTCCAAATCGTAGTTTCGATGTCTTTCTTCATTAGACTTCTATATATTTTTTAACTATCCTTTTATATTGTGTTAAAAAACTCCACTTAATTTTTAAATTGTAGTTTCGATATCTTTCTACCATTTGACTTCTATATGTATTTCAATTATCCTTTTATATTATGTTCCAAAACTTTATTTTCAAAGCATATGTTTTTCAACTATCCTTTTACATTATAATCCAAAACTTCATTTTCAAATTGCGGTTTTGATATCTTTCTATCATTTGACTTTTATATATTTTTGAACTATCATTTTACATTATGTTCCAAAACTTTATTTTCAAAGCATCGTTACAATATCTTCCTATCATTTGACCTGTATAAGTTTTTCAACTTTTTTTTTACATTATCTTCGAAAACTTCTTTTCTGAAATCTTCCAAACTTCATTTCCAAATCATAGTTTCGATATCTTCCAAAATTTATATCCAAATTGTAATTTCGATATATTTCAACAATTTGACTTCTATATGTTTTTACATTGTATTCCAAACTTTATTTCCAAATCGTAGTTTCAATATATTTCTACCATTTGACTTCTTTATGATCATATTCAAAGCATAGTTTCGATATATTTCTATCATTTGACTTCTATATATATATTTTTATTTTTTTACATTATAAACCAAAAATTTATTTCCAAATCGTACTTTCGATATCTTTCTTCTATTTGACTTTTATAAGTATTTCAACTATCCTTTTACGTTATCTTCTCATTTCCAAATCGTAGTTTCGATGTCTTTATATCATTTGACTTCTTTATATTTTTCAACTATCCTTTTATATTTTGTTCCAAAACTCCATATTGTGAAATATAATTTGAAAATTATGCCCCGATTTGACTTATATATGTTTTCAACCATCCTTTCTACGATTTGGATTCTATATGTTCGTATTCAAAGCGTAGTTTCGATATCTTTCTATCATTTGACTTTTATATATATATATATATTACTATCCTTTTAAATTCTAATACAAAATTTTATTTCCATATTGTAGTTTCAATATCTTTATACCCTTTGCTTCTATATGTTTTTGAACTACCGTTTAACATTATGTTACAAAACTTTTTTTCCAAATCATAGTTACGATATCGCTTTATTATTTGACTTCTATTTGTTTTTCAACTATCATTTTACATTATGTTCCAAATCTTTATTTTCAAAGCATCGTTACGATATCTTTCTATCATTTGACTTGTATATGTTTTTCAACTATTTTTTTACATTATCTTCGAAAACTTTTTTTCCGAAATCTTCCAACCTTTATTTCCAAATCGTAGTTTTAATATATTTCTACAATTTTACTTCCATATATTTTTACATTATCTTCCAAAATTTATTTCGAAATTGTAATTTCGATATATTTCAACAATTTGACTTCTATATGTTTTTACATAGTCTTCCAAACTTTATTTCCAAATCGTAGTTTCAATATATTTCTACCATTTGACTTCTATATGATCATATTCAAAGCATAGTTCAATATATTTCTATCATTTGACTTCTATATAATTTTTTTTACTATCCTTTTACATTATAATCCAAAATATCATTTCCAAATTGTAGTTTCGATATATTTCTACCATTTGGCTTCTATATATTTTTGAACTACCGTTTTATATTATGTTCCAAAACTTTATTTCCAAAATATAGTGACGATATCGTTCTATTATTTGACTTCTATATATTTTTTCAACTAACTTTTTACATTATAAACCAAAAATTTATTTCCAAATCGTAGTTTCGATATCTTTCTTCCATTTGAGTTTTATAAGTATTTCAACTATCCTTTTACGTTATCTTCCTTATTTCCAAATCGTAGTTTCGATGTTTTTATATCATTTGACTTCTTTATATTTTTTAACTATCCTTTCATATTTTGTTCCACAACTCCACATTTTGAAGTATAATTTCAAAATTATCCCCCGATTTGACTTTTATATATTTTTAACTATCCTTTAACATTATAATCCAAAATATTATTTTCAAATTGTTGTTTTGACATTTTTCTACCATTTGACTTCTATATGTTTTTCAACTACCGTTTTACATTATTTCCAAAACTTTATTTCCAAATCATAGTTATGATATCTTTCTAACATTTGACTTCTATATATTTTTTCAAATATCTTTTTACATTGTAATCTAAAAATTTATTTTCAAAACGTAGTTTTGATATATTTCTCCCATTTGACTTTTATAAGTATTTCAAGTATCCTAATACGTTATGTTCCTCATTTCGAAATCCTAGTTTCGATTTATTTCTTTCATTTGACTTTTATATGTATTTCATTTTTTTTATTTTATATTATGTTCCACATTTCCAAATCGTAGTTTCGATGTCTTTCTTCATTAGACTTCTATATATTTTTTAACTATCCTTTTATATTGTGTTAAAAAACTCCACTTAATTTTCAAATTATAGTTTCGATATCTTTCTACCATTTGACTTCTAAATGTATTTCAATTATCCTTTTATATTATGTTCCAAAACTTTATTTTCAAAGTATATGTTTTTCAACTATCCTTTTACATTATAATCCAAAACTTCATTTTCAAATTGCGGTTTTGATATCTTTCTATCATTTGACTTTTATATATTTTTGAACTATCATTTTACATTATGTTCCAAAACTTTATTTTCAAAGCATCGTTACAATATCTTCCTATCATTTGACTTGTATATGTTTTTCAACTTTTTTTTTTACATTATCTTCGAAAACTTCTTTTTCGAAATCTTCCAAACTTCATTTCCAAATCATAGTTTCGATATCTTCCAAAATTTATATCCAAATTGTAATTTCGATATATTTCAACAATTTGACTTCTATATGTTTTTACATTGTATTCCAAACTTTGTTTCCAAATCGTAGTTTCAATATATTTCTACCATTTGACTTCTTTATGATCATATTCAAAGCATAGTTTCGATATATTTCTATCATTTGACTTCTATATATATATATATTTATTTTTTTACATTATAAACCAAAAATTTATTTCCAAATCGTACTTTCGATATCTTTCTTCCATTTGACTTTTATAAGTATTTCAACAATCCTTTTACGTTATCTTCTTCATTTCCAAATCGTAGTTTCGATGTCTTTATATCATTTGACTTCTTTATATTTTTCAACTATCCTTTTATATTATGTTCCAAAACTCCACAATGTGAAATATAATTTCAAAATTAAGCCCCGATTTGACTTATATATGTTTTCAACCATCCTTTATACGATTTGACTTCTATATGTTCATATTCAAAGCGTAGTTTCAATATCTTTCTATCATTTGACTTATATATATAATTTTTACTATCCTTTTAAATTATAATCCAAAATTTTATTTCCATATTGTAGTTTTGATATCTTTATACCCTTTGCTTCTATATGTTTTTGAACTACCGTTTAACATTATGTTCAAAACTTTATTTTCAAAGCATAGTTACGATATCGCTTTGACTTCTATTTGTTTTTCAACTATCATTTTACATTATGTTCCAAATCTTTATTTTCAAAGCATTGTTACGATATCTTTCTATCATTTGACTTGTATGTGTTTTTCAACTATTTTTTTACATTATCTTCGAAAACTTTTTTTCCGGAATCTTCCAAACTTCATTTCCAAATCGTAGTTTCAACATATTTCTACAATTTTACTTCCATATGTTTTTACATTATCTTCCAAAATTTATTTCGAAATCGTAATTTCGATATATTTCAACAATTTGACTTCTATATGTTTTTACATTGTCTTCCAAACTTTATTTCCAAATCGTAGTTTCAATATGTTTCTACCATTTGACTTCTCTATGATCATATTCAAAGCATAGTTTCAATATATTTCTATCATTTGACTTCTATATATTTTTTTTACTATACTTTTACATTATAATCCAAAATATCATTTCCAAATTGTAGTTTCGATATATTTCTACCATTTGGCTTCTATATATTTTTGAACTACCGTTTTATATTATGTTCCAAAATTTATTTCCAATGCATAGTGACGATATCGTTCTATTATTTGACTTCTATATATTTTTTCAACTAACTTTTTACATTATAAACCAAAAATTTATTTCCAAATCGTAGTTTCGATATCTTTCTTCCATTTGAGTTTTATAAGTATTTCAACTATCCTTTTACGTTATCTTCCTTATTTCCAAATCGTAGTTTCGATGTTTTTATATCATTTAAATTTTTTATATTTTTTAACTATCCTTTTATATTTTGTTCAAAAACTCCACATTTTGAAGTATAATTTCAAAATTATGCCCCGATTTGACTTTTATATATTTTTAACTATCCTTTTACATTATAATCCAAAATATTATTTTCAAATTGTTGTTTTGACATTTTTTTACCATTTGACTTCTATATGTTTTTCAACTACCGTTTTACATTATTTCCAAAACTTTATTTCCAAATCATAGTTATGATATCTTTCTAACATTTAACGTCTATATATTTTTTCAAATATCTTTTTACATTATAATCCAAAAATTTATTTTCAAATCGTAGTTTTGATATATTTCTTCCATTCGACTTTTATTAGTATTTCAAGTATCCTATTACGTTATGTTCCTCATTTCAAAATCCTAGTTTCGATTTATTTCTTTCATTTGACTTTTGTAAGTATTTCATTTTTTTTATATTATGTTCCACCTTTCCAAATCGTAGTTTCGATGTCTTTCTTCATTAGACTTCTATATATTTTTTAACTATCCTTTTATGTTGTGTTGAAAAACTCCACTTAATTTTCAAATTATCGTTTCAATATCTTTCTACCATTTTACTTCTATATGTATTTCAATTATCCTTTTATATTATGTTCCAAAACTTTTTTTTCAAAGTAAATGTTTTTCAACTATCCTTTTACATTATAATCCAAAACTTTATTTTCAAATTGCGGTTTTGATATCTTTCTATCATTTGACTTTTATATATTTTTGAACTATCATTTTACATTATGTTTCAAAACTTTATTTTCAAATCATCGTTAGGATATCTTCCTATCATTTGACTTGTATATGTTTTTCAACTTTTTTTTTTTTTACATTATCTTCGAAAACTTCTTTTCCGAAATCTTCCAAACTTCATTTCCAAAGCATAGTTACGATATCGCGCTATCATTTGACTTCTATTTGTTTTTCAACTATCATTTTACATTATGTTCCAAATTTTTATTTTCAGAGCATCGTTACGATATCTTTCTATCATTTGACTTGTATATGTTTTTCAACTATTTTTTTACATTATCTTCGAAAACTACTTTTCCGAAATCTTCCAAACTTCATTTCCAAATCGTAGTTTCAATATATTTCTACAATTTTACTTCTATATGTTTTTACATTATCTTCCAAAATTTATTTCGAAATCGTAATTTCGATATATTTCAACAATTTGACTTCTATATGTTTTTACATTGTCTTGCAAACTTTATTTCCAAATCGTAGTTTCAATATATTTCTACCATTTGACTTCTATATGATCATATTCAAAGCATAGTTTCAATATATTTCTATCATTTGACTTCTATTTGTTTTTTTACTATCCTTTTTCATTATAATCCAAAATATAATTTTTAAATTGTAGTTTCGATATATTTCTACCATTTGGCTTCTATATATTTTTGAACTACCGTTTTATATTATGTTCCAAAACTTTATTTCCAAAGCATAGTGACGATATCGTTCTATTATTTGACTTCTATATATTTTTTCAACTATCTTTTTACATTATAAACCAAAAATTTATTTCCAAATCGTAGTTTCGATATCTTTCTTCCATTTGACTTTTATAAGTATTTCAACTATCCTTTTACGTTATCTTCCTCATTTCCAAATCGTAGTTTCGATGTTTTTATATCATTTGACTTCTTTATATTTTTCAACTATCCTTTTATATTTTGTTCAAAAACTCCACATTTTGAAGTATAATTTCAAAATTATGCCCCGATTTGACTTTTATATATTTTCAACTATCTTTTTACATTATAATCCAAAATATTATTTCCAAATTGTTGTTTTGATATTTTTCTATCATTTGACTTCTATATGTTTTTCAACTACCGTTTTACATTATTTCCAAAACTTTATTTCCAAATCATAGTTACGATATCTTTCTAACATTTGACTTCTATATATTTTTTCAAATATGTTTTTAGATTATAATCCAAAAATTTATTTTCAAATTGTAGTTTTGATATATTTCTTCCATTTGACTTTTATAAGTATTTCAAGTATCCTATTACGTTATGTTCCTCATTTCGAAATCCTAGTTTCGATTTATTTCTTTCATTTGACTTTTATAAGTATTTCATTTTTTTATATTATGTTCCACATTTCCAAATCGTAGTTTTGATGTCTTTCTTCATTAGACTTCTATATATTTTTTAACTATCCTTTTATATTGTGTTAAAAAACTCCACTTAATTTTTAAATTATAGTTTCGATATCTTTCTACCATTTGACTTCTATATGTATTTCAATTATCCTTTTATATTATGTTCCAAAACTTTATTTTCAAAGTATATATTTTTCAACTATCCTTTTACATTATAATCCAAAACTTCATTTTCAAATTGTGGTTTTGATATCTTTCTATCATTTGACTTTTATATATTTTTGAACTATCATTTTACATTATGTTCCAAAACTTTATTTTCAAAGCATCGTTACAATATCTTCCTATCATTTGACTTGTATATGTTTTTCAACTTTTTTTTTTACATTATCTTCGAAAACTTCTTTTCCGAAATCTTCCAAATTTCATTTCCAAATCATAGTTTCGATATCTTCCAAAATTTATATCCAAATTGTAATTTTGATATATTTCAACAATTTGACTTCTATATGTTTTTACATTGTATTCCAAACTTTATTTTCAAATCGTAGTTTCAATATATTTCTACCATTTGACTTCTTTATGATCATATTCAAAGCATAGTTTCGATATATTTCTATCATTTGACTTATATATATATATTTTTATTTTTTTACATTATAAACCAAAAATTTATTTCCAAATCGTACTTTCGATATCTTTCTTCCATTTGACTTTTATAAGTATTTCAACTATCCTTTTACGTTATCTTCTTCATTTCCAAATCGTAGTTTCGATGTCTTTATATCATTTGACTTCTTTATATTTTTCAACTATCCTTTTATATTCTGTTCCAAAACTCCACATTGTGACATATAATTTTAAAATTATGCCCCGATTTGACTTATATATGTTTTCAACCATCCTTTCTGCGATTTGACTTATATATCTTCATTTCCAAAGCATAGTTTCGATATCTTTCTATCATTTGACTTATATATATATTTTTTACTATCCTTTTAAATTATAATCCAAAATTTTATTTCCATATTGTAGTTTCGATATCTTTATACCCTTTGCTTCTATATGTTTTTGAACTACCGTTTTACATTATGTTCCAAAACTTTTTTTTCAAATCATAGTTACGATATCGCTCTATCATTTGACTTCTATTTGTTTTTCGACTATCATTTTACATTATGTTCCAAATCTTTATTTTCAAAGCATCGTTACGATATCTTTCTATCATTTGACTTGTATATGTTTTTCAACTATTTTTTTTACATTATCTTTGAAAACTTCTTTTCCGAAATCTTTCAAACTTCATTTTCAAATCTTAGTTTCAATATATTTCTACAATTTTACTTCTATATTTTTTTACAATATCTTCCAAAGTTTATTTCGAAATCGTAATTTCGATTTATTTCAACAATTTGACTTCTATATGTTTTTACATTGTCTTCCAAACTTTATTTCCAAATCGTAGTTTCAATATATTTCTACCATTTGACTTCTATATGATCATATTCAAAGCATAGTTTCAATATATTTCTATCATTTGACTTGTATATGTTTTTTTACTATCCTTTTACATTATAATCCAAAATATAATTTCCAAACTGTAGTTTCGATATATTTCTACCATTTGGCTTCTATATATTTTTGAACTACCGTTTTATATTATGTTCCAAAACTTTATTTCCAAAGCATAGTGACGATATCTTTCTATAATTTGACTTCTAAATATTTTTTCAACTATCTTTTTACATTATAAACCAAAAATTTATTTCCAAATCGTAGTTTCGATATCTTTCTTCCGTTTGACTTTTATAAGTATTTCAACTATCCTTTTACGTTATCTTCGTCGTTTCCAAATTGTAGTTTCGATGTCTTTATATTTTTTGACTTCTTTATATTTTTCAACTATCCTTTTATATTTTGTTCCACAACTCCACATTTTGAAGTATAATTTCAAAATTATGCCCTGATTTGACTTATATATGTTTTCAACCATCCTTTCTACGATTTGACTTCTATATGTTCATATTCAAAGCGTAGTTTCGATATCTTTCTATCATTTGACTTATATATATATATTTTACTATCCTTTTATATTATAATCCCAGATATCATTTCCATATTGTAGTTTCGATATCTTTATACCCTTTGCTTCTATTTGTTTTTGAACTACCGTTTTACATTATGTTCCAAAACTTTATTTTCAAAGCATAGTTACGATATCTCTCTATAATTTGACTTCTATTTGTTTTTCAACTATCATTTTACATTATGTTCCAAATCATTATTTTCAAAGCATCGTTACTATATCTTTCTATCATTTGACTTGTATATGTTTTTCATCTATTTTTTTACATAATCTTCGAAAACTTCTTTTCCGAAATCTTTCATACTTCATTTCCAAATCGTAGTTTCGATATATTTCTACAAATTTACTTCTATATGTTTTTACATTATCTTCCAAAATTTATTTCGAAATCGTAATTTCGATATATTTCAACAATTTGACTTCTATATGTTTTTACATTGTCTTCCAAACTTTATTTTCAAATCGTAGTTTCAATATATTTCTACCATTTGACTTCTTTATGATCATATTCAAAGAATAGTTTCGATATATTTCTATCATTTGACTTATATATATATATTTTACTATCCTTTTACGTTATAATCCAAAATATCATTTCCAAATTATAGTTTTTATATATTTCTACCTTTTGGCTTCTATATATTTTTGAACTACCGTTTTAGTTCCAAAACTTTATTTCCAAGCATATTTCCAATATCATTCAATCATTTGACTTCTATATATGTATTTCAACTATCATTTTCAAAATTTTATATTTTTTCCATAGTTTCGATATATTTCTATCATTTGACTTCTATATATATTTTTTTATTTTTTTACATTATAAACCAAAATTTTATTTCCAAATCGTACTTTCGATATCTTTCTTCCATTTGACTTTTATAAGTATTTCAACTATCCTTTTACGTTATCTTCCTCATTTCCAAATCGTAGTTTCGATGTCTTTATATCATTTGACTTCTTTATATTTTTCAACTATCCTTTTATATTTTGTTCCAAAACTCCACATTTTGAAGTATAATTTCAAAATTATGCCCCGATTTGACTTATATATGTTTCCAAAATTGTTTTTTTAACTATCCTTTTATATTTTCTTCCATTTGACTTTTATATTTTTTCAACTATCCTTTCATATTCTTCTTTCGAAAATTGTTTTTTTTTTTATTTCCATTGTTCATATCATGTAAAAAATAACTGTGTTTATATTTTGCTAGTTGAATCCTTCAAGTTTCATGGTTGAATGAACATAAACCCCTGTAGAATTCTTCAAAGTTTAATCAATCACTGGGTTGAAGTTACAATGATTGATTTTATATGTTTCTTTTTTAAACTTTGGATTGGGGTTCTAAGGAAAAAAAGGTTGAACTATTATTATCTTCTTCTTTTTGTGTGTGTGCGCGCGGGTGTGTATAATGGGTTTAACTTAATGCCACTAAGAGAAAAAAAAGATTGCTTTGCATGTAATTTTCATGTATATTTCTATATTATGTTCCAAAACTCCAATTTTTAAGTGTAATTTCGAAAATATACCACGATTCCACTTCTATATTCTTTTTTTAACTATCCTTCTACAATATTATCCAAATATTCTTGTCAAAACCGTAGTTTTGAAATCGTTCTACGATTTGACTTCTACAGGTTTTCAAGCGTCATTATACATTATGTTCACAACACTTCTTAAGGGTTATTTCGAAATCTATTTACGATTTGACTTCTATCTTTTCAACTATCTTTTTTCATTGCATTCCAAAACATCGCTTCAAAATCCGCAGTTTCGGAATATTTCTACCATTTAACTCCTATATGTTTTTCAAATCTTCCTTCTACATTTTGTTCAAATTCACTTAAGCATAGGTTCGAAATCTTTCGAACTTCTATATGTTTTTCAACTATCCTTTTACGGTACGTTCCTAAACTATAATTCTAAAGTGTAATTTCGAAATTATGCTACAATTAGGCTTTCATATGATTATTAATTATTCATCTACATTATCTTCCAAAATTTTATTTCTAAATAGTAAAATCTTTCTATGATTACAATTCTATATGAGTTTCAAGCATTCTTGACATTATGCTCAAAAACTTCATTTCTTAAGCGTAGTTCCGAAATATTTCTACGATTTGACCCCTATATGATTTTCAAGCGTCATTCTACATTATGTTCAAACCTTCACTTCTTATAGTTTTGATACGTTTCTATCATTAAACTTCTATATGTTTTCAACTAGTCTTTTACATTATGTTTCAAAACTTTATTTCCAAATCTTAGTTTCGATATCCTTTTGCATTCAAATTTTATAGGTTTTTCAACTATCCTTTTACATTATTTTTCGAAACTTCACTTACAAATCATAGTTTTGAAATCTTTCAATGAGTCAACTTCTACAATTAACATATGACCCCCATATCATTTTTAAGCGTTCTTCTATATTATTTTCAAAATTCACTTTTTAGGCGTAGTTTTGTTGTCTTTCCACCATTTGACTTCTATATGTTTTTCAACTATGCTTTTACATTATGTTCCAAAACTTTATTTTCGAATTGTAGTTTCGAAATCTTTCTATGACTTGACTTCTACAACTATCATTTGTCATTATGTTAAAAAACAATCACCTCAAAATCATAAAATCGATACCTTTCTCCAATTTAACATCCATATGATTTTCATGTATACTTCTTATATATTGTGTTCGAAAAGTCCACTTTGAAGTATAATTTCGAAATATGCTACAATTTGATTTATCTTTGTTTTTCAAGAAATACAATCATAAATCCTAGTTTCGAAATCTATCTACGATTTAACTTTTATATTTTTTCAAGCGTCTTACGTTACGTTCACAACTTCACTTCATAAGCGCGGTTTCGAAATCGATTTACGATTTGACATATCTTTTCAACTATCATTTTGTCCTTCCAAATTTTAATTTTGGATTTTTCTACAATTTAACTTCTATATGTTGGATCCTTCTACATTATGTTCACTACTTCACCTCATAAGCGTGGTTTCGAAATTGGTTTACGATTTGACTTATATCTTTTCAACTATCATTTGTCCTTTTATTCCAAAACTTCATTTCCAAATTGTATTTTCGAAATCTTTATACGTGTTGTCTTCTACATTATGATCCAAGACCACTTTTGAAGTGTAATTTTAAAATTATGCCATGATTTGACTTATGTATATTTTTCAACTATCCTTCTACATTATTATCCAAATATTCTTTTCAAAATCGTAGTTTCAAAATCGTTCTACGATTTGACTTCTATAGGTTTTCAAGTGTCATTATACATTATGTTCACAACTTCATTTCTTCTTAAGCGTAGTTTCAAAATTTATTTACGATATGACTTATATATTTTCAACTATCTTTTTTTTATTGCATTCGAAAACTTCACTTCCAAATCGTAGTATCAGAATCTTTCTATGATTTAACTTCTATATGTTTTTCAAAGCTTTCTTCTATATTATGTTCAAATTCAATTGAGCATAGTTTTAGAATCTTTCGTCGATTTGACTTCTATATGTTTTCCAACTATCCTTTTGCATTACGTTTCTCAACTCCAATTCTAAAGTATAATTTCAAAATTATGCTACAATTTGGCTTTCATATGATTATCAATTATTCATCTACATTATCTTCCAAAACTTTATTTCTAAATAGTAAAATCTTTCTATGATTATAATTCTATATGAGTTTCAAGAATTCTTGGCATTATGCTCAAAAACTTCATTTCTTAAGCGTAGTTCCGAAATGTTTCTACGATTTGACCTCTATATGATTTTCAAGCGTCGTTCTACATTATGTTCAAACCTATACGTTTCTATCATTTGACTTCTATATGTTTTCAACTAGCCTTTTACATTATGTTCCAAAATTTTATATCCAAATCGTAGTTTCAATATCCTTTTGCTGTTATTACACTTTTATAGGTTTTCAACTTTCCTTTTACATTATTTTTTGAAACTTTACTTACAAATCGTAGTTTTGAAATTTTTCTGTGAGTCAACTTCTACAATTATCATTTGACTCCTATATTATTTTCAAGCGTTCTTCTACATTATTTTTAAAACTTTACTTCTTAAGCGTAGTTTTGATGTCTTTCTTCTATTTGACTTCTATATGTTTTCAACTATCCTTTTATATTATGTTCCAAAACTTTATTTTCGAATCGTAGTTTCGAAATCTTTCAATAACTTGACTTCTACAACTATCATTTGTCATTATGTTCAAAAACTATCACTTCAAAATCGTAAATTCGATATCTTTCTCCAATTTAACATCCATAAGATTTTTATGTATACATATACATTGTGTTCAAAAACTCTACTTTTGAAGTTTAATTTTGAAATACGGCGCGATTTGATTATGTATGTTTTTCAACAATCCTTCTACATTATTATCCTTAATCCTAGATCGTAGTTTTGAAATCTTTTACGATTTGACTTCTATATTTTTTTTCAAGCGTTATTCTACGTTATGTTCACAACATCACTTCATAAGCGTGGTTTCGAAATTGATCTACGCTTTGAACCTGTATCTTTTCAAATATCATTTGTCCTTTTATTCCAGAACTTAACTTCCAAATTGTATTTTCCGAATCTTTCTACGATTTAACTTCTATATGCTTTTAAGGATTATTCTACATTAACAAATTCACTTATTGTAGTTTCAAATTTTTTCTATGATTTAACTTCAATATATTTTCAACTATCCTTTTACATTACTTTACTAAACTCTAATTCTAAATTATAATTTCAAAATTATGCTGCAATTATACTTTCACATGATTATCAATTATCTATCTTTATTATCTCAAAACCTTTAATTCTAAATCGTAGCATATTTCATTGATTTGAATTCTATATAATTTTCAAGCATTCTTGACATTATGTTCATAAAACTTTATTTCTTAAGCATAGTTCCAAAATCTTTCTACGATTTGATCCCTATATAATTTTCAAGCGTCCTTCTACATTATGTTAAAAACTTCACTTCTTAAGGTTATGATATCTTTCTACCGTTTGAGTTCTATATGTTTTCAACTACCCTTTTAGATTATGTTCCAAAACTTCATTTCCGAATCGTAGTTTTGATATCTTTCTATCATTTTACTTTTATATGTTTTCAACTATCTCCTTTTATATTATTTTCCAAAACTTCACTTCCAAATCGTAGCTTCGAAAATTTTCTACGAGTTGACTTCTATCGACTATCATTTGTCGTTATGTTAGAAGACATTACTTCCAAATCGTAGTTTCGAAATCATTCTAAGAGTTGACTTCTATCAACTATCATTTGTCCTTATGTTATAAAATAGCACGTCCAAATCGTAAATTCGTTATCTTTCTCCAATTTAACATCTATATGATTTTCAAGTATAATTCTACACTACGTTCCAAAACTCCACTTTTGAAGTGTATATGCCACGCTTGGACTTCTGTATGCTTTCAACTATTCTTCCACATTATTATCCAAATTCTATTCTAAATCATAGTATCGAAATCCTTTTGCGATTTGTCTCCACTTCATGAGCGTAGTTTCTAAATCTATCTACGATTTGACCATCTTTTCAACTATCATTTTTCATTATATTCAAAAACTTTACTTCCACATTGTTATTTCGAAATCTATCTACTATTTAAATTCTATATGTTTTGAAGAGTTCTTCTATATTACATTCAAATTCACTTAAATATAGTTTCCATATCTTTCTACTATTTGACTTTTATATGTTTTTCAACTATCCTTTTACATTATGTTTCTAAAATTTACTTCCAAATCGTAGTTTCGAAATCTTTATACGTGTTGCCTTCTATCAACTGTCATTGGTTATTATGTTGTTGAAAATATCACTTGCAAATCGTAAATTCGATATCTTTCTCTAATTTAACATCCATATGAATTTCATGCATACTTCTTCATTATGATTCAAGACAACTTTTGAAGTATAATTTTAAAATTATTCCATTATTTGACTTCTGTATATTTTTTTAACTATCATTCTACATTATAATCCAAATATTCTTTTCAAAATCATTCTAGGATTTGACTTCTATAGGTTTTAAAGTGTTATTCTATATTATGTTCACAACTTTATTTCTTTTTAAGTGTAGTTTTGAAATTTATTTACGATTTGACTTATACCTTTTCAACTATCTTTTTTTATTGCAATCCAAAACTTCAATTCTAAAATATAATTTCAAAGTTATGCTACAATTATACTTTCACATGATTGTCAATTATCTATCTATATGATCTTCCAAAACTTTAATTTCTAAATCGTAGAATATTTCAATGATTATAATTCTATATGTTTTTCAAGCATCCTTGACATTATGTTCATAAAACTTTACTTCTTAAGCGTAGTTCCAAAATCTTTCTACGATTTGACCCCTATATGATTCTCAAGAGTTCTTCTACATTATGAAAAATTAACTTTTTATGATTTCAATATCTTTATACCATTTGAGTTCTATATGTTTTCAACAACCCTTTTAGATTAAGTTCCATAACTTTATTTCCGAATCGTAGTTTTGTTATCTTTCTATTATTTTACTTTTATATGTTTTCAACTATCCCCTTTTACATTATTTTCCATAACATCATTTCCGAATCATAGTTTTGATATCTTTCTATCATTTTACTTTTATATGTTTTCAACTATCCCCTTTTACATTATTTTCCAAAACTCCACTTTCAAATCGTAGTTACGAAATCTTTCTACGAGTTGGCTTCTATCAACTATCATTTGTCCTTATGTTAGTAAACATCACTTTCAAATCATAAATTCGGTAACTTTCTCCAATTTAACATCTATATGATTTTCATGTATAATTCTATATTACGTTCCAAAACTCCATATTTGAAGTGTATATGGCACGCTTGGACTTTTGTATGTTTTCAACTATCCTTCCATATTATTATCCAAATTATATTCTAAATCATAGTTTTCTTTTTTTGATTTTTCTGCTATTTGTCCCTTCAAATTGTCCCTACAAATTATCTCTCCTTGTGTGTCAGTTGACGTGACGGTTAATGTGGTAGATGGCATAACAAAATTTTAAATTAAAATTAAAATTAAAATTAAAATTAAAATTAACATTAACATTAACATTAATAATAATAATAATACTACTACTACTAATAATAATAATATTAGCATATATTTTAATGTTAATGTTAATATTAATATGCTGGAATCGATCCACATAGAGGGTTCCATAGGCGTACCCGAGAGGTGCAAAGCTCCGCTGGACCGAGTCCTGCACGATGGCTAAATCGAGTCCAACAGGTTGTGCACACTTGAAGTTGGTTGGATTGTAAGAATTTCTATTCCGAATAAAATTATTTTCCAAATGTGTCATTCATTTTAGAATTCAAATAGATATTGCTGGGATACCAGGAAATAGACATTTAAGAAATCCAAATTTTTCCTAAGACACATCAAGAGGAGGAGACATTTTGGATTTTAGACTCGAGATGAAGGTACTGAATTACAATCTAGGGTTGAATGTATTATTAAATATCCATATTTTGTGCACTTGATCCATTTTTCGTGCGCTTGTTGGACCAAGATAACAATCTGCGTGGACATGTATAGTTCGGACGGAATAAAGGGCTAACCAAACAACTGGTTTATAATTATTGAGTTTTGGATTCCAAAAATAGAGACAAAATTAGACTACAATCCAATCATCATTATCGATATCAATTTCCAATTTAGGTAGTTATTAAGGTTATTTATAAACTCGACATGCTAATTGACATGTAAGAGGACCTATTATTTTGACTAGTAAATTCACGTGCGTTGCACATAAGATAATTTTTCTTCTTCTGATTTTAATGTAAAATTGTTTAAATATTTAAATATATTTAAATTAAGATTTATTATATATATGTTTATATTTTAATTAGAATTTGTTATGGATATATTTCTACTTTTCATAAGGGTTTTTAAAATGGCTAGTCGTCTAAGCATGTATTCTCACGTAATTAAAAATTAAAAAATAAATAAATTTAACTAATTGTTTAACTATGTAATATTATTAAATTATAAACAAATACCTCTTTTAACTCATGTGGTTAAGGTGAGAAGTATTCACTCTGGTTGGCTGGGTTCGAATCCTTGAATTGTTATTTATAATAAAATTTATTTTTCTAACAATTTTTTTACGTAATATTTTTTTTAAATAATTATTTGATGATATACATACGGCTTAAACGACTCAATTTTGAGCTGTTTTCAAGCCCCCTTATATTAGTAGAGATATGTGCTCACATAAAAATAAAATAAAATAAAATAAAATAAAAACCCATGTTATCCTAAAAATCCTCTATATTATTCTAGACTACAAAGAATATTTTAAAAAAGGTAACATCCTACAAGTTTCCTACAACGCAATCAATCTAATTAGGCTTTGTTGCTGAAAACCCAATAGTTCAAGGTTTATTTATGCAATATGTAAAACCAAAAAATGATTTATTAATGGGCCTAGTTTTGTTGCGCATGTGGGCTGAAAGTGGAGCAGTCAACAGGTCCAAGCTAGAGTGCTTTTATTGGTGTTTATGTTGCATAGATTTGTCAAACTGAGTTGAACATAGTCAAAGTTCGTTTGGATCTATTTAGTTCTAATTTTGACAATAGTGTTTTTCGACGAGAGACAGACGTTGAAAAAAACTTGTATTGAGGTTGACGGGTTATAACTTAACAGTATTTTTTATAAATAATTGCTACACATAAAAAAGACTTATTTTACAATGAAAACCTTGCAAATAATCACTACAAATAAAAGAGTTTTGGAGAAGTGTGACGGTGGAAGTCTGGTTAGTGGGGGACCACTTTGTTTTCTTGACGATTTGAATCCAAGGTAAAGTTTTAGACGGCGCTTCAAAATGATGTAATGTTGCTGCCGAGCTGAATGACAAACATTTTTTTATGTTGCAAGTGACTTATGCGGGATAACCCACGTGGTTTGGGGGAGATCGGTGTTTTTTAGGACAGATCCCTTGTTACAGTTTTTGATGACTATCACCCAAGAAATGATATTGAGGATCTCTCCTTCATAAACGTGGAATCTATAAAATAAACATGGAAGAAGGCCCATTTTTCTGTCCACATATGAACTATTTATAGAGGCGACGCTTCTTGCAACCTTCCACGAAACCACTTCACAGGATTGGACTTAAGCAGATTGACCGCTAGTAGTGGAAGAAACACCCACGTTCTCCTCCTTATTTCTTGGCAGATATGATATCATGGCCTCTTAAATACTGCTTAGTCAGTTCACAACATTGTTATGTTGTTCTACATGCGTGTCTGTTCTGAGGAGGGGCTGTCAGTTTCGAAGACCGACTATTTCAATGGACTGCTATTCCACAAGACAACATATTATGACATATTATGCAAATTTTCTCATTTTAAGTGCAAACAAACATCTTACTAATATTTAATGAATATTAGGAGACTAAAATATATTAATATAGTATCATATTTCTTAATTAGTTATTAAGAAATATAACATCAAAATAATTAAATAATATTAGGTCATTTGAATTTTTATAATTATATCCTTCAAAGTGCCCAGTTTACTTTTTCAAGCGAATTAGTTGAAGAATATTTTAATGAGTGTACTTAATTTGTATTTTTACGAGTATTATTTAGTATGGGCATATAGATAGCTAGATGTGTTTAGAACAAGCAAGTTTAAATAAATACAAAGAAACTATTGTTGATAATGTAATTATTTTGTTCGTTTTTATGTTATAGTTTTCTTTACCATGACATATTAAATAATTGAAATGCAATTTTGTTTACAAAATATGATAATTTTTCTTTTAATACTTTCTGATTTGATTTAGAGATGGATTCATGTTCCATTGATAGGATTAGATACAAGCCAAGGTAAAATTACTGTCAAACTAGATCGTGGTAGGGTGAGATTCAATAAGGTTTATGAAAATTCGTATTTGAATCCCAACAATTAGATATAAAAAATGACAAGAACATTGAATTCCAATAAATTTTATGACAAAATTGATAATATTTCAAATAACTGTACTATACATTTTGTTGTTGTTGTTGTTAGTTATTATTTTTTTTTTTTTTGAGATGTCCGACGATACGCACGAGACTTTGTACACGCTGCACTGTTCTATACCTCTCCCGCAGTTTGATCCCGAGACCGTCCATCTAGCCAGAGAGTTTTTATACCTCTTCTCACTGACCACAAGAGCCAGATGAGTTCGGTACTATACATTTTGTTGTTAAAGTCACGTCCACTTGCATTACAAAAAAGTGGAATTTTTTTTTTATGATATTATTTGCAAATATATAAAAATTTAAATTTAAATTATAAATCACCCGTTTGGGAATCTTATTAGATTAGTTTGATTTAAATTTGAAAGTCATTAGCATTTTGCAAGTAAAATTACCTAATGTAAGACCTGTTACCAGATCCACATACATTTGAGGTGATATTTCTAATTTAATTTTTTGGCTCGACTAAAATGCCATATTTTAACATTTTGATATGAATAGCTATATCTATTTATTTGCATTTAACGTGTTCCAATACATACCAGTTTTGTTAACCTAAAACAAGGTTTAATAAAATTTTGTCACGTTTACACCATGAACATAGCAGTGTTTTCTGCAATATCTTTTTGATGGACAATCTTAAAATGGTAGCAGAGATGCTATACTTGATTGATTGTGCATTTCACTTTTGGTTAATATTATAACAATTGTTTATGGTTAGTTTGGATTGAGATCATTGTTTATGGTGTTGCTAGTCTAGTATTTTACTAAGAAACCAACCAGTTTCCTATTTCGGATCTAGCGATTGGTATCGGATCATAGAGATAATTCTACTTTATATTAGTATTTTTATATTGACCCGGAAATGATCATCTTCATTAGATGGGTTCTAGGTATGTGTTATCTTCATTAGATGGTTTTAAAGGTTGAACTAAAAATCAGTCATCCGCGAGCTAACTTTTGTAGGTCCAGCGGGTTGTTGGCCCCCTGAAGGCCAAAAATTTGACAATCACAACATATGACTTTAGAATTGATAAAAATATAAAAAAGGTTGATGTTAAGTTGTCCTACAAACTATCATAGACAAGAAGTTCTATGTATAAATAACTTATAAATACCAACCTGAATGTTGGTATACAAGCTTTTTTATAAAAAAATTTAAAGTTTGTCCATAAATTTTTCTAATCCGTAGGGTGACTACAGATGTCTGGTTATCTATCATTAAACTAAAGTTTAATTGACATATTTTAACTGATAGTTCAAAATGCTGCTCTACACATGCCATCCTTAAGAATATGATCATTTCCTCCAAAATAGTACTAGATGAAACATAGTATCCATGATAGCTGGTCTTGCATGCAAAAACTAATTAAGGGCTCTGACAAAGCACATTTTATCCAACATAATGTCTCATATTCTCATAATTCCAGAATAAATTGAGTTTTTAGGTAAAGGTAAAATGGTTATCATATTAAAACTCTTGAGCAAGTGAAATATGGAAGAAAAATGGAATAATTTGGTATAACCACTCTTCTAGAAAACCAAAACTTCGTCTAGGGATACACGTCACTCACATTGGGGATGTCAAGTTACATACTACGTTGAACCAAATTCAATTCTAAGGGTCCATTTTGAGCTAGAAGCCTAATGATTCTATAACTTTTAAACTGTGTCATGATCGACCGAGATACCCCGAGACAATGATAATGAGAATTATCAAAGCTAATTCGTGTGGTCATCTCTTAGCAAATTGCAACAAAACTAATGGTTAAGTAGGTTTCCTTAACCTCAAGAATTTTGTTTCTAAATCATTAGTCCTGAAGATTGTATATGAATAACCAACAAATAGCTTAGTTTTATTTATTTAGAATTGTATTATTTTGCATTTTTTATTTGAAACTATAGCTTTAGCATTTATGCATTAGGAATTTATATGACTTTCTCCTTTGATTATTAAATCTTTTAGACATGAGATATCTTGAACGTAATTTTTTTATGATCTATCACTATGACAAGACATAATTCTTGTCGTTAGGGGGAGATATGAGGAAGATAAATGCCTTGTTCCAGAAGAACGCCGTGAATTATCGTTCCAGAAGAACGCCGTGAATTATCGTTCCAGAAGAACGTTATGAATTATCGTTCTGGAAGAACGCCGCCAAGCATGGTTCCAGAAGAACGTATCATAGAATACTTACATCTTATATTTTATCCCTTATATTTTATTGAAAATGAATTATTATATGCTTATTTGATGAATTTAATAATGCTGCATAAATAGCTCTACCAACTATGAATGTACCTTCTAGAATAGAAGCAAATATCAAAAGAACTAAATAAAGGTAGTAAATGTATTGGTTTTTATTTAAGAAGAAGAGACTAAATAATATAAATACACCCTAAATGCTCTTGAAGTAGCAACTCCCGAAGAAACATCTCCTTTAGAGAAAATTTTATGACGTCCAGAAGATGTCATGAACCAAAGATCCAATTTCTTAAAGTATATTTATCGCTCCTCAAAGTATATCGCTCCGGTCGAGAATATATCTCAGATCCCAGAAGAGACTGAGAAAGTGGTACCGGTACCCAAGAAATCTATGTTTTAAACATATTAAGGAAAAAATTTGGAATCAAGAAGAATTTGTCAAAGATGACCTTATCAAATTTGAAAATAAATGATAATACTAGACTGCGAATAATCTTTCAATGTTAAGGAGAAATGATGTGATATCTCTCGCACAAACGTGGAGTATTCGATAATATAGTACAAAATCGAAAAGGAAGGAAACTCGTTGGTTTAAATGGGTGATTATATAAAATAATAAAGAGATCCAAATGAATATAGCAATGTTAGCTCAAGGATTCTCGAAATGACTATGAGTAGACTATGAATAAATATATTCTCCGGTCATGATAACCTAGACGATAAGATATACATGGAATCCTCGAAGGATTTAAAATTATCATGTTATTTCCGAAGGATTTGCAAAATAAGTCTTATATGAACAAAAATATCCGGAAGAATGTGATAGACTCATTGAGTATCTGTCTAGAAAATGATATAATAATGATCATAAAAATATCCTGTCATATTTGTGAAGAAATCCATGAATGGATTTATCAAAACAACCGTCTATATAATATCTCTTGAAGAAGATCTCCTAAAGAGATATTCTTCTGAAGAGAGAGAAAATATGACAGTATCTCCTGAAGAGATTGAAAATAAAATATCTCCCAAAGAGATAAGTCTCCAGAAGATATCTCATATAATCTCCTGAAGAGATAATCTTTAGAATAAATAAATCTCTAGAAGATATCTATTATATTCTCCTAAAGAGAGAATATTAATCCAATGGAGAGAGAATCTACCGTAGAGATAAATCTCCAGAAGATATCTTCCGTAGAGAAGATCTCCTGAAAAGATTTAATATGAGTAGTTATCATTACTCGGTATACCTATAATGGCCAGGTCAATGGGATCCATTATAACCGAAATAATAAAAGAACATGTTCTAGGTCCTAAAGTACCATATTTAAAGAATATTAATTCTTTAATTCACTTAACATAATATATTTATGTGAACCTGCTGATATGCATTAATCTTATAGGATATATAGGTGCATGATATCTATCTGATTCCCAAAGGAGATATCACAACCAAGGTATGTTTTATAAACAGTGTTGCAGGTATTTCGAAGATAAATAAAGCAAATCGTTGCTGCAACATTATCAAATTATCCTTGCTCCTAATGAAGCAAACCGAGAATGCGCATGGCTATGGTTTCAACAGTTCAACAATCAGGAGGACTTGTAAGTTTCCAGGAATAACAAATAAAGCATACACATCTTTATAAGGATATGAGAATTATAAATATTAATGTATATGCAAATTGGGGAGAGATGTAACATTCCAATGTATTGGGGGGTCGGTTTTTAATTTATAGTGATGTAAGAAGTAAATATAATTTTTTATAATTTTGAGGGGGAGCATCCTGAAGATGCTAATGGGGATATCTCGAAGTATGTCTTTGCACAATGTACTCTTTACCTTCGAAGGAGTTGAAAGTGTCCTTGTAACGAAAGGAAAGTACTGCCACCAAACATTTGGAGGTGCACAGAGTTCTTGTAAGAAAGTAATTTTGGCACTGAATTCGAGTTGAGGACATGAAAGGTTGATCTTCCAATCAAACTATCGAGTAACGAAATATTGCTTGGAAGTCCTTTTCGTAATGCTTTCTCAAAAAGGGATGTTTAATCTCGTTAATGATTAAAACTAAAGGAATGCTACGTTATATTTCAGGCCAACAATGAATCAAACATCCTTCTTATATTCTCTAAAATTAAGAACGACCACCCAAATCTATGTAACCACAATACCACATTAGCCCAACCTTTAAAGAGTTTTTGACTCTTGTTGGATATCAAGCATATGAGATGCAGAGCGTGGATGGAAATTTTGGAGCATCGTGAAGTCGGTACCGCAGACTTTTAGAAAAACAATTTTAGGCCAACCGAGTATACTGATTTTCCAGAGTGCACAAACCGGAATTCTGGTTAGACTAACCGGAATTCCGCTTAGACTTGCCCGATCATATATTTGACAAATTTTGATATACGAACCTCATTAGAACCTTCATATATTTTTCATCATAAATAATGTTATTTGTTCCTTCAAATTGTTCCTCCAAATCATCTCTCCTTATATGTCAGTTGACATGACGGTTAATGTGACATATGGTATGACAAAATTTAAAATTAAAATTAACATTAACATGAAAATTAATAATAATAATAATAATAATAATAATAATAATAATAATAATAATAATTATTGTTATTATTATTATTATTATTATTATTATATTAGTATATATTTTAATATTAATATTAATAGTAATACTAATATTAATGTGCTGGAATGGATCCAGATAGAGGATTCCATAGGCGTATCCGAGAGATGCAAAGCTCCGCTGGATTGTAAGCACACTTGAAGTTGGTTGGATTGTAAGCATTTCTATTCCGAATAAAATATTTTTCAAATGTGTCTTTCATTTTAGAATTCAAATAGATATTGCTAAGATACCAGGAAATAGACATTTAAGAAATCCAAATTTTTCCATAGACACTTCTAGAGACATTTTGGATTTTAGACTCGAGATGGAGGTACTGGGCTAACCAAACTACTAGTTTATAATTATTGAGTTTTGGATCCCAAAAATAGAGACAAAATTAGACTAGAACCAGATCATCATTATTGATATCAAATTCCAATTTAGGTAGTTATTAATTTTATATATAAACTCAGACATGCAATTGACATGTAAGAGGAGCTATTATTTTGACTAGTAAAATCACGTGCGTTGCACATAAGATAAATTTTCTTCTTCTGATATTAATGTAAAATTGTTTAAATATTTAAATATAATTGAATTAAGATTTATTATATATATGTTTATATTTTAATTAGAATTTGTTATATTATATTTTAATTATAATTTGTTATGGATATATTTCTACTTTTCATAAAGAGTTTTTAAAATGGCTAGTCTTCTAAAGCATATATTCTCTGTTAATTAAAAATTAAAAAATAAATAAATTTAACTAATTGTTTAACTACGTAATATTATTAAATTATAAATAAATATCTCATTCTAACTCAAGTGGTTAAGTTGGGATGTATTCTCTCTGGTTGGTTGTGATCAAATCCTTGAATTGTTATTTATAACAAAATTTATTTTTTTACGAAATATTAAAATTTTAAAATAATTAATTGATGATATACATAAGGCTTAAACGACTCAATTTTGAGTTGTTTTCAAGTCCCCCTTATATTAGTAGAGATATATACTCACATAAAAATAAAATAAAATAAAAACCCATGTTATTCTAGAAATCCTCCATATTATTCTAGACTACAAAGAATATTTAAAAAAGGTAACATCCTACAAGTTTCCTACAACGCAATCAATCTAATTAGGCTTTGTTGCTTAAAGCCCAATAGTTGAAGGTTTATTTATGCAATATGTAAAACCAGAAAAGGATTTATTAATTGGCCTAGTTTTGTTGCTCATGTGGGCTGAAAGTGGAGCAATCAGTAGGTCCAAGCTAGAGTGCTTTTATTGGTGTTTCTGTTGCATAGATTTGTCAAACTGAGTTGAACATAGTCAAAATTTGTTTGGATCTATTTAGTTCTAATTTTGACAACAGTGTTTTTCGGCGAGAGACAGATGTTGAAACAAAACTTGTATTGAGGTTGACGGATTATAACTTTAAAATATGTTTTTATAAATAATTGCTACAAATAAAAAGTCTTATTTTACAATGGAAACATCACAAATAATCGCTACAAATAAAAGAGTTTTGGAGAAGTGTGACGATGAAGGTCTAGTTAGCGGACGACCACTTTATTTTCTTGACGATTTGAATCCAAGGTAAAGTTGTTGTTTTTTAGACGGCGCTTCAAAACGACATAATGTTGCTGCCGAGCTGAATGACAAACATTTTTTTATGTTGCAGTGACTTATGCGGGGGACTTTATAACCCACGTGGCTTGGGGGAGATCAGTGTTTCTTAGGACAAATCTCTTGTTGCAGTTTTTTGATAACTATCACCCAAGAAATGATATTAGGGATCTCTCCTTCATAAACGTGGAATCTATGAAATAAACATGGAAGAAGGCCCATTTTTCGGTCCACATATGAACTATTTATAGAGGCGACGCCTCTTACAACCTTCCACGAAACCACTTCACAGAATCGGACTTAAGCAGATTGACCGCTAGTAGTGGAAGAAACACCCACGTTCTCCTCCTTATTTCTTGGCAGATAGGATATCATGGCCTCTTAAATACTGCTTAGTCAGTTCACAACATTGTTATGTTGTTCTACATGCGTGTTTGTTCTGAGGGGCTGTCAGTTTCGACGACCGACTATTTCAATGGACTGTTATTCCACAAGACAACATATTATGCAATTTTTCTTATTTTAAGTGCAAACAAACATCTTACTAATATTTAATGAATATTAGGAGACTAAAATATATTAATATAGTATCACATTTCTTAATTAGTTATTAAGAAATATAACATCAAAATAATTAAATAATATTAGGTCATTTGATTTTTTATACTTGTATCCTTCAAAGTGCCCAGTTTACTTTTTTCAAGAGAATTAGTTGAAGAATATTTTAATGAGTGTACTTAATTTGTATTTTTACGAGTATTATTTAGTATGGGCATATAGATAGCTAGATGTGTTTAGAATAAACGAGTTTAAATAAATACAAGAAAACTATTGTTGATAATGTAATTATTTTGTTCTTTTTTTTGTTAAGTTTTCTTTACCATGACATATTAAATAATTGAAATGCAACTTTGTTTACAAAGTATGGTAATTTTTCTTTTAATATTTTCTGATTTGATTAAGAGATGGATTCATGTTCCATTTGATCGGATTAGATACAAGCCAAGTTAAAATTACCGTCAAACTAGATCGTGGTAGGGTGAGATTCAATAAGGTTTATGAAAATTCGTATTTGAATCCCAACAATTAGATATAAAAAAATCACAAGAATATTGAATTCCAACAAAATTTATGACAAAATTGATAATATTTCAAATAACTGTTCTATACATTTTGTTGTTGTTGTTGTTGTTGGTTATTTTTTTTTTTTTTTGAGATGTCCGACGATACGCACGAGACTTTGTACATGCTGCGTTGCATGCCAT
This sequence comes from Iris macrosiphon, assembly GCA_036927795.1. NCBI lineage: Eukaryota > Viridiplantae > Streptophyta > Magnoliopsida > Asparagales > Iridaceae > Iris > Iris macrosiphon. The sequence continues at coordinate 212,691,806 of JAYESA010000004.1, forward strand.
TTGGGTCCACTGTCCTACACCTCCTCCGGCAGTTTGATCCCGAGACCGTCCGCGCCTAGTCAGGGAGGTTATACCTCTTCTCACCGACCACAAGAGCCAGTTGAGTTCGGTACTATACATTTTGTTGTTGAAGTCACGTCCACTTGCGTTACTAAAAAAGTGAAAAGAATAATTTTTTTGATATTATTAAAAAATATATAAAAATTTAAATTATATTAAAATAGTTTAAATATATTTTAAATATATTATTTTCATAGAAATTTTTTTAAAATTTGGGATATATGTGGTAACGATATATATTTCAAGAAAGAATTATTTTGGTCAACCATTCAAAATTTCAAAATAAATGAACGCCATTGACATCCATAACTATAAATCACCTGTTTGTTAAAATTAAAATTAACATTAATAATAATAATAATAATAATTATTATTATTATTATTATAATAATATTAGTATATATTTTAATGTTAATGTTAATATTAATATTAATGTGCTGGAATGGATCCACAAAGAGGGTTCCATAGACGTATCCGAGAGGTGCAAAGTTCCGCTGGACCGAGTCCTGCACGATGGCAAAACCAAGTGCAATAGGAAGCCGAGTAGCACTTGTGCAGACTTGAAGTTGGTTGGATTGTAAGCATTTTTATTCCAGATAAAATATTTTTCAAATGTGTCATTCATTTTAGAATTCAAATAGATATTGCTGAGATACCAGGAAATAAACATTTAAGAAATCCAAATTTTCCTAAGAGAGACATTTTGGGTGGTACTGAATTGCAATCTAGGGTTGAATTTATATTAAACATCCATTTTTTTGTGCGCTTGTTGGACCAAGATAACAATCTGCGTCTCCAAATGAGTAGACTTGTATAGTTCGGACGGAATGGAGGGCTAACCAAACAACTCCTTTATAATTATTGAGTTTTGGATCCCAAAAATAGAGACAAAATTAGACTACAATCCAATCATCATTATTGATATCAAATTCCAATTTAGGTAGTTATTAAGGTTATATATAAACTCAGACATGCTAATTGACATGTAAGAGGACCTATTATTTTGACTAGTAAATTTACGTGCATTGTACATAAGATAATTTTTCTTCTTCTGATATTAATATAAAATTATTTAAATATTTAAATATATTTAAATTAAGATTTATTATATATATGTTTACATTTTAATTAGAATTTGTTATATTATATTTTAATTATAATTTGTTATGGATATATTTATATTTTTCATAAAGAGTTTTTAAAATGACTAGTCGTCTAAAGCATATATTCTCACGTAATTAAAAATTAAATAAATTTAACTAATTGTCTAATTATGCAATATTATTAAATTATAAACAAATAACTCTTCTAACTCATGTGGTTAAGGTGGAAAGTATTCTCTCTGGTTGGCTGTGTTCGAATTCTTGAATTCTTGAATTCTTGAATTGTTAATTTATTTTTTTAACAATTTTTTTTACGTAATATTAATTTTTAAAAAATAGTTAAGTGATGATATACATACGGTTTAAACGACTCAATTTTGAGCCATTTTCAACCCCCTTATATTAGTAGAGATATGTACTCACATAAAAATAAAATAAAATAATAACCCATGTTATCGTAAAACCCTCCATATTATTCTAGACTACAAATAATATTTAAAAAAAGGTAACATACTACAAGTTTTCTACACCTCCCCCGCAGTTTGATCCCGAGACCGTCCGCCTAGCCGGAGAGTTTATACCTCTTCTCATTGACCACAAGAGCTAATTGAGTTTGATACTATACATTTTGTTGTTAAAGTCACGTCCACTTGCATTACAAAAAAGTGAAAAAAAAATATTTTTTCTGATATTATTTGCAAATATAGAAAAATAGTTTAAATATATTATTTTCATAGACAAAATTTTAAATTTTGGGATATATGTGGTAACGATATATAATTCAAGAAAGATATATTTTGGTCAACCATTCAATAGTTTTTCCGTTTAAGACATGTAATTCATTAAAGTTGTAAAACTTTATGTTACCAAATTATTCTTATAATATACACTTATTTTTAAAAGAAAAAAATGGTGTATCAAAATAAATTGCTATAATTTTGGCCACCCAGAACCAAACTAAAGACCTTCTAATATACATGATAACCACTACACAACAAATATTTTGTGTTAATTATGACCTATGGTGCATATTAATTATATTTTAGATAGAACTCTATGTTGGTGCTCATATAATATTTCGGTACTACACCCAGCCTGCTCTGAGCAAGGCTGTCCCTGTCCTTGAAACCAAAAGGCTAGAAAAATAAGTGATTACCATTTTTATAATTGGGAGAGAAGAATAGTAGAGGGGGAGGAAAATACATTTTTGATTATCTGTAGGCTTATTTTCAACTTGATACCCTCAACTATCTTTGTTTTTCAACTTAATACATTAAACTTTTTTACTCAACCATCAACTATTGAATATTTTCAACCTAATAACCTAAAAAAAAAAAAAAACTACTCTGCTCCCTTCCTCTCCTCTCTCTCTCTCTCTCTCTCTCTCTCTCTCTCGCAGTAGCGACGGCAAGAATAGTGGCAACGGTAGCATCAATGACATGAGAAGGGGCGCGGGAGGGGGCGGACGACGGGAGGGGTGGGGGAAGAGAGAGAGAGAGAGAGAGAGATGAGGGAAGATCATTTTTGGTATTTTTTCGGGTATCAAATTGTTGATTAAAAAGATTTAGGATAGCAATTTGAAAAATATAAATAGTTAACGGTATAAAGTCATAAATAAGCCTTATTGTTAGCAATTTCTATGATCATATTTACACTAACTAGATTGACAAGTCATTATGCTCCTTATCTCTTAAGCCATGACGGATGTGTTATAATTTGGGATAAAATCAAATGTTGATGTCCTTATCTTTATATCTATTTATTTGCATTTAACGTGTTCCAATACATACCAGTTTTGTTAACCTAAAACAAGGTTTAATAAAATTTTGTCACGTTTACTCCATGAACATAGCAGTGTTTTCTGCAATATCTTTTTGATGGACAATCTTAAAATGGTAGCAGAGATGCTATACTTGATTGATTGTGCATTTCACTTTTGGTTAATATTATAACAATTGTTTATGGTTAGTTTGGATTGAGATCATTGTTTATGGTGTTGCTAGTCTAGTATTTTACTAAGAAATCAACCAGTTTCCTATTTCGGATCTAGCGATTGGTATCGGATCATAGAGATAATTCTACTTTATATTAGTATTTTTATATTGACCCGGAAATGATCATCTTCATTAGATGGGTTCTAGGTATGTGTTATCTTCATTAGATGGTTTTAAAGGTTGAACTAAAAATCCAATAATAAACCATAATAAATTATTATTTTAACGGAAGTTTCCGTCAACCATTGTTAGACATAGATTGAAAGGCCTTTTATGATTCTAAGAAAATTTGATATCCCTCTCCAACAAAGAGTAAAAGTAAAAGTTCTGAATAAGATGTTGTGGATAATTAGCTTTTATGATGTGATCTATTTATTTATACATATGTGTCTATCCTTTCGTACTGCATCATGTCTATATATTATACTATGATATTAGCTTTTTTGGAAGGTCCAAATTTCTTGATTGAGAGTGCACGCATGAGTATCTATAGATCATGGTGCAATAAGTAAATGTTAATTTGGAAGGCTAAACTTATCCTGTTATTTTATTTGTAAAAGTAATACAAATTGTTTGAGTTTTATACCACCTCAAATCGGTGCATGCATGACAGGTGTTGTGTTGCATGTACGAAAAAAAATCAGTCATCCGCGAGCTAACTTTTGTAGGTCCAGCGGGTTGTTGGCCCCCTGAAGGCCAAAATTTTTACAATCACAACATATGACTTTAGAATTGATAAAAATATAAAAGAGGTTGATGTTAAGTTGTCCTACAAACTATCATAGACAAGAAGTTCTATGTATAAATAACTTATAAATACCAACCTGAATGTTGGTATACAAGCTTTTTTATAAAAAAATTTAAAGTTTGTCCATAAATTTTTCTAATCCGTAGGGTGACTACAGATGTCTGGTTATCTTTCATTAAACTAAAGTTTAATTGACATATTTTAACTGATAGTTCAAAATGCTGCTCTACACATGCCATCCTTAAGAATATGATCATTTCCTCCAAAATAGTACTAGATGAAACGTAGTATCCATGATAGCTGGTCTTGCATGCAAAAACTAATTAAGGGCTCTGACAAAGCACATTTTATCCAACATAATGTCTCATATTCTCATAATTCCAGAATAAATTGAGTTTTTAGGTAAAGGTAAAATGGTTATCATATTAAAACTCTTGAGCAAGTGAAATATGGAAGAAAAATGGAATAATTTGGTATAACCACTCTTCTAGAAAACCAAAAGTTCGTCTAGGGATACACGTCACACACATTGGGGATGTCAAGTTACATACTACGTTGAACCAAATTCAATTCTAAGGGTCCATTTTGAGCTAGAAGCCTAATGATTCTATAACTTTTAAACTGTGGCATGATCGACCGAGATACCCCGAGACAATGATAATGAGAATTATCAAAGCTAATTCGTGTGGTCATCTCTTAGCAAATTGCAACAAAACTAATGGTTAAGTAGTTTTCCTTAACCTCAAGAATTTTGTTTCTAAATCATTAGTCCTGAAGATTGTATATGAATAACCAACAAATAGCTTAGTTTTATTTATTTAGAATTGTATTATTTTGCATTTTTTATTTGAAACTATAGTTTTAGCATCTATGCATTAGGAATTTATATGACTATCTCCTTAGATTATTAAATCTTTGAGACGAGATATCTTGAACGTAATTTTGTTTTTATGATCTATCACTTTGACAAGACATAATTCTCGCCGTTAGGGGGAGATGGAGGAAGATAAATGCCTTCTTCTAGAAGAACGTTATGAATTATTGTTCTGGAAGAACGTTATGAATTATCGTTCTGGAAGAACGTCGTAAAGTATCGTACCAGAAGAATATATCATAGCATACTTCCATCTTATATTTATCCCTTATATTTTATTGAAATGAATTATTGGATGATTACTTGATGAATTTAATAATGCTGCATAAATAGCTATACCAACTATGAATGTACCTTCTAGAATAGAAGCAAATATCAAAAGAATAAATAAAGGTAGTAAATGTATTGGTTTTGTATTCAGAAGAAGAGACTGAATAATATAAACACACCCTAAATGCTCTTGAAGTAGCAACTCCCGAAGAAACATTTTCTTTTAATGAAAATTTTATGACGGTCCAGAAGATGTCATGAACCAAAGATCCAATTTCTCAAAGTATATTGCTCCGGTCGAGGATATATCCTCAGATCCCAGAAGAGACTGAGAAAGTGGTACCGGTACCCAAAAAATCTATATTTTAAACATATTAAGAAGAAATTTTTGGAATCAAGAAGAATTTGTTAAATATGACATTATCAAATGAGATTAGAAGGGTGATGAAAATAAATGATAATACTATACCACGAATAATTCTTCAATGTTAAGGATAATGAAAAGATTTGATACCACTCACACAAATGTGGAGTATTCGGTATTATAGTACAAAATCCAAAAGGAAGAAAACTCGTAGGTTTAAATAGGTGATTATAAAAAAATAATAAAGAGATCCAAATGAATAGAGCAATGTTAGCTCAAGGATTCTCGAAATGACTATGAGTAGACTATGAAGAAATATATTCTCTGATCATGATAACCTAGACGATAAGATATACATGGAATCCCCGAAGGATTTAAAATCTTCAGGTATATCGTTGAAGGATTTAAAATTACCATGCTATTCCTGAAGGATATGCAAAATAAGTCATATATGGACTAAAACTATCCGGAAGAATGTGATAGACTCATTGAGTATGTTGGTTTGCTTTGCTTTCAAAAGCTCAAGCTTCCTCTTTTTCTTTAGTCCCACATCGGATGGGCCAACCACTTCTTGTGTACATATATTAGTTTCTCTTCTTTGCTCTCTTAAAGTTGTTGTGTGGGGAACCCCTTGGGCCACACGCGTGCGCCGCCGCCGCCGCACGGCCCGGCTCGGCTCGGTTCGGTTCGGCGCGCGTAACGGGTGCGGGTACGCGCCCACATCTGCGGGCGCCGAATGCCGATTCGATTTCCTCTTCGGGTTCGGGCTGGGACCCTAAAATTTTTTTTGCTCCTCTTTATTTTCATTTAATTTTCCGAATGTTGGAAAATTAATTTCTTCCGTTACAAATTATTTTTTAAACCGTTATAATTTTTTGTGTCCAGGTTCATTCTTTATTTCTCCTGTGTAACGGCTGAATTAATAAGAAAATTAATTCAGACCGTTACATATTAGTATTATATATTTGTCTGTTTTTCTTTGTAAAACATCAGAAATCTTTCTCTCCGGAAAATTGCTGCCAACATATTTTTTACTCCATTCTTCGTCGTCGTTTCACTCATCTCCAAGCTCTGGGCAGAGCTAAGTCCTGATCATTCTCTCCAAGTCGTGTGCGGCGACGAGATACAGGTAGTGCGGGTTTTTACCACTAGGTGCTTCGGGAACGTCTGCACACAGATCCCGAATCAACTTTTAGGGCAGTGCTTCGTGCACGACTTCCCCAGAGGCCGGTAACATCAGTCTATTTTATTTTTATTCACAAAGTTTCAATAAAAAAATGATAATTATTCTAACAGAGTATCTGTCTAAAAAATAATATAATAATGATCCTAAAAATATCATGTCATATTTGTGAAGAAATCTATGAATGGATTAATCAAAACAACCGTCTATATAATATCTCTTGAAGAGATTAAAGTATCTCCTGAAGAGAAGATCTTCTAAAGAGATATTCTTCTGAAGAGATAGGAAATATGACAATATCTCTCGAAGAGATTGAAAATAAAATATCTCCTAAAAAGATATAAGTCTCCAGAAGAGATCTTATATAATCTCCTGAAGAGATAATCTCTAGAAGAGATCTACTATAATCTTCAGAAGAGAGAATATTAATCACTTGGAGAGATAATCTCCCGTAGAGATAAATCTCCAGAACTTCGTAGAGAAGATCTCCTGAAGAGATTTAATATGAGTAGTTATCATTACTCAGTATACCTATAATGGCCAGGTTAATGGGGTCCATTATGATCGAAATAATAAAAGAACATGTTCTAGGTCCTAAAGTTCATTATTTAACGAATATTAATTCTTTAATTCACTTAACATAATATATTTATGTGAACCTGCTGATATGCACCTATACATAGACACTGGAATGACATAAAACATATAAATTATTCTTGATTTAATTCATATGAATGTTTTGATCTTATAGGATATGCAGATGCATGGTATCTATCTAATTCCCATTAAGGGGATATCACAACCAAGATATATTTTATAAATAGTGTTGTAGTTATTTCAGAGATAAATAAAGCAAATCACTGCAGCAACGTCATCAAATTATCCTTACTCCTAATGAAGCAAATCGAGAATGTGCATAGCTAGTATATATGTATCAGGCACCTTTCTCCATCAGGTAGCCAGAAAGGGCACCTCTCCCACGAGACAGTTGCGGGTTCTCAGCTGGGCACACTATAGTGTCTCCTGGTGTCGCCTTACTCTGTGGATCCTGAGGAAGTATGAGCAGGAGCTCAAGGCTGTCGACTTGTTCTTTGCTGTGAGGGGTATGTTTTATGTACTGGAGATGAACCGGCCCCTATTCGTCACCCTGATAGAATTTTATAACTGTCAGACAAGGTCCTTCTTCACTCCTGGTGGCGAGATGGGACTGGCTTTCCACGAGATGCATGCTGTCTCGAAACTTCCTTGGGGTGAGGAGCCCTGCGAAGAATATACCCTGAGTAACGAAAAACTTGGAGAGTTGGAGGCAGAGAACTCAAAAATTTTGGCGGTATACCAGAAATTGCTGTGCTATCATGTTATTTGTCAGCGGCTGTTGAAAAAGAAAAAGTCCTCTGAGGGGTCTTCTCCCCATATCACCGCTTGTATTCACTATCTTTTTCCGGATTTAAAAGATTCTAGCAGAGTTAATGTCGAACGTCGCGAACTGAACATGAAGTGGACGACCTAATTTAGGCGCATCAAAAATTGGCTACTACCGAGGTAGAGAAAGTCGAGGGTTCCATGCATGAAGAAGACGAACCCACGGTGAGCTGGGTAATCTTGAAGAATAACTCAGCTACTTTTACATGGATATGCACAAGTTATCCGCCAAAGTCATGCTGGCGGGATATCTGATGCCTTGGTTGCGCAAATGGGTCATCCGGGCGGATCCGGGACTATAGATAGGATCAGTCGCTCTCTCATCCTTCGTGCCGTGAAGTTGGCTTTAGGCCATAAGCTGACCCTTCTACCGGTTATGGTATGCTGCATCCATCGGAGGCTCCACAATTTCGCTCAGAAGTTCGAGGATCATCCGGGCAAGGGACATTTCAATCGGATCAAGCTCCCTTATACTTGATAGGTTGGCTCCTCCTACATCACGGATCCCTGATGAGCCCTAAGACTGACGAGGACATAGAGGCAGCTGACGTCGTGATCCGCAAATATCGCGGGATGAAGTAGAGATCTGATACAGTCCCCGTCGGTAGGAGGGAGCTCTCCTTTACGAATGGCTGGAGTTTCTTTACGTCTGAGCCGGAGTTCACGGACGAAGAGAGAGACATTGCTCATCAAGATACCGGGGGAGTGCCTCGGAACCTATCTGAGAGGCTGTTTCGTTGGCTCCAAGTCATTCCCTCTCACTTGGTGTACCAGAATTGAGGCAAGATTTTTGTAGAGCCTTATCTGCCAAGCCAGTTTGCTCGCCAGTTTGGTTATACTCAGCTCATGTTGGGTCACCCGAGTGCTTTCCTCTGGTATAGTGGCATTTTGCTTGATGCGGTACGAGCTTGGAGCTATTACAGCGCCGCTGGAACTCGAGCCCGATTTTAGTTGCCAAGGGTCGGGTTTGTGCCAAGGATGCTGTATACATCGACGAAGTACTATTGCACGGCCAAAGCCCTCCTGGCTGACTTCATCCCGAAGATGAGCTTTGTCGAAGGTACCATGCTGATGCTTCTGGAAGTGAAAGCGCGCTGGACGCCAAAGAAAGACAGGGGTGTTGCCAGGCCTCTGCTTGTGGAACTGGACCCTTCGACATAGGAGGCTACTTCTCCTTCTAATGACCATACTCCTACTAAGCATAAGGCAAAGATCGAGACACACCATATTCGCTATTCAAAGAAGACAAAGGCTGAGTTGGCCCTTGAAACGGGACCTGTGGCGAGGTTGAAGCTCCCTGCGAAGGGGATCAGGAGCGAGGAGGTATGGCCCTTTGCATCGGGGGTCTCTGAAGCATATCCCTCTTTGGATGCTATAGCCTACCCGTAGAACCCCTTAGTTTGATTCTTTCTGGTCCTCTCGATAAATATCTTTCCTCTGGTCTGTTTGATCGTTTACAGACGCAAGGGTGAAAGTACCGTCCTTGACGGACGGCTGCTTCGACGGTTTCTTACGCCGAACTTGAAGAGGTGACCACTCCGGAGTCCGACGTAGGCATCTTGGAACATGTTTCCGAGCCTTTGAGAGCCCAAGGGCTAGACGCGGCTCTGGGGGAGTCTTACACTCCTCTGGAGAATATCTCTATGGATGACTAGATGCCGTGGAGAATGCTATGCCGACGCTGAGCGTGTAACACCCCATTCCGTTCAAGCGGACTGCCGTTTCAATCGGCAATCGTGCAGCTGTCCCGACCCGCTTTGCCTCGATCAAGAAGCAAAGGATATCCAGACTTGCCCCTACAGGAATCCGGATTGGACTTTCAGAGGCTCGCTCAGACGTATCGCTCTACCGAGGCGAATCATCGCTAAGGTGGGTGGCTACGGTGAACTTGTCTTTGCTTAGCCAGCACACATAAAATCTGGAATGTTTATGCTAGTCGCTAGGTGAATCACCCCCTGCATGCTAATAAATCCAACGCACCTAGCTAAGGGAATAATCCCAACTTGTATTGCTTGCTAGAACATGGAAATTGAAATAATGCTTATATTCAGACTCTCGCATGCTAAGTCCCTTAACGGTTTCATCTCTCGGACTACCTTCGGGCCCGAGCAACGTGCCTGCTTATGTACCTAGAAACGCATGCTTGTCTGCTTGAATGTTGCCGTGTTTTCATCCAACTCCGGGAGACTACTTAGTAGTCGTCCGCGTATGATTGACCCTGCAAGTATCCAGGACCGTTAGGTCACCACGCAGCCCCGAACCAGGGGAGTGCATCAAGACAAGTTATTGTACAAAGAACAAGATCCAAGTATCCCGTGTACTTGTGTACTCGTGTTCCCGTGCACTCGTGTTCTCGTGTTCTCTTGTTCAAAGTGCACGCGTGTTCTCGTGTTCTCGTGTATTTCGTGATAATTGAATGACCCAAAAAGAAAGTGCATGTCGCGGACAACTCGGAAACGAGGTATAGTTCCACGGACGGTCACCGGGGCACTGGGGCCGATCCGATCCGGATGGAACTCTTGTGTGGTCCCTCGTGTTCGGGCGAGTGGTTTGTAGCACCTCGTGTACTTACGTTGCATTCCATTTTCCTGGGACCACATCACGTGTGTAGTCCATCGTGTGCGGACAAGATGGTTTGTAGCGCATCGTGTACTTTGTTGCATTTCATCTTGGCCTTGGACTACTTCATGTACAATCCATCGTGTACGGGCGAGATGGTTCGTAGCGCATCGTGTGCTCTCGTTGTGTTCCACTCTCGTCTGGGATTAGTCCTTTATGGCTATGCCAGCGACTCATGTTCATATAGATAAGTCATCCTCGCTTAGCGGCTATCCGCATGCGAGTCATTGCATCAAGAACAACTGAGCACACCAAATACTGTCCCGTTCAATGACTCTCATGTTTGCATGTTGCATATGCTATGCTCCTGAATGTTTATACATGCCCCTGCTTAAATTAATAATGTTTGCCTTGGACAGGGAAGGAGATGGTAAGTTGGTAAGTCTCGCCGTGTTTCCTCTAACATCGCACGGCGCACTGCCCGACACGTTAGGCTATTCAATATCTGCATGAAACTGATCCTAAGGCAACTAGAAAGATAACTTAATAGTTGTGCACGGAACCTGTATTACGTGTTTGGATTTGTCGAGCGGGCGAGTAGCTTCCCCACCAGTGCATTCAATGTACTGATAATCCACCAGTTTGTATGCAGGGTGCGGGAGAACCTCGTTCGGTGCGGATGCCTCCAACGTGCGTGCTAAGGCCAGGAGTTCCCTCTGAAGCCTTGCAACGGTGCGTCCGGGACTGAAGCATATATACAAGACATAAGTTGTGAACATCGCCTGACCATCGCCTGTACAATCATTCCACAATTGTAGCCACTTGGCACGCTTTATATTTCAGAGAGAGAGGCTTGAGCGACTTGTAATCGCGGCTATACACCGCCTGTAACACAAGTTTATATCAATAAAAGAGCTTGCTTTACTTCAACTTGTGTTTCAATGCTTCCGCTATATTTGTCGACTCAGTGAACCTGTTACCGATCGCCTATGCGTTCATGACTCCGCTGCACTCGGACAATCTGTGCGACTCTGTGGCTTAGAACTCTAACCGCCAGCCAATGAACCATGGCCTTGCACGGGCGTGGCTCACGCTCGTGCGACATCACGCCCGGATGGGTTAAGCGATCGTTCCACGGGAGCGCTGGCGAGGGTGATTTCCGCCTAGCAGGAACGGCCGATTGCCTGCGGGAGATCGGGGCGTGACAGAGCGAGCCGCAACCTATGTCGCCTGCCTCTGGTATGTCATTTTTCTACTTCACTGGAGATCAGATTCTTAGGCTTTAACTCTCTATTATGATGGTAAAGCTAATCACCGGTTGTTCTGAATCTTTAGGAGCTACCTCTTCCTTGTAGATAGTGGACATGGCCTCTGAGGAAGGCGTAGAAGAGGAAGGGGGTAGCGAGCTTGTTAGGAAAGGTCCGACATCTCCATCGCTCTCCTGGAGGCGAGAAACATTCGGTCGTGCCCCCTACTGAGCCTGTGGTGGAGGAGGTTCCTGTTGTTACAGGTCCTTCTAGTGTGGCGACTGATCTTCCAGCTGTCGCCGCTGGGGGTTCTGCTGCTGAAGCCTCTTCGGACACTAGGGTCTTAAGCTGTCGCGATGAGGTCATTCCCCTTCTTGAGGTCATTGGGTCACCTCATGAAGCTGTCATGATGCAGTTTAGGGATGGAATACTGGAGGAAGACGATGTGACGAGGCATCCCGTTACTTCTGTTCCTAGTCTTGGTACTACCCTGGCATCCGCGGATCAGCTATCAGGTATCTTGGCTCTTTGTGCATCCATGAAAGATTGGCTCGCAGACAGAGCCGCTGGTTGCTCCTCCACTGCTGTTTCGCCTTCGAGGTTTTTAAACATCGTTGTGCCGCCTGCTGCGTCTATGGCCTCATTTCCAATCCCGCCGCCTTTGACTCCGGCTACATTGGAAGAGATTGACGAGACCGTCAGGCTTTTCATCTGGAGCTTCCACATGTTCTTGAAGCAGGGGATCGAGGGCATGTTGGAGCACAACAAATCTTTCGCCTGGACAAGGCACTTTGCTGAGGGCCAGGTCCACTCTCTGAGGGGTATCCATTGTTGTGAGCAGATGGCCGACTTTCTAGGCTAAAAACCGAGGGAGGTAGAGAAATGCCTAACAGAGCTGCGGCACTATCAGCATGTAGACATGGGAATGCTGATTTTTCATTGATACAATGAGTTCTCAAAGAAGGTGGAAACGGAGAAGGCCTTCTATGCTTCGTCTATGGAGTGGTTGTAGTGTTATTTTCTAATCTTGTAGGAGAGGCGTGACAGGCTAGACGATCTCAGAGAGGAGTGTCTTTCCCTGCAAAAGGATCCGACCGAGCAAATTAGATGGTTCCCGATCGAACTTGATGCAATGGAAAATAGGCTGCGGGAGGCCCAGCAGAAAAAGGAGGTCATCCGCACCGAGGCGAGCCAAATAGCACAGAATACGGTTGGCGTTGAGGTTCTGGTGCAACAGCTAGAGAAAAGACACGAGTCCTACGCTTGCTACGAGGATTCCGAGGTTATGGCCCACGAAGTTGAGCGCCGGGCTCGGAGGTGCCTGGATGGCCATATTGCTCGTATCCATGAGCGGATAACAGAGTTATGCTCTGACTCATAGCACCAGTAGTTCGCTTTTGCTTTTTTGTGTCTTCATTTTGCTTTCGGACTTGGGATCTTGATGTCCCCCCGGAATGTAGTTTTTCTTTTAATCTTTCGTTGCGGAAAAAAATAAAAGTTACCCCATTTTTTTTAATTCATTTAGGTTAACTTTAGGTATCGTACTAGAGGTAATATGAACGTAGTACAATACTGTAGCTTTTTTTAAGGATATTCCGCTGGGGGGTCTTTGGTGGACTTATTATTTGTTGCGCACGTTGAGTGCAAAAAATAAATTCGAAAATAATCCCTATCAGAGGTAATATGGACGTGATAGATTTTGTGGACCTATTACTTTTTGCGCATGTTAATACAAGTAATAAATTTTGGATCAAGCCCTGCCAGAGGTGATATGAACATGGCAGCTTTTGTGGACCCATTACTTTTTGCGCACGTTAGTACAAGTAATAGATTTTGGAACAAGTCCTCCTAGAGGTAATATGGATGTGGCCGTTTTTGTGGACCCATTGCTTTTTGCGCACGTTAGTGCAAGTAATAGATTTTGGAACAAGTCCTGCCAGAGGTAATATAGACATGGCTGTTTTTGTGGACTTAACACCGCTGGTGTACCTTGGTGAGTACGGATGATAAGTGGGGATGATAACCGATATCAGAGGTAATATGGACGTGATGATCGATAGCCAAAACATGGAAGGTTTGCTCAGAGGTAATATGGACATGGCAAACTCAGCCGGAAAAAAATGTTAGGACGATAGTTCATAGGTAATATGGATGTGAACCTATATCCGAGAAACTCGTTGAGGAAACCCGTAGGTTTAAATAGGTGATTATAAAAATAATAATAAAGAGATCCAAATGAATTGGACAATGTTAGCTCAAGGATTCTCAAAATGACCATGAGTAGACTATGAAGAAATATATTCTCTGGTAATGATAACCTAGACGATAAGATATACATGGAATCCGCGAATGATTTAAAATCTTCAGGTATATTCTTGAAGGATTTAAAATTACCATGCTATTTCCGAAGGATTTACAAAATAAGTCATATATGGACTAAAACCATCCAGAAGAATGTGATAGGCTCATTGACTATCTGTCTAGGAAATAACATAATTTGTGAAGAAATCCATGAATGGATTTATTAAAACAAGATATTTTTCTGAAGAGAGAGGAAATATGACAATATCTCTGGAAGAGATTGAAAAAAAATATCTCCTAAAAAGATAAGTCTCCAAAAGAGATATATTATAATCTCCCGAAGAGAGAATATTAATCTCTTGGAGATCTACTATAAGCCCTAGAAATTGTTTCGGCTACACATCTTTCTCCTTTCTCTTCTACTTTTACAGCATGATAAATCTTTTTTATTTTGCATAAAGGGTACTATTTAGAAAAGGAGTTGAAAGTGTTCTTGTAACGAAAGGAAAGTACTGTCACCAAGCATTTGGAGGTGCACAAAGAGTTCTTGTAAGAAAGGAATAAAACATTAAATATGACAATTGCTAGAAATGTTGGCACTGATTTCGAGTTGAGGACATGAAGGGTTGATATTCCAATCAAACTATCGAGCAACACAATATTTCTTGGAAGTCCTTTTTCATTCTTCTTTCTCAAAAAGGGATGTTTTATCTCGATAATGATTAAAACTAAAGGAATACTATGTTATTTTCAGGCCAACAATGAATCGAACATCCTTCTTATATTAGCTCAACCTTTAAAGTGTTTTTGACTCTTGTTGGGTATCGAGCATATGAGATGCAGAGGGTGGATGGAAATTTTGGAGCATCGTGAAGTCGGTACCATAGGCTTCTAGAAAAACAATTTTAGGCCAATCGAGTATACTGATTTTCCAGAGTGCACAATGTGCACAAACCGGAATTCAGGTTGGACTAATCGGAATTCCGCTTAGACTTGCTCGATCATATTTTTGACAAATTTTGATATACGAACCTCACTAGAACCTACATATATTTTTCATCATCAATAATGTTATTTGTTTCTTCAAATTGTTCTTCCAAATCATTCCTCCTTGTGTGTCAGTTGACGTGACGATTAATGTGGCAGATGGTACGACAAAATTTAAATTTAAAATTAACATTAACATTAATAATAATAATAATAATAATAATAATAATAATAATAATAATAATAATAATAATAATAATAATAATAATAATTATTATTATTATTATTATTATTATTATTATTATAATATTAGCATATATTTTAATATTAATATTAATATTAATGTGCTGGAATGGATCCACATAGAGGATTCCATAGGCGTATCCGAGAGGTGCAAAGCTCTGCTGGATTGTAGGCACACTTGAAGTTGGTTGGATTGTAAGCATATCTATTCCGAATAAAATATTTTTCAAATGTGTCATTCATTTTAGAATTCAAATAGACATTGTTGAGACACCAGGAAATAGACATTTAAGAAATCCAAATTTTTCCATAGACACTTCAAGAGACATTTTGGATTTTAGACTCGAGATGGAGGTACTGAATTGCAATATAGGGTTGAATGTATATTAAACATCCATTTTTTGTGCGCATGTTTTGGACCAAGATAACAATCCGCGTCTCCAAATGAGTAGACATGTATAGCTCGGACGGAATGAAGGGCTAACTAAACTAGTTTATAATTATTGAGTTTTGGATCCCAAAAATAGAGACAAAATTAGACTACAATCCAATCATCATTATTGATATTGAATTCCAATTTAGGTAGTTATTAAGTTTATATATAAACTCAGACATGCTATTGACATGTAAGAGGAGCTATTATTTTGACTAGTAAATTCACGTGCGTTGTACATAAGATAAATTTTCTTCTTCTGATATTAATGTAAAATTGTTTAAATATTTAAATATATTTGAATTAAGATGTATTGTATGTATGTTTACATTTTAATTAGAATTTGTTATATTATATTTTAATTATAATTTGTTATGAGTATATTTCTACTTTTCATAAAGAGTTTTTAAAATGGCTAGTCGTCTAAAGCATATATTTTCAGGTAATTAAAAATTAAAACTTAAATAAATTTAACTAATTGTATAACTACGTAATATTATTAAATTATAAATAAACATCTCATTCTAACTCAAGTGGTTAAGGTGGGATGTATTCTCTCTGGTTGGCTCGGCTCAAATCCTTGAATTGTTATTTATAACAAAATTTATTTTTTTAACAATTTTTTACGTAATATTAATTTTTTAAAATAATTAATTGATGATATACATAAGGCTTAAACGACTCAATTTTGAGTTGTTTTCAAGTCCCCTTATATTAGTAGAGATATATACTCACATAAAAATAAAATAAAATAAAATAAAATAAAAACCCATGTTATTCTAAAAACCCACCATATTATTCTAGACTACAAAGAATATTTAAAAAAAGGTAACATCCTACAAGTTTCCTATAACGCAATCAATCTAATTAGGCTTTGTTGCTTAAAGCCCAATAGTTGAAGGTTTATTTATGCAATATGTAAAACCAGAAAATGATTTATTAATGGGCCTAGTTTTGTTGCGCATGTGGACTGAAAGTGGAGCAATCAGTAGGTCCAAGCTAGAGTGCTTTTATTGGTGTTTCTGTTGCATAGATTTGTCAAACTGAGTTGAACATAGTCAAAATTTGTTTGGATCTATTTAGTTCTAATTTTGACAACAATGTTTTTCGGCGAGAGACAGACGTTGAAACAAAACTTGTATTGAGGTTGACGGGTTATAACTTTAAAATATGTTTTTATAAATAATTGCTACAAATAAAAAGTCTTATTTTACAATGGAAACATCACAAATAATCGCTACAAATAAAAGAGTTTTGGAGAAGTGTGACGAAGAAGGTCTAGTTAGCGGACGACCACTTTATTTTCTTGACGATTTGAATCCAAGGTAAAGTTGTTGTTTTTTAGAGTGCGCTTCAAAACGACGTAATGTTGCTGCCAAGCTGAATGACAAACATTTTTTTATGTTGCAGTGACTTATGCGGGGGACTTTATAACCCACGTGGCTTGTGGCTTGGGGGAGATTGGTGTTTCTTAGGACAGATCTCTTGTTGCAGTGTTTTGATGACTATCACCCAAGAAATGATATTAGGGACCTCTCCTTCATAAACGTGAAATCTATGAAATAAACATGGAAGAAGGCCCATTTTTCAGTCCACATATGAACTATTTATAGAGGCGACGCCTCTTACAACCTTCCACGAAACCACTTCACAGGATCGGACTTAAGCAGATTGACCGCTAGTAGTGGAAGAAACACCCACGTTCTCCTCCTTATTTCTTGGCAGATAGGATATCATGGCCTCTTAAATACTGCTTAGTCAGTTCACAACATTGTTATGTTGTTCTACATGCGTGTTTGTTCTGAGGGACTGTCAGTTTCGAAGACCGACTATTTCAATGGACTGTTATTCCACAAGACAACATATTATGCAAATTTTCTCATTTTAAGTGCAAACAAACATCTTACTAATATTTAATGAATATTAGGAGACTAAAATATATTAATATAGTATCATATTTCTTAATTAGTTATTAAGAAATATAACATCAAAATAATTAAATAATATTAGGTCATTTGAATTTTTATACTTATATCCTTCAAAGTGCTCAGTTTACTTTTTCAAGAGAATTAGTTGAAGAATATTTTAATGAGTGTACTTAATTTGTATTTTTACGAGTATTATTTAGTATGGGCATATAGATAGCTAGATGTGTTTCGAATAAGCGAGTTTAAATAAATAGAAGGAAACTATTGTTGATAATGTAATTATTTTGTTCGTTTTTATGTTATAGTTTTCTTTACCATGACATTAAATAATTGAAATGAAATTTTGCTTACAAAATATGGTAATTTTTCTTTTAATACTTTCCGATTTGATTGAGAGATGGATTCATGTTCCATTGATGGGATTGGATACAAGCCAAGGTAAAATTACCGTCAAACTAGATCGTGGTAGAGTGAGATTCAATAAGGTTTATGAAAATTCGTACTTGAATCCCAACAACTAGATATAAAAAAACCACAAGAATATTGAATTCCAATAAATTTTATGACAAAATTGATAATATTTCAAATAACTGTACTATACATTTTGTTGTTGTTGTTGTTGTTGGTTTTTTTTTTTTTTTTGAGATGTCCGACGGTAGGCACGAGACTTTGTACACGCTGCGTTGCATGCCATTTGGGTCCACTGTCCTACACCTCCTCCGACAGTTTGATCTCGTGACCGTCCGCGCCTAGTCATGGAGGTTATACCTCTTCTCACCGATCACAAGAGCCAGTTGAGTTCGGTACTATAGATTATTTTGTTGTTGAAGTCACGTCCACTTGCGATACCAAAAAAGTGAAAAAAATAACTTTTTTGATATTATTAAAAAGTATATAAAAATTTAATTTATATTAAAATAGTTTAAATACATTTTAAATATATTATTTTCATAGACAAAATTTTAAATTTTGGGATATATGTGGTAACGATATATATTTCAAGAAAGAATTATTTTGGTCAACCATTCAAAATTTCGAAATAAATGAACGCCATTGACATCCATAACTATAAATCACTCGTTTGTTAAAATTAAAATTAACATTAATAATAATAATAATTATTATTATAATAATAATATTAGCATATATTTTAATGTTAATGTTAATATTAATATTAATGTGCTGGAATGGATCCACATAGAGGGTTCCATAGGCGTATCCGAGAGGTGCAAAGCTCCGCTGGACCGAGTCTTGCACGATGGCGAAACCAAGTGCAATAGGAAGCCGAGTAGCACTTGTGCAGACTTGAAGTTGGTTGGATTGTAAGCATTTCTATTCCAGATAAAATATTTTTCAAATGTGTCATTCATTTTAGAATTCAAATAGATATTGCTGAGATACCAGGAAATAAACATTTAAGAAATCCAAAATTTCAAATTTAAAAAATCACGTAATTAAAAATTAAAATATAAATAAATTTAACTATGTAATATTATTAAATTATAAACAAATATCTCTTCTAACTCACGTGGTTAAGGTGAGAAGTATTCTCTCTGGTTGGCTGGGTTCGAATTCTTGAATAGTTATTTATAACAAAATTTATTTTTTTTAAGAATTTTGTTTACGTAATATTAATTTTTTTAAAATAATTAATTGATGATATACATACGGCTTAAACGACTCAATTTTGAGCCATTTCCAACCCCCCTTATATTAGTAGAGATATGTACTCACATAAAAATAAAATAAAATAAAAATCGTAGTTTGATCCTGAAACCGTCCGCCTAGCAAGAGAGTTTATACCTCTTCTGACTGACCACAAGAGCCAGTTGAGTTCGGTACTATAGATTTTGTTGTTAAAGTCACGTCCACTTGCATTTCAAAAAAGTGGAAAAAAAAATATTTTTTCTGATATTATTTGCAAATATATAAAAATAGTTTAAATATATAATTTTCATAGACAAAATTTTAAATTTTGGGATATATGTGGTAACGAAATATAATTCAAGAAAGAATTATTTTGGTCAACCATTCAAAATTTCGAAATAAATGAACGCCCCATAATTATAAATCACCCGTTTAGGAATGTTATTAGATTAACTATTCAGGAAGGAAAGATTACATTTATGACCGTTGCGTGAGAATATGACCATCTACAGCTACAACAGTTATATAATAATATTAGGCATCTCTGCTTCCTCTGCTCTCCAGCCTTTCCCCTCTCTTCACCGCCTCCTACTACTACAAACAAGAGATCCCCTCTCTCCTCCGAGCGATCACGACGAGGGAGTACGAGAAGAAGGAAGGGGTCCCCAGGAACGAGGTCGCCAGCGATCCCTCCGTCGCCTCGAGGTCCGAGGAAGGAGAAGGCTGAAAGTATGTGATTGCTATTTTTAGTATTTTCTTGCTTTCTATTTTTGGGGTTTTTCTTTGATTGATTTGATTTGATTTGATTAATCAGAGGCATACTCCCTCCCTCCTCGGAAAATCTGAAGCAAGCAAAAGCCGGTCATGGGGTCCGGAGACTTAGATGGTTCTGTGCCGGCTCCGGTGATGTATGTTTTCTTGCAGGTATAAAACCCCTTCTTCTTATTAGTATGTGTTTTATTTATTTGGTTTCTGCCGTTAGATATAGTTTCCCCTGTTCTAACAACTCAGAGATTACTGATTGAACATAAGAGACACATTGAAAATTGTTACCCCCAAATTCTCAATACATCATCTGACAAGATGTTGCTAAATAAAAATTCCACTTTCGAAAATTGTTTTTTTTTTTTTTTTCCATTGTTCATATCATGTAAAAAATAACTGCTGTGTTTATATTTTGCTAGTTGAATGCTTCAAGTTTCGTGGTTGAATGAACATAAACCCCTGTAGCATTCTTCAAAGTTTAATCAATCACTGGGCTGAAGTTACAATGATTGATTTTATATGTTTCTTTTTTAAACTTTGGATTGGGGTTCTATGGAAAAAAAAGGTTGAACTATTATTATCTTCTTCTTTTTGTGTGTGTGCGCGCGGGTGTGTATAATGGGTTTAACTTAATGTTACAATTTGTGTTTGAAAAGTCCACTTTGAAGGGTAATTTCGAAATATGCTACAATTTGATTTAGCTTATTTCTTTTTCAACTTCTACATTATTATCAAGAAATTCAATCATAACTTCTAGTTTCGAAATCTTTCTACGATTTAACTTTTATATGTTTTTCAAGCGTCCTTCTACGTTATGTTCACAACATCACTTCATAAGCGCGGTTTCAAAATCGATTTACGATTTGACATATCTTTTCAACTATCATTTTGTCCTTCCAAATTTTATTTTCGGATTTTTCTACAATTTAACTTCTATATATTTTTAAGGATCCTTCTGCATTATGTTCACAACTTCACCTCATAAGCGTGGTTTCGAAATTGATTTACGATTTGACTTATATCTTTTCAACTATCATTTGTCCTTTTACTCCAAAACTTCATTTCCAAATTATATTTTCGAAATCTTTCTACGATTTAACTTCTATATGTTATCTTTCTACGATTTAACTTCTATTTATTTTTCAATTATCCTTTTATATTACTTTCCTAAACTATAATCCAAAATTATAGTTTTGAAATCTTTCTACCATTTGTCTTTTATATGTTTTTCAACTATCACTATACATTATGTTCCAAAACTTTATTTCCAAAGCATATTTTCGATATATTTCTAGCATTTGGCTTCTATATGTTTTTCAACTATCATTTTACATTATGTTCCAAAGCTATAATTCCAAAGTATAGTTACGATATCTTTCTATTTTTTGACTTCTAAATATTTTTCCAACTATCCTTTTATATTATTATGTTCCAAAAACTCAACTTTCGAAGTATAATTTCAAAATTATGCCCCGATTTGACTTCTATATATATTTTCAACCATTCATCTATATTATTCCCACAACTCAATTCTAAATCGTAGTTTCGAAGTCTTTCTACGATTTCACTTCTATATGTTTTTCAAGCATCATCTACATTTTGTTCACGAGACTTCACTTAATAAACGTAGTTTCAAAATCTACCTCCGTTTTGACTTCTATCATTGCAACTAATATTTTTATTGTATTCCAAACTTTAGAAGTAAAGTATTGAACATAATATAGACTCGACGTTTCCTCAAAGATATGTTCAAAAACTTAACTTCTTAGGTGCAGTTCCTAATTTTTTTTCCCTCCGATTTGACCTCTATTTGATTTTTAAGCATCCGTCTGCATTATGTTCAAAACTACACTTCTTAAGTGTAGTTTCAATATCTTTCTATCTTTGGCTTCATATTGTTTTTCAACTATCATATTTACATTATCTTCCAAAACTTAATTTCCAAAGCGTAGTTTCAATTTCTTTCTATCATTATTTGACTTCTATATTTTTTTGATCTATCATTTTACATTATCTTCCAAAACTTTATTTTTTAAGCATACGTAAATATCTTTTTATCATTTGACTTCTATATATTTTTCAACTATCCATTTACTTATAATCCAAAACTTAATTTTCAAATTGCAGTTTCGATATTTTTCTACCATTTGACTTCTTTATGTATTTTTAACTATCCTTTTATATTATGTTCCAAACCTTTATTTTCAAAGAATATGTTTTTCAACTACCCTTTTACATTATAATCCAAAACGTCATTTCCAAATTGTAGTTTCGATATCTTTCTACCATTTGGCTTCTATATATTTTTCAACTATCATTTTACATTATGTCCCAAAACTTTATTTCCAAAACATAGTTACAATATCTTTCCATCATTTGACTTCTATATGTTTTTCAATTATTTTTTACATTAACTTCGAAAACTTTATTTCCAAATCTTTCTTATGTTCGAAAATCTATCTACGTTTTGGCTTCTATCCAAAATCTTCACTTCTTAGGTATCATTGGCTTCAGATTGTTTTTCAACTATCATATTTACATTATCTTCCAAAACTTAATTTCCAAAGCGTAGTTTCAATTTCTTTCTATCATTATTTGACTTCTATATTTTTTTAACTATCATTTTACATTATCTTCCAAAACTTGATTTTTTAAGCATACGTAAATATATTTTTATTATTTGACTTCTATGTATTTTTTAACTATCCATTTACATTATAATCCAAAACTTATTTTTCAAATTGCAGTTTCGATATTTTTCTACCATTTGACTTCTTTATGTATTTTAACTATCCTTTTTATATTATGTTCCAAACCTTTATTTTCAAAGAATATGTTTTTCAACTACCCTTTTACGTTATAATCCAAAACGTCATTTCCAAATTGTAGTTTCAATATCTTTCTACCTATCATTTTACATTATCTTCCAAAACTTGATTTTTTAAGCATACGTAAATATATTTTTATTATTTGACTTCTATGTATTTTTTAACTATCCATTTACATTATAATCCAAAACTTATTTTTCAAATTGCAGTTTCGATATTTTTCTACCATTTGACTTCTTTATGTATTTTAACTATCCTTTTTATATTATGTTCCAAACCTTTATTTTCAAAGAATATGTTTTTCAACTACCCTTTTACGTTATAATCCAAAACGTCATTTCCAAATTGTAGTTTCAATATCTTTCTACCATTTGGCTTCTATATATTTTTCAACTATTATTTTACATTATGTCCCAAAACTTTATTTCCAAAACATAGTTACAATATCTTTCCATCATTTGACTTCTATATGTTTTTCAATTATTTTTACATTAA
Source organism: Iris macrosiphon (assembly GCA_036927795.1). Classification (NCBI taxonomy): domain Eukaryota; kingdom Viridiplantae; phylum Streptophyta; class Magnoliopsida; order Asparagales; family Iridaceae; genus Iris; species Iris macrosiphon. The sequence goes on from JAYESA010000004.1 coordinate 212,715,257, forward strand.
CTTCGAAAACTTTATTTCCAAATCTTTCTTATGTTCGAAAATCTATCCACGTTTTGGCTTCTATCCAAAATCTTCACTTCTTAGGTACAATTCTTATGTGTTCAAAACTTTAGAAGTCTACATTATGTTCAAAAACTTCCTTTCTTAAGTATAGTTTCAATATCTTTCTATTATTGGCTTTATATGTTTTTCAACTATCATTTACATTATCTTCCAAAACTTCATTTTTAAAGCGTAGTTTCAGTTTCTTTCTATCATTATTTTACTTCTATAGGTTTTTGAACTATTATTTTACATTATGTACATTATGCTCCAAAATTTTATTTTCAAATCGTAGTTTCGATATCTTTCTTCCATTTGACTTCTATATATATTTCAATTATACTTTTTTTAACATTATGTACCTTATTTCCAAATCATAGTTTTGGTGTCTTATCATTAGACTTTTATATATTTTTCAACTATCGTTTTATATTATGTTCCAACACTTCACTTTTGAAGTTTAATTTCGAAATTATGCCATCCTTCTATTTTATTATCCAAAAACTCAATTCTAAATCATAGTTTCAAAGTATTTCTACGATTTTACTTCTATATATTTTTCAAGCGTCTATATTATGTTCACAATTTTACTTCAAAAGCGTAGTTTCAAAATCTATCTACGTTTTGACTTATATCATCTCAACTTTTTTTATTATATTGCAAACTTAATAAGTGAAGTTTTAAACATAGTGTAGATTCGAGGTTTCCTCAACGTTATGTTCAAAAACTTTACTTCTTAGGAGCAGTTCCAAATTCTTTCTTAGATTTGACCTCTATTTGATTTTCAAGCATCCATCTCCATTAAGTTCAAAACTTCACTTCTTAAGTGTAGTTTCAATATCTTTCTATCATTGGCTTCCATATGTTTTTCAACTATCGTTTATATTATCTTCCAAAACTTTATTTTTAAATCGTAGTTTCGTTATTTTTCTACCATTTAATTTCTATATGTTTTTACATTATCTTCCAAACTTTATTTCCAAAGCGTAGTTTCAATATCTTTCTATCATTTGAATCTATATGTTTTTCAACAATCCTTTTAAATTATAATCCAAAACATCATTTTCAAATTGTAGTTTCGATATCTTTCTACCATTAGGGAATCTTCATAGAGAAGGGAAGAACAACGCAACGACGATTGAAAGAAACCGTTCATTAAGTCAGGCTTCATTAGCATCATTCAATTCTATCTACTTTTTGACTTCTATCATTTCAACAATCTTTCTTCCATTTGACTTCTACATATATTTCAATAATTCTTTTACATTATGTTCCTCATTTCCAAATCGTATTTCGATGCCTTTCTATCATTTCACTTATATATATTTTTCAACTATCCTTTTATATTATGTTCCAAAACTCCACTTTTGAAGTATAATTTTGAAATTATACGACGATTTGACTTCTATATGGTTTACAACCATCATTCTATATTATTATCCAAAAACTCAATTCTAAATCTTACTTTTGAAGTCTTTCTACGATTTGACTTCTATATGTTTTTCAAGCATCCTCTACATTATGTTCGCAACTTCACTTCATAAGCTTAGTTTCAAAATCTATCTACGTATTGACTTCTACCATTTCAACTAATTTTTTTCATTTTATTCCAAACTTAAGAAGTGAAGATTTGAACATAATGTAGACTCGAGGTTTCCTCGATGTTATGTTCAAAAACTTCACTCAGGTGCAATTCCTAAAACTTTCTAAGATTTGATCTCTATTTGATTTTCAAGTGTCCGTCTACATTATGTTCAAATATTCACTTCTTAAGTGTAGTTTCAATATCTTTCTATCATTGGCTTCTATATGTTTTTCAACTATCGTTTACATTATCTTCCAAAACAACATTTCCAATGCGTATATAGTTTCAATTTCTTTCTACCATTTGACTTCTATATGATTTTGAACTATCATTTTATATTATGTTATAAAACTTTATTTTCAAAGCATAACTAAATATATTTCTACAATTTGACTTATATATATTTTTTCAACTACCCTTTTACATTATAATACAAATCTTAATTTTTAAATTATAGTTTCGATATCTTTCTACCATTTGACTTCTATATGTATTTCAATTATTCTTTTATATTATGTTTCAAACTTTATTTTCAAAGTATATATTTTTCAACTATCCTTTTACATTATAATCCAAAACGTCATTTTCAAATTGCGGTTTTGATATATTTCTACCATTTGACTTCCATATATTTTTCAACTATCATTTTACATTATGTTCCAAAACTTTATTTTCAAAGCATTGTTACGATATCTTTCTATCATGACTTGTATATGTTTTTCAACTATTTTTTTTACATTATCTTCGAAAACTTCCTTTTCGAAATCTTCCAAACTTCATTTTCAAATCATAGTTTCGATATATTTCTACCATTTTACTTCTATATGTTTTTACATTATCTTCAAAAATTTATTTCCAAATCGTAATTTCGATATATTTCAACAATTTGACTTCTATATATTTTTACATTGTCTTCCAAACTTTATTTTCAAATCGTAGTTTCAATATATTTCTACTATTTCCCTTCTTTATGATCATATTCAAAGCATAGTTTCGATATATTTCTATCATTTGACTTATATATATTTTTTACTATCCTTTTACATTAAAATCCAAAATATTATTTTCATATTGTAGTTTCGATATCTTTATACCCTTTGCTTCTAATTGTTTTTGAACTACCGTTTTACATTATGTTCCAAAACTTTATTTCCAATGCATAGTTATGATATCTCTCTATCATTTGACTTCTATTTGTTTTTCAACTATTATTTTATATTATGTTCCAAATCTTTATTTTCAAAGCATCGTTACGATATCTTTCTATCATTTGACTTGTATATGTTTTTCAACTATTTTTTACATTATCTTCGAAAACTTCTTTTCCGAAATCTTCCAAACTTCATTTCCAAATCGTAGTTTCAATATATTTCTACAATTTTACTAATATATATTTTTATATTATCTTCCAAAATTTATTTCGAAATCGTAATTTCGATATATTTCAACAATTTGACTTCTATATATTTTTACATTGTCATCCAAACTTTATTTTCAAATCGTAGTTTCAATATATAAATACCATTTGACTTCTATATGATCATATTCAAAGCATAGTTTCAATATATTTCTATCATTTGACTTCTATATGTTTTTTTTATTATGCTTTTACATTATTATCCAAAATATCATTTTCAAATTGTAGTTTCGATATATTTCTACCATTTGGCTTATATATATTTTTGAACTACCGTTTTATATTATGTTCCAAAATTGTATTTCCAAAGCATAGTGACGATATCTTTCTATCATTTGACTTCTATATATTTTTTCAACTATCTTTTTACATTATAATCCAAAAATTTATTTTTAAATCGTAGTTTTGATATCTTTTTTTTCCATTTAACTTTTATAAGTATTGCAACTATACTTTTTTACGTTATGTTTTAACAATCTTTTTACATTATAAACCAAAAATTTATTTCCAAATCGTAGTTTCGATATCTTTCTTCCATTTGACTTTTATAAGTATTTCAACTATCCTTTTACGTTATCTTCCTCATTTCCAAATCGTAGTTTCGATGTCTTTATATCATTTGACTTCTTCATATTTTTCAACTATCCTTGTATATTTTGTTCCAAACCTCCACATTTTGAAGTATAATTTCAAAATTATGCCCCGATTTGACTTATATAAGTTTTCAACCATCATTTCTACGATTTGACTTCTATATGTTCATTTTCAAATTATAGTTTCGATATCTTTCTACCATTTGACTTCTATACGTATTTCAATTATCCTTTTATATTATGTTCTAAAACTTTATTTTCAAAGTATATATTTTCAACTATCCTTTTACATTATAATCCAAAACTTCATTTTCAAATTGCGGGTTCGATATCTTTCTATCATTTGACTTTTATATATTTTTCAACTATCATATTACATTATGTTCCAAAACTTTATTTTCAAAGCATCGTTACGATATCTTCCTATCATTTGACTTGTATATGTTTTTCAACTATTTTTTCAATATTATCTTCGAAAACTTCTTTTCCGAAATCTTCCAAACCTCATTTCCAAATCATAGTTTCGATATCTTCCAAAATTTATATCCAAATTGTAATTTCGATATATTTCAACAATTTGACTTCTATATGTTTTTACATTGTCTTCCATACTTTATTTCCAAATCGTAGTTTCAATATATTTCTACCATTTGACTTCTTTATGATCATATTCAAAGAATAGTTTCGATATATTTCTATCATTTGACTTATATATATATTTTTTACTATCCTTTTACGTTATAATCCAAAATATCTTTTTCAAATTGTAGTTTCGATATATTTCTACCTTTTGGCTTCTATATATTTTTCAACTACCGTTTTAGTTCCAAAACTTTATTTCCAAGCATATTTTCAATATCTTTCTATCATTTGACTTCTATATATTTTTTCAACTATCTTACATTATATTCCAAAATTTTATTTTCAAATCGTAGTTTTGATATCTTTTTTCCATTTAACTTTTAAAAGTATTTCAACTATCCGTTTTTACGTTATGTTTTAACTATCTTTTTACATTATAAACCAAAAATTTATTTCCAAATCGTACTTTCGATATCTTTCTTCCATTTGACTTTTATAAGTATTTCAACTATCCTTTTACGTTATCTTCCTCATTTCCAAATCGTAGTTTCGATGTCTTTATATCATTTGACTTCTTTATATTTTTCAACTATCCTTTTATATTTTGTTCCAAAACTCCACATTTTGAAGTATAATTTCAAAATTATGCCCCGATTTGACTTATATATGTTTTCAACCATCCTTTTTATGATTTGACTTCTATATGTTCATATTCAAAGCATAGTTTCGATATCATTCTATCATTTGACTTATATATATATTTTTAACTATCCTTTTACATTATAATCCAAAGTATCATTTCCATATTGTAGTTTCGATATCTTTATACCATTTGCTTCTATTTGTTTTTGACCTACAGTTTTACATTATGTTCCAAAACTTTATTTCCAAAGCATAGTTATGATATCTCTCTATCATTTGACTTCTATTTGTTTTTCAACTATTATTTTACATTATGTTCCAAATCTTTATTTTCAAAGCATCGTTACGATATCTTTCTATCATTTGACTTGTATATTTTTTCAACTATTTTTTACATTATCTTCGAAAACTACTTTTCTGAAATCTTCCAAACTTTATTTCCAAATCGTAGTTTCAATATATTTCTACAATTTTACTTCTATATGTTTTTACATTATCTTCCAAAATTTATTTCAAAATCGTAATTTCGATATATTTCAACAATTTGACTTCTATATGTTTTTACATTGTCTTCCAAACTTTATTTCCAAATCGTAGTTTCAATATATTTCTACTATTTGACTTCTATATGACCATATTCAAAGCATAGTTTCAATATATTTCTATCATTTGACTTCTATATTTTTTTTTTATTATCCTTTTACATTATTATCCAAAATATCATTTTCAAATTGTAGTTTCGATATATTTCTACCATTTGGCTTATATATATTTTTGAACTACCGTTTTATATTATGTTCCAAAATTATATTTCCAAAGCATAGTGACGATATCTTTCTATCATTTGACTTTTATATATTTTTCAACTATCTTTTTACATTATAATCCAAAAATTTATTTTCAAATCGTAGTTTCGATATCTTTTTTCCATTTGTCTTTTATAAGTATTTCAACTATCCTTTTACGTTATGTTTCAACTATCTTTTTACATTATAAAACAAAATTTTATTTCCAAATCGTAGTTTCGATATCTTTCTTCCATTTGACTTTTATAAGTATTTCAACTATCCTTTTACGTTATCTTCCTCATTTCCAAATCGTAGTTTCGATGTCTTTATATTTTTTGACTTCTTTATATTTTTCAACAATCCTTTTATATTTTGTTCCAAAACTCCACATTTTGAAGTATAATTTCAAAATTATGCCCCTATTTGACTTCTATATGTTTTCAACCATCCTTTCTACGATTTGACTACTATATGTTCATATTCAAAGCGTAGTTTCGATATCTTTCTATCATTTGACTTATATATATATTTTTTACTATCCTTTTATATTATAATCCAAAATATTATTTCCATATTGTAGTTTCGATATCTTTATACCCTTTGCTTCTATTTGTTTTTGAACTACCATTTTATATTATGTTCTAAAATTTTATTTCCAAAGCATAGTTACGATATCTTTCTATCATTTGACTTCTTTATATCTTTTCAACTATCTTTTTACATTATAACCAAAATTTTATTTTCAAATCGTAGTTTCGATATCTTTTTTCCATTTGACTTTTTTAAGTATTTCAACTATCCTTTTATGTTATGTTTCAACTATCTTTTTACATTATAAAATAAAAATTTATTTCCAAATCGTTGTTTCGATATCTTTCTTCCATTTGACTTTTATAAGTATTTCAACTATCCTTTTATGTTATCTTCCTCATTTCCAAATCGAAGTTTCAATGTCTTTATATCATTTGACTTCTTTATATTTTTCAACTATCCTTTTATATTTTGTTCCAAAACTCCACCTTTTGAAGTATAATTTCAAAATTATGTCCTGATTTGACTTCTGTATGTTTTCAACCATCCTTTCTACGATTTGACTTCTCTCTACGATTTATATTTTGTTTTCCATATATTTTTCAACTATCATTTTACATTATGTTCCAAAACTTTATTTTCAAAGCATTGTTACGATATCTTTCTATCATGACTTGTATATGTTTTTCAACTATTTTTTTTACATTATCTTCGAAAACTACCTTTTCGAAATCTTCCAAACTTCATTTTCAAATCATAGTTTCGATATATTTCTATCATTTTACTTCTATATGTTTTTACATTATCTTCAAAAATTTATTTCCAAATCGTAATTTCGATATATTTCAACAATTTGACTTCTATATATTTTTACATTGTCTTCCAAACTTTATTTTCAAATCGTAGTTTCAATATATTTCTACTTTTTCCCTTCTTTATGATCATATTCAAAGCATAGTTTCGATATATTTCTATCATTTGACTTATATATATTTTTTACTATCCTTTTACATTAAAATCCAAAATATTATTTTCATATTGTAGTTTCGATATCTTTATACCCTTTGCTTCTAATTGTTTTTGAACTACCGTTTTACATTATGTTCCAAAACTTTATTTCCAATGCATAGTTATGATATCTCTCTATCATTTGACTTCTATTTGTTTTTCAACTATTATTTTATATTATGTTCCAAATCTTTATTTTCAAAGCATCGTTACGATATCTTTCTATCATTTGACTTGTATATGTTTTTCAACTATTTCTTACATTATCTTCGAAAACTTCTTTTCCGAAATCTTCCAAACTTCATTTCCAAATCGTAGTTTCAATATATTTCTACAATTTTACTAATATATATTTTTATATTATCTTCCAAACTTTATTTCGAAATCGTAATTTCGATATATTTCAACAATTTGACTTCTATATATTTTTACATTGTCATCCAAACTTTATTTTCAAATCGTAGTTTCAATATATAAATACCATTTGACTTCTATATGATCATATTCAAAGCATAGTTTCAATATATTTCTATCATTTGACTTCTATATGTTTTTTTTATTATGCTTTTACATTATTATCCAAAATATCATTTTCAAATTGTAGTTTCGATATATTTCTACCATTTGGCTTATATATATTTTTGAACTACCGTTTTATATTATGTTCCAAAATTGTATTTCCAAAGCATAGTGACGATATCTTTCTATCATTTGACTTCTATATATTTTTTCAACTATCTTTTTACATTATAATCCAAAAATTTATTTTTAAATCGTAGTTTTGATATCTTTTTTTTCCATTTAACTTTTATAAGTATTGCAACTATACTTTTTTACGTTATGTTTTAACTATCTTTTTACATTATAAACCAAAAATTTATTTCCAAATCGTAGTTTCGATATCTTTCTTCCATTTGACTTTTATAAGTATTTCAACTATCCTTTTACGTTATCTTCCTCATTTCCAAATCATAGTTTCGATGTCTTTATATCATTTGACTTCTTCATATTTTTCAACTATCCTTGTATATTTTGTTCCAAACCTCCACATTTTGAAGTATAATTTCAAAATTATGCCCCGATTTGACTTATATAAGTTTTCAACCATCATTTCTACGATTTGACTTCTATATGTTCATTTTCAAATTATAGTTTCGATATCTTTCTACCATTTGACTTCTATACGTATTTCAATTATCCTTTTATATTATGTTCTAAAACTTTATTTTCAAAGTATATATTTTCAACTATCCTTTTACATTATAATCCAAAACTTCATTTTCAAATTGCGGGTTCGATATCTTTCTATCATTTGACTTTTATATATTTTTCAACTATCATATTACATTATGTTCCAAAACTTTATTTTCAAAGCATCGTTACGATATCTTCCTATCATTTGACTTGTATATGTTTTTCAACTATTTTTTCAATATTATCTTCGAAAACTTCTTTTCCGAAATCTTCCAAACCTCATTTCCAAATCATAGTTTCGATATCTTCCAAAATTTATATCCAAATTATAATTTCGATATATTTCAACAATTTGACTTCTATATGTTTTTACATTGTCTTCCATACTTTATTTCCAAATCGTAGTTTCAATATATTTCTACCATTTGACTTCTTTATGATCATATTCAAAGAATAGTTTCGATATATTTCTATCATTTGACTTATATATATATTTTTTACTATCCTTTTACGTTATAATCCAAAATATCATTTTCAAATTGTAGTTTCGATATATTTCTACCTTTTGGCTTCTATATATTTTTCAACTACCGTTTTAGTTCCAAAACTTTATTTCCAAGCATATTTTCAATATCTTTCTATCATTTGACTTCTATATATTTTTTCAACTATCTTACATTATATTCCAAAATTTTATTTTCAAATCGTAGTTTTGATATCTTTTTTCCATTTAACTTTTAAAAGTATTTCAACTATCCGTTTTTACGTTATGTTTTAACTATCTTTTTACATTATAAACCAAAAATTTATTTCCAAATCGTACTTTCGATATCTTTCTTCCATTTGACTTTTATAAGTATTTCAACTATCCTTTTACGTTATCTTCCTCATTTCCAAATCGTAGTTTCGATGTCTTTATATCATTTGACTTCTTTATATTTTTCAACTATCCTTTTATATTTTGTTCCAAAACTCCACATTTTGAAGTATAATTTCAAAATTATGCCCTGATTTGACTTATATATGTTTTCAACCATCCTTTTTATGATTTGACTTCTATATGTTCATATTCAAAGCATAGTTTCGATATCATTCTATCATTTGACTTATATATATATTTTTTACTATCCTTTTACATTATAATCCAAAGTATCATTTCCATATTGTAGTTTCGATATCTTTATACCATTTGCTTCTATTTGTTTTTGACCTACAGTTTTACATTATGTTCCAAAACTTTATTTCCAAAGCATAGTTATGATATCTCTCTATCATTTGACTTCTATTTGTTTTTCAACTATTATTTTACATTATGTTCCAAATCTTTATTTTCAAAGCATCGTTACGATATCTTTCTATCATTTGACTTGTATATTTTTTCAACTATTTTTTACATTATCTTCGAAAACTTCTTTTCTGAAATCTTCCAAACTTTATTTCCAAATCGTAGTTTCAATATATTTCTACAATTTTACTTCTATATGTTTTTACATTATCTTCCAAAATTTATTTCAAAATCGTAATTTCGATATATTTCAACAATTTGACTTCTATATGTTTTTACATTGTCTTCCAAACTTTATTTCCAAATCGTAGTTTCAATATATTTCTACTATTTGACTTCTATATGACCATATTCAAAGCATAGTTTCAATATATTTCTATCATTTGACTTCTATATTTTTTTTTTATTATCCTTTTACATTATTATCCAAAATATCATTTTCAAATTGTAGTTTCGATATATTTCTACCATTTGGCTTATATATATTTTTGAACTACCGTTTTATATTATGTTCCAAAATTGTATTTCCAAAGCATAGTGACGATATCTTTCTATCATTTGACTTTTATATATTTTTCAACTATCTTTTTACATTATAATCCAAAAATTTATTTTCAAATCGTAGTTTCGATATCTTTTTTCCATTTGTCTTTTATAAGTATTTCAACTATCCTTTTACGTTATGTTTCAACTATCTTTTTACATTATAAAACAAAATTTTATTTCCAAATCGTAGTTTCGATATCTTTCTTCCATTTGACTTTTATAAGTATTTCAACTATCCTTTTACGTTATCTTCCTCATTTCCAAATCGTAGTTTCGATGTCTTTATATTTTTTGACTTCTTTATATTTTTCAACAATCCTTTTATATTTTGTTCCAAAACTCCACATTTTGAAGTATAATTTCAAAATTATGCCCCTATTTGACTTCTATATGTTTTCAACCATCCTTTCTACGATTTGACTACTATATGTTCATATTCAAAGCGTAGTTTCGATATCTTTCTATCATTTGACTTATATATATATTTTTTACTATCCTTTTATATTATAATCCAAAATATTATTTCCATATTGTAGTTTCGATATCTTTATACCCTTTGCTTCTATTTGTTTTTGAACTACCATTTTATATTATGTTCTAAAATTTTATTTCCAAAGCATAGTTACGATATCTTTCTATCATTTGACTTCTTTATATCTTTTCAACTATCTTTTTACATTATAACCAAAATTTTATTTTCAAATCGTAGTTTCGATATCTTTTTTCCATTTGACTTTTTTAAGTATTTCAACTATCCTTTTACGTTATGTTTCAACTATCTTTTTACATTATAAAATAAAAATTTATTTCCAAATCGTTGTTTCGATATCTTTCTTCCATTTGACTTTTATAAGTATTTCAACTATCCTTTTATGTTATCTTCCTCATTTCCAAATCGTAGTTTCAATGTCTTTATATCATTTGACTTCTTTATATTTTTCAACTATCCTTTTATATTTTGTTCCAAAACTCCACCTTTTGAAGTATAATTTCAAAATTATGTCCTGATTTGACTTCTGTATGTTTTCAACCATCCTTTCTACGATTTGACTTCTCTTTGTTTTTCAAGGGTCATCTACATTATGTTTACAACATCACTTCATAAGCGTAGTTTCAAAATTTATCTACATTTTGACTTTCTATCATTTCAACAAACTTTTTTCATTATATACCAAACTTAAGAAGTGAAGTTTTGAACATAATGTAGACTCGGCGTTTCCTCGACGTTATGTTCAAAAACATCACTTCTTAGGTGCAATTCATAATTCTTTCTTAAATTTGACCTCAATTTGATTTTTAAGCGGTCCGTCGACATTATCTTCAAAACTTTACTTCTTAAGTATAGTTTCAATATCTTTCTTTCATTGGCTTCTATATATTTTTTAACTATTATTTACATTATCTTCCAAAACTTCATTTCCAAAACGTACTTTCAATTTCTTTCTATCATTATTTGACTTCTATATATTTTTGAACTATCATTTTACATTATATTTCAAAATTTTATTTCTAAAGCATAATTAAATATCTTTCTATCTTTTGACTTCTATATGTTTTTCAACTATCCTTTTACATTATAATCTAAAACTTAATTTTTCAATTGTAGTTGAGATATCTTTCTACCATTTGTCTCCGATATGTACTTCAACTATCTTTTTATTATGTTCCAAAAATTTATTTCCAAAGTATATGTTTTTCAACTATCCTTTATATTATAATATAAAACGTCATTTTCAAATTGTAGTCTCGATATATTTCTACCATCTGGCTTCTATATGTTATTAATCTATAATTTTACATTATGTTCCAAAACTTTATTTTCAAAGCATAGTATTTTTAACTTTATATATTTTTCATCTTTCTATCATTTGACTTTATATGTTATTCATCTTTCGACTATCCTTTATATTATTATAATTTTACATTATTTTTCTACAATTTGGCTTCTATATGTTATTTATCTTTCTATTATTTGACTTTATATGTTTTTAAACTCTTTTTTTATATTATATTCGAAAACTTCTTTTCCAAACTTTATTTTCAAAGCGTAGTTTCGACATCTTTCTATCATTTGACTTTTATATATTTTAAACTATCCTTTTACATTATAATCCAAAATATTATTTTTAAATTGTAGTGTTGATATTTTTCTACCATTTGACTTATATAAGTTTTTCAACTACCGTTTTACATTATTTCCAAACTTTATTTCCAAATCATAGTTATGATATCTTTCTAACATTTGACTTCTATATATTTTTTCAAATATATTTTTGCATTATAATCCTAAAATTCATTTTCAAATCGTCTATTTGATATATTTCTTCCATTTGACTTTTATAAGTATTTCAAGTATCCTATTATGTTATGTTCCTCATTTCGAAATCGTAGTTTCGAATTATTTCTTTCATTTGACTTCTATAAGTATTTCATATTTTTTTTAAAGTTATGTTCCACATTTCCAAATTGTAGTTTCGATGTCTTTCTTCATTTGACTTCTATATATTTTTTAACTATCCTTTTATATTGTGTTAAAAAACTCCACTTAATTTCAAATTATAGTTTCGATATCTTTCTACCATTTGACTTCTATATGTATTTCAATTATCCTTTTATATTATGTTCCAAAATTTTATTTTCAAAGTATATATTTTTCAACTATCCTTTTACATTATAATCCAAAACTTTATTTTCAAATTGCGGTTTCGATATCTTTCTACAATTTGACTTTTATATATTTTTCAACTATCATTTTACATTATGTTCCAAAACTTTATTTTTAAAGCATCGTTACGATATCTTCCTATCATTTGACTTGTATTTATTTTTCAACTATTTTTTTACATTATCTTCGAAAACTTCTTTTCCGAAATCTTCCAAACTTTATTTCCAAATCGTAGTTTCAATATATTTCTACCATTTGACTTCTTTATGATCATATTCAAAGAATAGTTTCGATATATTTCTATCATTTGACTTATATATATATTTTTTACTATCCTTTTACGTTATAATCCAAAATATCATTTTCAAATTGTAGTTTCGATATATTTCTACCTTTTGGCTTCTATATATTTTTCAACTACCGTTTTAGTTCCAAAACTTTATTTCCAAGCATATTTTCAATATCTTTCTATCATTTGACTTCTATATATTTTTTCAACTATCTTACATTATATTCCAAAATTTTATTTTCAAATCGTAGTTTTGATATATTTTTTCCATTTAACTTTTATAAGTATTTCAACTATCATTTTGTACGTTATATTTTAACTATCTTTTTACATTATAAACCAAAAATTTATTTCTAAATCGTAGTTTCGATATCTTTATTCCATTTGACTTTTATAAGTATTTCAACTATCCTTTTACGTTATTTTCCTCATTTCCAAATCGTAGTTTCGATGTCTTGATATCATTTGACTTCTTTATATTTTTCAACTATCCTTTTATATTTGGTTCCAAAACTCCACATTTTGAAGTATAATTTTAAAATTATGCCCCGATTTGAATTATATATGTTTTCAATCATCCTTTATACGATTTGACTTCTATATGTTCATATTCAAAGCATAGTTTCGATATCTTTCTATCATTTGACTTATATATATAATTTTTACTATCCTTTTAAATTATAATCCAAAATTTTATTTCCATATTATAGTTTTGATATCTTTATACCCTTTGCTTCTATATGTTTTTGAACTACCGTTTAACATTATGTTCAAAACTTTATTTTCAAAGCATAGTTACGATATCGCTCTATCATTTGACTTATATTTGTTTTTCAACTATCATTTTACATTAAGTTCCAAATCTTTATTTTCAAAGCATCGTTACGATTTCTTTCTATCATTTGACTTGTATGTGTTTTTCAACTATTTTTTTTTACATTATCTTCGAAAACTTTTTTTCCGAAATCTTCCAAACTTCATTTCCAAATCGTAGTTTCAACATATTTCTATAATTTTACTTCCATATGTTTTTACATTATCTTCCAAAATTTATTTCAAAATCGTAATTTCGATATATTTCAACAATTTGACTTCTATATGTTTTTACATTGTCTTCCAAACTTTATTTCCAAATCGTAGTTTCAATATATTTCTACGATTTGACTTCTCTATGATCATATTCAAAGCATAGTTTCAATATATTAATATCATTTGACTTCTATATATTTTTTTTATTATCCTTTTACATTATAATCCAAAATATCATTTCCAAATTGTAGTTTCGATATATTTCTACCATTTGGCTTCTATATATTTTTGAACTACCGTTTTATATTATGTTCCAAAATTTATTTCCAATGCATAGTGACGATATCGTTCTATTATTTGACTTCTACATATTTTTTCAATTAACTTTTTAAATTATAAACCAAAAATTTATTTCCAAATCGTAGTTTCGATATCTTTCTTCCATTTGAGTTTTATAAGTATTTCAACTATCCTTTTACGTTATCTTCCTTATTTCCAAATCGTAGTTTCGATATTTTTATATCATTTAAATTCTTTATATTTTTTAACTATCCTTTTATATTTTGTTCAAAAACTCCACATTTTGAAGTATAATTTCAAAATTATGCCCCGATTTGACTTTTATATATTTTTAACTATCCTTTTACATTATAATCCAAAATATTATTTTCAAATTGTTGTTTTGACATTTTTCTACCATTTGACTTCTATATGTTTTTCAACTACCGTTTTACATTATTTTCCAAACTTTATTTCCAAATCATAGTTATGATATCTTTCTAACATTTAACTTCTATATATTTTTTCAAATATCTTTTTACATTATAATCCAAAAATTTATTTTCAAATCGTAGTTTTGATATATTTCTTCCATTTGACTTTTATTTGTATTTCAAGTATCCTATTACGTTATGTTCCTCATTTCAAAATCCTAGTTTCGATTTATTTCTTTCATTTGACTTTTGTAAGTATTTCATTTTTTTTATATTATGTTCCACATTTCCAAATCGTAGTTTCGATGTCTTTCTTCATTAGACTTCTATATATTTTTTAACTGTCCTTTTATGTTGTGTTAAAAAACTCCACTTAATTTTCAAATTATAGTTTCAATATCTTTCTACCATTTTACTTCTATATGTATTTCAATTATCCTTTTATATTATGTTCCAAAACTTTATTTTCAAAGTATATATTTTTCAACTATCCTTTTACATTATAATCCAAAACTTCATTTTGAAATTGCGGTTTTGATATCTTTCTATCATTTGACTTTTATATATTTTTGAACTATCATTTTACATTATGTTCCAAAGCTTTATTTTCAAAGCATCGCTAGGATATCTTCCTATCATTTGACTTGTATATTTTTTTCAACTTTTTTTTTTTACATTATCTTCGAAAACTTCTTTTCCGAAATCTTCCAAACTTCATTTCCAAAGCATAATTACGTTATCGCTCTATAATTTGACTTCTATTTGTTTTTCAACTATCATTTTACATTATGTTCCAAATTTTAATTTTCAGAGCATCGTTACGATATTTTTCTATCATTTGACTTGTATATGTTTTTCAACTATTTTTTTACATTATCTTCGAAAATTTCTTTTCCGAAATCTTCCAAACTTCATTTTCAAATCGTAGTTTCAATATATTTCTACAATTTTACTTCTATATGTTTTTACATTATCTTCCAAAATTTATTTCGAAATCGTAATTTCGATATATTTCAACAATTTGACTTCTATATGTTTTTACATTGTCTTCCAAACTTTATTTCCAAATCGTAATTTCAATATATTTCTACCATTTGACTTCTATATGTTCATATTCTAAGCATAGTTTCGATATCATTCTATCATTTGACTTATATATATATATATTTTACTATCCTTTTACATTATAATCCAAAGTATCATTTCCATATTGTAGTTTCGATATCTTTATACCATTTGCTTCTATTTGTTTTTGAACTACAGTTTTACATTATGTTCCAAAACTTTATTTCCAAAGCATAGTTATGATATCTCTCTATCATTTGACTTCTATTTGTTTTTCAACTATTATTTTACATTATGTTCCAAATCTTTATTTTCAAAGCATCGTTACGATATCTTTCTATCATTTGACTTGTATATTTTTTCAACTATTTTTTACATTATCTTCGAAAACTACTTTTCTGAAATCTTCCAAACTTCATTTCCAAATCGTAGTTTCAATATATTTCTACAATTTTACTTCTATATGTTTTTACATTATCTTCCAAAATTTATTTCGAAATCGTAATTTCGATATATTTCAACAATTTGACTTCTATATGTTTTTACATTGTCTTCCAAACTTTATTTCCAAATCGTAGTTTCAATATATTTCTACCATTTGACTTCTATATGACCATATTCAAAGCATAGTTTCAATATATTTCTATCATTTGACTTCTTTATATTTTTTTTATTATCCTTTTACATTATTATCCAAAATATCATTTTCAAATTGTAGTTTCGATATATTTCTACCATTTGGCTTATATATATTTTTGAACTATATATAAGTATTTCAACTATCCTTTTACGTTATCTTCCTCATTTCCAAATCGTAGTTTCGATGTTTTTATATCATTTAAACTTCTTTATATTTTTCAACTATCCTTTTATATTTTGTTCAAAAACTCCACATTTTGAAGTATAATTTCAAAATTATGCCCCGATTTGACTTTTATATATTTTCAACTATCCTTTTACATTATAATCCTAAATATTATTTCCAAATTGTAGTTTTGATATTTTTCTACCATTTGGCTTCTATATGTTTTTCAACTACCGTTTTACATTATTTCCAAAACTTTATTTCCAAATCATAGTTATGATATCTTTCTAACATTTGACTTCTATATATTTTTTCAAATATGTTTTTAGATTATAATCCAAAAATTTATTGTCAAATAGTAGTTTTGATATATTTCTTCCATTTGACTTTTATAAGTATTTCAAGTATCCTATTACGTTATGTTCCTCATTTCGAAATTCTAGTTTTCAATATCATCCAAAATTTATATCCAAATTGTAATTTCGATATATTTCAACAATTTGACTTCTATATGTTTTTACATTGTCTTCCAAACTTTATTTCCAAATCGTAGTTTCAATATATTTCTACCATTTGACTTCTTTATGATCATATTCAAAGCATAGTTTCGATATATTTCTATCATATGACTTTTATATATATATTTTTATCTTTTTACATTATAAACCAAAAATTTATTTCCAAATCGTACTTTCTATATCTTTCTTCCATTTGACTTTTATAAGTATTTCAACTATCATTTTACGTTATCTTCTTCATTTCCAAATCGTAGTTTCGATATCTTTATATCATTTGACTTCTTTATATTTTTCAACTATCCTTTTATATTTTGTTCCAAAACTCCACATTTTGAAGTATAATTTCAAAATTATGCCCCGATTTGACTTATATATGTTTTCAACCATCCTTTTTATGATTTGACTTCAATATGTTCATATTCTAAGCATAGTTTCGATATCATTCTATCATTTGACTTATATATATATTTTTTACTATCCTTTTACATTATAATCCAAAGTATCATTTCCATATTGTAGTTTCGATATCTTTATACCATTTGCTTCTATTTGTTTTTGAACTACAGTTTTACATTATGTTCCAAAACTTTATTTCCAAAGCATAGTTATGATATCTCTCTATCATTTGACTTCTATTTGTTTTTCAACTATTATTTTACATTATGTTCCAAATCTTTATTTTCAAAGCATCGTTACGATATCCTTCTATCATTTGACTTGTATATTTTTTCAACTATTTTTTATATTATCTCCGAAAACTTTTTTTACGAAATCTTCCAAATTTCATTTCCAAATCTTAGTTTCAATATATTTCTACAATTTTACTTCTATATGTTTTTACATTGTCTTCCAAAATTTATTTCGAAATCGTAATTTCGATATATTTCAACAATTTGACTTCTATATGTTTTTACATTGTCTTGCAAACTTTATTTTCAAATCGTAGTTTCAATATATTTCTACCATTTGACTTCTATATGATCATATTCAAAGCATAGTTTCAATATATTTCTATCATTTGACTTCTATTTGTTTTTTTTACTATCCTTTTATATTATAATCCAAAATATAATTTTCAAATTGTAGTTTCGATATATTTCTACCATTTGGCTTCTATATATTTTTGAACTACTGTTTTATATTATGTTCCAAAACTTTATTTCCAAAGCATAGTGACGATATCGTTCTATTATTTGACTTCTATATATTTTTTCAACTATCTTTTTACATTATAAACCAAAAATTTATTTCCAAATCATAGTTTCGATATCTTTCTTCCATTTGACTTTTATAAGTATTTCAACTATCCTTTTACGTTATCTTCCTCATTTCCAAATCGTAGTTTCGATGTCTTTATATCATTTGACTTCTTTATATTTTTCAACTATCCTTTTATATTTTGTTCCAAAACTCCACATTTTGAAGTATAATTTCAAAATTATGCCCCGATTTGACTTATATATGTTTTCAACCATCCTTTTTATGATTTGACTTCTATATGTTCATATTCAAAGCGTAGTTTCGATATCATTCTATCATTTGACTTATATATATATTTTTTACTATCCTTTTACATTATAATCCAAAGTATCATTTCCATATTGTAGTTTCGATATCTTTATACCATTTGCTTCTATTTGTTTTTGAACTACAGTTTTACATTATGTTCCAAAACTTTATTTCCAAAGCATAGTTATGATATCTCTCTATCATTTGACTTCTATTTGTTTTTCAACTATTATTTTAAATTATGTTCCAAATCTTTATTTTCAAAGCATCGTTACGATATCTTTCTATCATTTGACTTGTATATTTTTTCAACTATTTTTTACATTATCTTCGAAAACTTCTTTTCTGAAATCTTCCAAACTTCATTTCCAAATCTTAGTTTCAATATATTTCTACAATTTTACTTCTATATGTTTTTACATTATCTTCCAAAATTTATTTCGAAATCGTAATTTCGATATATTTCAACAATTTGACTTCTATATGTTTTTACATTGTCTTCCAAACTTTATTTCCAAATTGTAGTTTCAATATATTTCTACCATTTGACTTCTATATGACCATATTCAAAGCATAGTTTCAATATATTTCTATCATTTGACTTCTATATATTTTTTTTATTATCCTTTTACATTATTATCCAAAATATCATTTTCAAATTGTAGTTTCGATATATTTCTACCATTTGGCTTATATATTTTTTTGAACTACCGTTTTATATTATGTTCCAAAATTGTATTTCCAAATTATAGTGACGATATCTTTCTATCATTTGACTTCTATATATTTTTTCAACTATCTTTTTACATTATAATCCAAAAATTTATTTTCAAATCGTAGTTTCGATATCTTTTTTTCATTTGTCTTTTATAAGTATTTCAACTATCCTTTTACGTTATGTTTCAACTATCTTTTTACATTATAAAACAAAATTTTATTTTCAAATCGTAGTTTTGATATATTTTTTCCATTTGACTTTTATAAGTATTTCTAGTATCCTATTACGTTATGTTCCTCATTTCGAAATCGTAGTTTCGATTTATTTCTTTTATTCGACTTTTATAAGTATTTCATTTTTTTTATGTTATGTTCCACATTTCCAAATGGTAGTTTCGATGTCTTTCTTCATTAGACTTCTATATATTTTTTAACTATCCTTTTATATTGTACTAAAAAACTCCACTTAATTTTCAAATTATAGTTTCGATATCTTTCTACCATTTGACTTCTATACGTATTTCAATTATCCTTTTATATTATGTTCTAAAACTTTAGTTTCAAAGTATATATTTTTCAACTATCCTTTTACATTATAATCCAAAACTTTATTTTCAAATTGCGGGTTCGATATCTTTCTATCATTTGACTTTTATATATTTTTCAACTATCATATTACATTATGTTCCAAAACTTTATTTTTAAAGCATCGTTAGGATATCTTCCTATCATTTGACTTGTATATGTTTTTCAACTATTTTTTCAATATTATCTTCGAAAACTTCTTTTCCGAAATCTTCCAAACCTCATTTCCAAATCATAGTTTCGATATCTTCCAAAATTTATATCCAAATTGTAATTTCGATATATTTCAACAATTTGACTTCTATATGTTTTTACATTGTCTTCCATACTTTATTTCCAAATCGTAGTTTCAATATATTTCTACCATTTGACTTCTTTATGATCATATTCAAAGAATAGTTTCGATATATTTCTATCATTTGACTTATATATATATTTTTTACTATCCTTTTACGTTATAATCCAAAATATCATTTTCAAATTGTAGTTTCGATATATTTCTACCTTTTGGCTTCTATATATTTTTCAACTACCGTTTTAGTTCCAAAACTTTATTTCCAAGCATATTTTCAATATCTTTCTATCATTTGACTTCTATATATTTTTTCAACTATCTTACATTATATTCCAAAATTTTATTTTCAAATCGTAGTTTTGATATCTTTTTTCCATTTAACTTTTAAAAGTATTTCAACTATCCGTTTTTACGTTATGTTTTAACTATCTTTTTACATTATAAACCAAAAATTTATTTCCAAATCGTACTTTCGATATCTTTCTTCCATTTGACTTTTATAAGTATTTCAACTATCCTTTTACGTTATCTTCCTCATTTCCAAATCGTAGTTTCGATGTCTTTATATCATTTGACTTCTTTATATTTTTCAACTATCCTTTTATATTTTGTTCCAAAACTCCACATTTTGAAGTATAATTTCAAAATTATGCCCCGATTTGACTTATATATGTTTTCAACCATCCTTTTTATGATTTGACTTCTATATGTTCATATTCAAAGCATAGTTTCGATATCATTCTATCATTTGACTTATATATATATTTTTTACTATCCTTTTACATTATAATCCAAAGTATCATTTCCATATTGTAGTTTCGATATCTTTATACCATTTGCTTCTATTTGTTTTTGACCTACAGTTTTACATTATGTTCCAAAACTTTATTTCCAAAGCATAGTTATGATATCTCTCTATCATTTGACTTCTATTTGTTTTTCAACTATTATTTTACATTATGTTCCAAATCTTTATTTTCAAAGCATCGTTACGATATCTTTCTATCATTTGACTTGTATATTTTTTCAACTATTTTTTACATTATCTTCGAAAACTTCTTTTCTGAAATCTTTCAAACTTTATTTCCAAATCGTAGTTCCAATATATTTCTACAATTTTACTTCTATATGTTTTTACATTATCTTCCAAAATTTATTTCAAAATCGTAATTTCGATATATTTCAACAATTTGACTTCTATATGTTTTTACATTGTCTTCCAAACTTTATTTCCAAATCGTAGTTTCAATATATTTCTACTATTTGACTTCTATATGACCATATTCAAAGCATAGTTTCAATATATTTCTATCATTTGACTTCTATATTTTTTTTTTATTATCCTTTTACATTATTATCCAAAATATCATTTTCAAATTGTAGTTTCGATATATTTCTACCATTTGGCTTATATATATTTTTGAACTACCGTTTTATATTATGTTCCAAAATTGTATTTCCAAAGCATAGTGACGATATCTTTCTATCATTTGACTTTTATATATTTTTCAACTATCTTTTTACATTATAATCCAAAAATTTATTTTCAAATCGTAGTTTCGATATCTTTTTTCCATTTGTCTTTTATAAGTATTTCAACTATCCTTTTACGTTATGTTTCAACAATCTTTTTACATTATAAAACAAAATTTTATTTCCAAATCGTAGTTTCGATATCTTTCTTCCATTTGACTTTTATAAGTATTTCAACTATCCTTTTACGTTATCTTCCTCATTTCCAAATCGTAGTTTCGATGTCTTTATATTTTTTGACTTCTTTATATTTTTCAACAATCCTTTTATATTTTGTTCCAAAACTCCACATTTTGAAGTATAATTTCAAAATTATGCCCCTATTTGACTTCTATATGTTTTCAACCATCCTTTCTACGATTTGACTACTATATGTTAATATTCAAAGCGTAGTTTCGATATCTTTCTATCATTTGACTTATATATATATTTTTTACTATCCTTTTATATTATAATCCAAAATATTATTTCCATATTGTAGTTTCGATATCTTTATTCCCTTTGCTTCTATTTGTTTTTGAACTACCATTTTATATTATGTTCTAAAATTTTATTTTCAAAGCATAGTTACGATATCTTTCTATCATTGACTTCTATATATCTTTTCAACTATCTTTTTACATTATAATCCAAAATTTTATTTTTAAATCGTAGTTTCGATATCTTTTTTCCATTTGACTTTTTTAAGTATTTCAACTATCTTTTTATGTTATGTTTCAACTATCTTTTTACATTATAAAATAAAAATTTATTTCCAAATCGTTGTTTCGATATCTTTCTTCCATTTAACTTTTATAAGTATTTCAACTATCCTTTTATGTTATCTTCCTCATTTCCAAATCGTAGTTTCAATGTCTTTATATCATTTGACTTCTTTATATTTTTCAACTATCCTTTTATATTTTGTTCCAAAACTCCACCTTTTGAAGTATAATTTCAAAATTATGCCCTAATTTGACTTCTGTATGTTTTCAACCATCCTTTCTACGATTTGACTTCTCTTTGTTTTTCAAGGGTCATCTACATTATGTTTACAACATCACTTCATAAGCGTAGTTTCAAAATTTATCTACATTTTGACTTTCTATCATTTCAACAAACTTTTTTCATTATATACCAAACTTAAGAAGTGAAGTTTTGAACATAATGTAGACTCGGCGTTTCCTCGACGTTATGTTCAAAAACATCACTTCTTAGGTGCAATTCATAATTCTTTCTTAAATTTGACCTCAATTTGATTTTTAAGCGGTCCGTCGACATTATCTTCAAAACTTTACTTCTTAAGGTATAGTTTCAATATCTTTCTTTCATTGGCTTCTATATATTTTTTAACTATTATTTACATTATCTTCCAAAACTTCATTTCCAAAACGTACATTCAATTTCTGTCTATCATTATTTGACTTCTATATATTTTTGAACTATCATTTTACATTATATTTCAAAATTTTATTTCTAAAGCATAATTAAATATCTTTCTATCTTTTGACTTCTATATGTTTTTCAACTATCCTTTTACATTATAATCTAAAACTTAATTTTTCAATTGTAGTTGAGATATCTTTCTACCATCTGACTCCGATATGTATTTCAACTATCTTTTAATTTTGTTCCAAAAATTTATTTCCAAAGTATATGTTTTTCAACTATCCTTTATATTATAATATAAAACGTCATTTTTAAATTGTAGTCTCGATATATTTCTACCATCTGGCTTCTATATGTTATTCATCTATAATTTTACATTATGTTCCAAAACTTTATTTTCAAAGCATAGTATTTTTAACTTTATATATTTTTCATCTTTCTATCATTTGACTTTATATGTTATTCATCTTTCGACTATCCTTTATATTATTATAATTTTACATTATTTTTCTACAATTTGGATTCTATATGTTATTTATCTTTCTATCATTTGACTTTATATGTTTTTAAACTCTTTTTTTTATATTATATTCGAAAACTTCTTTTCCAAACTTTATTTTCAAAGCGTAGTTTCGACATCTTTCTATCATTTGACTTTTATATATTTTAAACTATCCTTTTACATTATAATCCAAAATATTATTTTTAAATTGTAGTGTTGGTATCTTTCTAACATTTGACTTCTATATATTTTTTCAAATATGTTTTTAGATTATAATCCAAAATTTTATTTTCAAATAGTAGTTTTGATATATTTTTTCCATTTGACTTTTATAAGTATTTCAAGTATCCTATTACGTTACGTTCCTCATTTCGAAATCCTAGTTTCGATTTATTTCTTTCATTTGACTTTTATAAGTATTTCATTTTTTTTTATATTATGTTCCACATTTCCAAATCGTAGTTTCGATGTCTTTCTTCATTAGACTTCTATATATTTTTTAACTGTCCTTTTATATTGTGTTAAAAAACTCCACTTAATTTTTAAATTATAGTTTCAATATCTTTCTACCATTTGACTTCTATATGTATTTCAATTATCCTTTTATATTATGTTCCAAAACTTTATTTTCAAAGTATATGTTTTTCAACTATCCTTTTACATTATAATTCAAAACTTCATTTTGAAATTGCGGTTTTGATATCTTTCTATCATTTGACTTTTATATATTTTTGAACTATCATTTTACATTATGTTCCAAAACTTTATTTTCAAAGCATCGTTACGATATCTTCCTATCATTTGACTTGTATATGTTTTTCAACTTTTTTTTTTTTACATTATCTTCGAAAACTTCTTTTCCGAAATCTTCCAAACTTTATTTCCAAAGTATCATTTCCAAATCGTAGTTTCAATATATTTCTACCATTTGACTTCTATATGATCATATTCAAAGCATAGTTTCAATATATTTCTATCATTTGACTTGTATATGTTTTTTTACTATCCTTTTACATTATAATCCAAAATATAATTTCTAAACTGTAGTTTCGATATATTTCTACCATTTGGCTTCTATATATTTTTGAACTACCGTTTTATATTATGTTCCAAAACTTTATTTCCAAAGCATAGTGACGATATCTTTCTATAATTTGACTTCTAAATATTTTTTCAACTATCTTTTTACATTATAAACCAAAATTTATTTCCAAATCGTAGTTTTGATATCTTTCTTCCGTTTGACTTTTATAAGTATTTCAACTATCCTTTTACGTTATCTTCCTAATTTCCAAATCGTAGTTTCGATGTCTTTATATTTTTTGACTTCTTTATATTTTTCAACTATCCTTTTATATTTTGTTCCACAACTCCACATTTTGAAGTATAATTTCAAAATTATGCCCTGATTTGACTTATATATGTTTTCAACCATCCCTTTCTACGATTTGACTTCTATATGTTCATATTCAAAGCGTAGTTTCGATATCTTTCTATCATTTGACTTATATATATATATTTTACTATCCTTTTATATTATAATCCCAGATATCATTTCCATATTGTAGTTTCGATATCTTTATACCCTTTGCTTCTATTTGTTTTTGAACTACCGTTTTACATTATGTTCCAAAACTTTATTTTCAAAGCATAGTTACGATCTCTCTCTAAAATTTGACTTCCATTTGTTTTTCAACTATCATTTTACATTATGTTCCAAATCTTTATTTTCAAAGCATCGTTGCTATATCTTTCTATCATTTGACTTGTATATGTTTTTCAACTATTTTTTTACATAATCTTCGAAAACTTCTTTTCCGAAATCTTCCATACTTCATTTCCAAATCGTAGTTTCGATATATTTCTACTATTTTACTTCTATATGTTTTTACATTATCTTCCAAATTTATTTCGAAATCGTAATTTCGATATATTTCAACAATTTGACTTCTATATGTTTTTACATTGTCTTCCAAACTTTATTTTCAAATCGTAGTTTCAATATATTTCTACCATTTGACTTCTTTATGATCATATTCCAAGAATAGTTTCGATATATTTATATCATTTGACTTCTATATATATATTTTACTATCCTT
The DNA here is from genome assembly GCA_036927795.1 of Iris macrosiphon. Classification (NCBI taxonomy): domain Eukaryota; kingdom Viridiplantae; phylum Streptophyta; class Magnoliopsida; order Asparagales; family Iridaceae; genus Iris; species Iris macrosiphon. The sequence continues at coordinate 212,741,162 of JAYESA010000004.1, forward strand.
TTACGTTATAATCCAAAATATCATTTCCAAATTATAGTTTTTATATATTTCTACCTTTTGGCTTCTATATATTTTTGAACTACCGTTTTAGTTCCAAAACTTTATTTACAAGCATATTTCCAATATCATTCATTCATTTGACTTCTATATATTTTTTCAACTGTCTTTTTGCATTATATTCCAAAATTTTATTTTCAAATCGTAGTTTTGAAATATTTTTTCCATTTAACTTTTATAAGTATTTCAACTATCCTTTTTTACGTTATGTTTTAACTATCTTTTTGCATTATAAACCAAAAATTTATTTCCAAATCGTAGTTCCGATATCTTTATTCCATTTGACTTTTATAAGTATTTCAACTATCCTTTTACGTTATCTTCCTCATTTCCAAATCGTAGTTTCGATGTCTTTATATCATTTGACTTCTTTATATTTTTCAACTATCCTTTTATATTTTGTTCCAAAACTCCACATTTTGAAGTATAATTTCAAAATTATGCCCCGATTTGACTTATATATGTTTTCAACCATCCTTTATACGATTTGACTTCTATATGTTCATATCCAAAGCGTAGTTTCGATATCTTTCTATCATTTGACTTAAATATAAATTTTTTACTATCCTTTTAAATTCTAATCCAAAATTTTATTTCCATATTGTAGTTTTGATATCTTTATACCCTTTGCTTCTATATGTTTTTGAACTACCGTGTAACATTATGTTCAAAACTATATTTTCAAAGCATAGTTACGATATCGCTCTATCATTTGACTTCTATTTGTTTTTCAACTATCATTTTACATTATGTTCCAAATCTTTATTTTCAAAGCATCGTTACGATATCTTTCTATCATTTGACTTGTATATGTTTTTCAACTATTTTTTTCCATTATATTCGAAAACTTTTTTTCCGAAATCTTCCAAACTTCATTTCCAAATCGTAGTTTCAATATATTTCTACAATTTTACTTCCATATATTTTTACATTATCTTCCAAAATTTATTTCGAAATCGTAGTTTCGATATATTTCAACAATTTGACTTCTATATGTTTTTACATTGTCTTCCAAACTTTATTTCCAAATCGTAGTTTCAATATATTTCTACCATTTGACTTCTATATGATCATATTCAAAGCATAGTTTCAATATATTTCTATCATTTGACTTCTATATATATTTTTTTACTATCCTTTTACATTATAATCCAAAATATCATTTCCAAATTATAGTTTCGATATATTTCTACCATTTGGCATCTATATATTTTTGACTACCGTTTTATATTATGTTCCAAAACTTTATTTCCAAAGCATAGTGACGATATCGTTCTATTAATTGACTTCTATATATTTTTTCAACTATCTTTTTATATTATAAACCAAAAATTTATTTCCAAATCGTAGTTTCGATATCTTTCTTCCATTTGAGTTTTATAAGTATTTCAATTATCCTTTTACGTTATCTTCGTTATTTCCAAATCGTAGTTTCGATGTTTTTATATCATTTGACTTCTTTATATTTTTTAACTATCCTTTTATATTTTGTTCCACAACTCCACATTTTGAAGTATAATTTCAAAATTATGCCCCGATTTGACTTTTATATATTTTTAACTATCCTTTAACATTATAATCCAAAATATTATTTTCAAATTGTTGTTTTGACATTTTTCTACCATTTGACTTCTAAATGTTTTTCAACTACCGTTTTACATTATTTCCAAAACTTTATTTCCAAATCATAGTTATGATATCTTTCTAACATTTGACTTCTATATATTTTTTCAAATATCTTTTTACATTATAATCCAAAAATTTATTTTTAAATCGTAGTTTTGATATATTTCTTCCATTTGACTTTTATAAGTATTTCAAGTATCCTATTACGTTATGTTCCTCATTTTGAAATCCTAGTTTCGATTTATTTCTTTCATTTGACTTTTATAAGTATTTCATTTTTTTATATTATGTTCCACATTTCCAAATCGTAGTTTCGATGTCTTTCTTCATTAGACTTCTATATATTTTTTAACTATCCTTTTATATTGTGTTAAAAAACTTCACTTAATTTTCAAATTATAGTTTCGATATCTTTCTACCATTTGACTTCTATATGTATTTCAATTATCCTTTTATATTATGTTCCAAAACTTTATTTTCAAAGTATATATATTTCAACTATCCTTTTACATTATAATCAAAACCTCATTTTCAAATTGCGGTTTTGATATCTTTCTATCATTTGACTTTTATATGTTTTTGAACTATCATTTTACATTATGTTCCAAAACTTTATTTTCAAAGCATCGTTACGATATCTTCCTATCATTTGACTTGTATATGTTTTTTAACTTTTTTTTTTACATTATCTTCGAAAACTTCTTTTCCGAAATATTCCAAACTTCATTTCCAAATCATAGTTTCGATATCTTCCAAAATTTATATCCAAATTGTAATTTCGATATATTTCAACAATTTGACTTCTATATGTTTTTACATTGTATTCCAAACTTTATTTCCAAATCGTAGTTTCAATTTATTTCTACCATTTGACTTCTTTATGATCATATTCAAAGCATAGTTTCGATATATTTCTATCATTTGACTTCTATATATATATTTTTATTTTTTTACATTATAAACCAAAATTTTATTTCCAAATCGTACTTTCGATATCTTTCTTCCATTTAACTTTTATAAGTATTTCAACTATCCTTTTACGTTATCTTCCTCATTTCCAAATCGTAGTTTCGATGTCTTTATATCATTTGACTTCTTTATATTTTTCAACTATCCTTTATATTTTGTTCCAAAACTCCACATTTTGAAGCATAATTTCAAAATTATGCCCCGATTTGACTTATATATGTTTCCAACCATCCTTTATACGATTTGACTTCTATATGTTCATATTCTACTTTCGAAAATTGTTTGAGTTATTTTATTTGTAAAAGTAATACAAATTGTTTGAGTTTTATACCACCTCAAATGGGTGCATGCATGACAGGTGTTGTGTTGCATGTACGAAAAAAAATCAGTCATCCGCGAGCTAACTTTTGTAGGTCCAGCGGGTTGTTGGCCCCCTGAAGGCCAAAAATTTGACAATCACAACATATGACTTTAGAATTGATAAAAATATAAAAGAGGTTGATGTTAAGTTGTCCTACAAACTATCATAGACAAGAAGTTCTATGTATAAATAACTTATAAATACCAACCTGAATGTTGGTATACAAGCTTTTTTATAAAAAAATTTAAAGTTTGTCCATAAATTTTTCTAATCCGTAGGGTGACTACAGATGTCTAGTTATCTATCATTAAACTAAAGTTTAATTGACATATTTTAACTGATAGTTCAAAATGCTGCTCTACACATGCCATCCTTAAGAATATGATCATTTCCTCCAAAATAGTACTAGATGAAACGTAGTATCCATGATAGCTGGTCTTGCATGCAAAAACTAATTAAGGGCTCTGACAAAGCACATTTTATCCAACATAATGTCTCATATTCTCATAATTCCAGAATAAATTGAGTTTTTAGGTAAAGGTAAAATGGTTATCATATTAAAACTCTTGAGCAAGTGAAATATGGAAGAAAAATGGAATAATTTGGTATAACCACTCTTCTAGAAAACCAAAAGTTCGTCTAAGAGAACCAAAACTTCGTCTAGGGATACACGTCACTCACATTGGGGATGTCAAGTTACATACTACGTTGAACCAAATTCAATTCTAAGGGTCCATTTTGAGCTAGAAGCCTAATGATTCTATAACTTTTAAACTGTGGCATGATCGACCGAGATACCCCGAGACAATGATAATGAGAATTATCAAAGCTAATTCGTGCGGTCATCTCTTAGCAAATTGCAACAAAACTAATGGTTAAGTAGGTTTCCTTAACCTCAAGAATTTTGTTTCTAAATCATTAGTCCTGAAGATTGTATATGAATAACCAACAAATAGCTTAGTTTTATTTATTTAGAATTGTATTATTTTGCATTTTTTATTTGAAACTATAGTTTCAGCATTTATGCATTAGGAATTTATATGACTTTCTCCTTAGATTATTAAATCTTTTAGACATGAGATATCTTGAACGTAATTTTTTTTATGATCTATCACTATGACAAGACATAATTCTTGTCGTTAGGGGGAGATAGGAGGAAGATAAATGCCTTGTTCCAGAAGAACGCCGTGAATTATCGTTCCAGAAGAACGCCGTGAATTATCATTCTAGAAGAACGTCGTGAATTATCGTTCCAGAAGAACGTTATGAATTATCGTTCTGGAAGAACGCCGCCAAGCATGGTTCCAGAAGAACGTATCATAGAATACTTACATCTTATATTTTATCCCTTATATTTTATTGAAAATGAATTATTATATGCTTATTTGATGAATTTAATAATGCTGCATAAATAGCTCTACCAACTATGAATGCACCTTCTAGAATAGAAGCAAATATCAAAAGAACTAAATAAAGGTAGTAAATGTATTGGTTTTTATTTAAGAAGAAGAGACTAAATAATATAAATACACCCTAAATGCTCTTGAAGTAGCAACTCCCGAAGAAGCATCTCCTTTAGAGAAAATTTTATGACGTCCAGAAGATGTTATGAACCAAAGATCCAATTTCTTAAAGTATATTTATCGCTCCTCAAAGTATATCGCTCCGGTCGAGAATATATCTCAGATCCCAGAAGAGACTGAGTAAGTGGTACCGGTACCCAAGAAATCTATGTTTTAAACATATTAAGAAAAAAATTTGGAATCAAGAAGAATTTGTCAAAGATGACATTATCAAATTAGATTAGAAGGGTGGTGAAAATAAATGATAATACTAGACTACGAATAATCTTTCAATGTTAAGGAGAAATGATGTGATATCTCTCGCACAAACGTGGAGTATTCGATAATATAGTACAAAATCGAAAAGGAAGGAAACTCGTTGGTTTAAATGGGTGATTATATAAAATAATAAATAGATCCAAATGAATATAGCAATGTTAGCTCAAGGATTCTCGAAATGACCATGAGTAGACTATGAATAAATATATTCTCCGGTCATGATAACCTAGACGATAAGATATACATGGAATCCTCGAAGGATTTAAAATTATCATGTTATTTCCGAAGGATTTGCAAAATAAGTCTTATATGAACTAAAATATCCGGAAGAATGTGATAGACTCATTGAGTATCTGTCTAGAAAATGATATAATAATGATCATAAAAATATCCTGTCATATTTGTGAAGAAATCCATGAATGGATTTATCAAAACAACCGTCTATATAATATCTCTTGAAGAAGATCTCCTAAAGAGATATTCTTCTGAAGAGAGAGAAAATATGACAGTATCTCCCGAAGAGATTGAAAATAAAATATCTCCTAAAGAGATAAGTCTCCAGAAGATATCTTATATAATCTCCTGAAGAGATAATCTCTAGAATAAATAAATCTCTAGAAGATATCTATTATATTCTCCTAAAGAGAGAATATTAATCCAATGGAGAGAGAATCTACCGTAGAGATAAATCTCCAGAAGATATCTTCCGTAGAGAAGATCTCCTGAAAAGATTTAATATGAGTAGTTATCATTACTCGGTATACCTATAATGGCCAGGTCAATGTGATCCATTATAACCGAAATAATAAAAGAACATGTTGTAGGTCCTAAAGTACCACATTTAAAGAATATTAATTCTTTAATTCACTTTACATAATATATTTTTGTGAACCTGCTGATATGCATTGATCTTATAGGATATATAGGTGCATGATATCTATCTGATTCCCAAAGGAGATATCACAACCAAGGTATGTTTTATAAACAGTGTTGCAGGTATTTCGAAGATAAATAAAGCAAATCGTTGCTGCAACCTTATCAAATTATCCTTGCTCCTAATGAAGCAAACCGAGAATGCGCATGGCTATGGTTTCAACAGTTCAACAATCAGGAGGACTTGTAAGTTTCCAGGAACAACAAATAAAGCATACACATCTTTATAAGGATATGAGAATTATAAATATTAATGTATATGCAAATTGGGGAGAGATGTAACATTCCAATGTATTGGGGGGTCGGTTTTTAATTTATAGTGATGTAAGAAGTAAATATAATTTTTTATAATTTTGAGGGGGGAGCATCATGAAGATGCTAATGGGGATATCTCGAAGTATGTCTTTGCACAATGTACTCTTTTCCTTCGAAGGAGTTGAAAGTGTCCTTGTAACGAAAGGAAAGTTCTGCCACCAAACATTTGGAGGTGCACAGAGTTCTTGTAAGAAAGTAATTTTGGCACTGAATTCGAGTTGAGGACATGAAAGGTTGATCTTCCAATCAAAGTATCGAGTAACGAAATATTGCTTGGAAGTCCTTTTCGTAATGCTTTCTCAAAAAGGGATGTTTAATCTCGTTAATGATTAAAACTAAAGGAATGCTACGTTATATTTCAGGCCAACAATGAATCAAACATCCTTCTTATATTCTCCAAAATTAAGAACGACCACCCAAATCTATGTAACCACAATACCACATTAGCCCAACCTTTAAAGAGTTTTTGACTCTTGTTGGATATCGAGCATATGAGATGTAGAGCGTGGATGGAAATTTTGGAGCATCGTGAAGTCGGTACCGTAGGCTTTTAGAAAAACAATTTTAGGCCAACCGAGTATACTGATTTTCCAGAGTGCACAAACCGGAATTCTGGTTAGACTAACCGGAATTCCGCTTAGACTTGCCCGATCATATATTTGACAAATTTTGATATACGAACCTCATTAGAACCTTCATATATTTTTCATCATAAATAATGTTATTTGTTCCTTCAAATTGTTCCTCCAAATCATCTCTCCTTATATGTCAGTTGACATGACGGTTAATGTGACATATGGTATGACAAAATTTAAAATTAAAATTAACATTAACATTAACATGAAAATTAATAATAATAATAATAATAATAATAAAAATAATAATAATAATAATAATAATAATAATAATAATAATAATACTAATAATTATTATTATTATTTTTATTATTATATTAGTATATATTTTAATATTAATATTAATAGTAATACTAATATTAATGTGCTGGAATGGATCCAGATAGAGGATTCCATAGGCGTATCCGAGAGATGCAAAGCTCCGCTGGATTGTAAGCACACTTGAAGTTGGTTGGATTGTAAGCATTTCTATTCCGAATAAAATATTTTTCAACTGTCATTAATAGTAATACTAATATTAAGTTCCGTGGGGGAGCCGCAGTCGCTCGGGTCGGGCAGGCGGCGGGTCGGGTCTGGCCGACCCGACCCGACCCGGTAGCGGGTCAGCGGGCTGGGCCGGTTGGCGGGCCGCGGTTCAGGCCCAGTGGGCCGGGCTGAGAACGGGCCAAAAAATAATAGAAATAATAATAATAATAATAATAATAATAATAATAATAATAATAATAATAATAAATCAATTAATTAATTAATAAATAGTTTTTAGGTATTTTAAATTAGGTCCGGGGTCCAATAAATTCCAGAAAAATTACCCTAAGTCCAGTTTTCTATTTTACACCCAAAAATATTATTTTCATAATATTTTAATATTATTTATTAACAATTAAAAATTATTTATTAATTAAAACCCTGATTTTAATTACAGAAAAATTCTCAGAAAATTCCAGAAAATTGTAAATCCCAATTTAATATTTTTTGAAAAATCAGGGGCTTACAATGTTCACAACATCACTTCATAAGCGTGGTTTCGAAATTGATCTACGCTTTGAACCTGTATCTTTTCAAATATTATTTGTCCTTTTATTCCAGAACTTAACTTCCAAATTGTATTTTCCGAAAACTCCACTTTTGAAGTGTATATGCCACGCTTGGACTTCTGTATGCTTTCAACTATTCTTCCACATTATTATCCAAATTCATTCTAAATCATAGTATCGAAATCCTTTTGCGATTTGTCTCCACTTCATGAGCGTAGTTTCTAAATCTATCTACGATTTGACCATCTTTTCAACTATCATTTTTCATTATATTCAAAAACTTTACTTCCACATTGTTATTTCGAAATCCATCTACTATTTAAATTCTATATGTTTTGAAGAGTTCTTCTATATTACATTCAAATTCACTTAAATATAGTTTCCATATCTTTCTACTATTTGACTTTTATATGTTTTTCAACTATCCTTTTACATTATGTTTCTAAAATTTACTTCCAAATCGTAGTTTCGAAATCTTTATACGTGTTGCCTTCTATCAACTGTCATTGGTTATTATGTTGTTGAAAATATCACTTGCAAATCGTAAATTCGATATCTTTCTCTAATTTAACATCCATATGAATTTCATGCATACTTCTTCATTATGATTCAAGACAACTTTTGAAGTATAATTTTAAAATTATTCCATTATTTGACTTCTGTATATTTTTTTAACTATCATTCTACATTATAATCCAAATATTCTTTTCAAAATCGTTCTAGGATTTGACTTCTATAGGTTTTAAAGTGTTATTCTATATTATGTTCACAACTTTATTTCTTTTTAAGTGTAGTTTTGAAATTTATTTACGATTTGACTTATACCTTTTCAACTATCTTTTTTTATTGCAATCCAAATCTTCAATTCTAAAATATAATTTCAAAGTTATGCTACAATTATACTTTCACATGATTGTCAATTATCTATCTATATGATCTTCCAAAACTTTAATTTCTAAATCGTAGAATATTTCAATGATTATAATTCTATATGTTTTTCAAGCATCCTTGACATTATGTTCATAAAACTTTACTTCTTAAGCGTAGTTCCAAAATCTTTCTACGATTTGACCCCTATATGATTCTCAAGAGTTCTTCTACATTATGAAAAATTAACTTTTTATGATTTCAATATCTTTATACCATTTGAGTTCTATATGTTTTCAACAACCCTTTTAGATTAAGTTCCATAACTTTATTTCTGAATCGTAGTTTTGATATCTTTCTATTATTTTACTTTTATAAGTTTTCCACTATCCCCTTTTACATTATTTTCCATAACATCATTTCCGAATCATAGTTTTGATATCTTTCTATCATTTTACTTTTATATGTTTTCAACTATCCCCTTTTACATTATTTTCCAAAACTCCACTTTCAAATCGTAGTTACGAAATCTTTCTACGAGTTGGCTTCTATCAACTATCATTTGTCCTTATGTTAGTAAACATCACTTTCAAATCGTAAATTCGGTATCTTTCTCCAATTTAACATCTATATGATTTTCATGTATAATTCTATATTACGTTCCAAAACTCCACATTTGAAGTGTATATGGCACGCTTGGACTTTTGTATGTTTTCAACTATCCTTCCATATTATTATCCAAATTATATTCTAAATCATAGTTTACTTTTTGCGATTTTTTTGCTATTTGTCCCTTCAAATTGTCCCTCCAAATTATCTCTCCTTGTGTGTCAGTTGATGTGACGGTTAATATGGTAGATGGCATAACAAAATTTTAAATTAAAATTAAAATTAACATTAACATTAACATTAATATTAATAATAATACTAATAATAATAATAATAATAATAATAATAATAATAATAATAATATTAGCATATATTTTAATGTTAATGTTAATATTAATATGCTGGAATCGATCCACATAGAGGGTTCCGTAGGCGTACCCGAGAGGTGCAAAGATCCGCTGGACCGAGTCCTGCACGATGGCGAAATTGAGTCCAACAGGTTGTGCACACTTGAAGTTGGTTGGATTGTAAGAATTTCTATTCCGAATAAAATTATTTTCCAAATGTGTCATTCATTTTAGAATTCAAATAGATATTGCTGGGATACCAGGAAATAGACATTTAAGAAATCCAAATTTTTCCTAAGACACTTCAAGAGGAGGAGACATTTTGGATTTTAGACTCGAGATGAAGGTACTGAATTACAATCTAGGGTTGAATGTATTATTAAACATCCATATTTTGTGCGCTTGATCCATTTTTTGTGCGCTTGTTGGACCAAGATAACAATCTGCGTGGACATGTATAGTTCGGACGGAATGAAGGGCTAACCAAACAACTGGTTTATAATTATTGAGTTTTGGATTCCAAAAATAGAGACAAAATTAGACTACAATCCAATCATCATTATCGATATCAAATTCCAATTTAGGTGGTTATTAAGGTTATATATAAACTCGACATGCTAATTGACATGTAAGAGGACCTATTATTTTGACTAGTAAATTCACGTGCGTTGCACATAAGATAATTTTTCTTCTTCTGATATTAATGTAAAATTGTTTAAATATTTAAATATATTTAAATTCAGATTTATTATATATATGTTTATATTTTAATTAGAATTTGTTATGGATATATTTCTACTTTTCATAAGGGTTTTTAAAATGGCTAGTCGTCTAAGCATGTATTCTCACGTAATTAAAAATTAAAAAATAAATAAATTTAACTAATTGTTTAACTATGTAATATTATTAAATTATAAACAAATACCTCTTTTAACTCATGTGGTTAAGGTGAGAAGTATTCACTATGGTTGGCTGGGTTCGAATCCTTGAATTGTTATTTATAATAAAATTTATTTTTCTAACAATTTTTTTACGTAATATTTTTTTTTAAATAATTATTTGATGATATACATACGGCTTAAACGACTCAATTTTGAGCTGTTTTCAAGCCCCCTTATATTAGTAGAGATATGTGCTCACATAAAAATAAAATAAAATAAAATAAAAACCCATGTTATCCTAAAAATCCTCTATATTATTCTAGACTACAAAGAATATTTTAAAAAAGGTAACATCCTTATGTGTCAGTTGACAAGACGGTTAATGTGACATATGGTATGACAAAATTTAAAATTAAAATTAACATTAACATTAACATGAAAATTAATAATAATAATAATAATAATAATAATAATTATTATTATTATTATTATTATTATTATAATTATTATATTAGTATATATTTTAATATTAATATTAATAGTAATACTAATATTAATGTGCTGGAATGGATCCAGATAGAGGATTCCATAGGCGTATCCGAGAGATGCAAAGCTCCGCTGGATTGTAAGCACACTTGAAGTTGGTTGGATTGTAAGCATTTCCATTCCGAATAAAATATTTTTCAAATGTGTCTTTCATTTTAGAATTCAAATAGATATTGCTAAGATACCAGGAAATAGACATTTAAGAAATCCAAATTTTTCCATAGACACTTCAAGAGACATTTTGGATTTTAGACTCGAGATGGAGGTACTGGGCTAACCAAACTACTAGTTTATAATTATTGAGTTTTGGATCCCAAAAATAGAGACAAAATTAGACTAGAACCAGATCATCATTATTGATATCAAATTCCAATTTAGGTAGTTATTAATTTTATATATAAACTCAGACATGCAATTGACATGTAAGAGGAGCTATTATTTTGACTAGTAAAATCACGTGCGTTGCACATAAGATAAATTTTCTTCTTCTGATATTAATGTAAAATTGTTTAAATATTCAAATATAATTGAATTAAGATTTATTATATATATGTTTAAATTTTAATTAGAATTTGTTATATTATATTTTAATTATAATTTGTTATGGATATATTTCTACTTTTCATAAAGAGTTTTTAAAATGGCTAGTCTTCTAAAGCATATATTTTCTGTTAATTAAAAATTAAAAAAATAAATAAATTTAACTAATTGTTTAACTACGTAATATTATTAAATTATAAATAAATATCTCATTCTAACTCAAGTGGTTAAGTTGGGATGTATTCTCTCTGGTTGGTTGTGATCAAATCCTTGAATTGTTATTTATAACAAAATTTATTTTTTTACGAAATATTAAAATTTTAAAATAATTAATTGATGATATACATAAGGCTTAAACGACTCAATTTTGAGTTGTTTTCAAGTCCCCCTTATATTAGTAGAGATATATACTCACATAAAAATAAAATAAAATAAAAACCCATGTTATTCTAGAAATCGTCCATATTATTCTAGACTACAAAGAATATTTAAAAAAAGGTAACATCCTACAAGTTTCCTACAACGCAATCAATCTAATTAGGCTTTGTTGCTTAAAGCCCAATAGTTGAAGGTTTATTTATGCAATATGTAAAACCAGAAAAGGAATTTATTAATTGGCCTAGTTTTGTTGCTCATGTGGGCTGAAAGTGGAGCAATCAGCAGGTCCAAGCTAGAGTGCTTTTATTGGTGTTTCTGTTGCATAGATTTGTCAAACTGAGTTGAACATAGTCAAAGTTTGTTTGGATCTATTTAGTTCTAATTTTCACAACAGTGTTTTTCGGCGAGAGACAGATGTTGAAACAAAACTTGTATTGAGGTTGACGGATTATAACTTTAAAATATGTTTTTATAAATAATTGCTACAAATAAAAAGTCTTATTTTACAATGGAAACATCACAAATAATCGCTATAAATAAAAGAGTTTTGGAGAAGTGTGACGATGAAGGTCTAGTTAGCGGACGACCATTTTATTTTCTTGACGATTTGAATCCAAGGTAAAGTTGTTGTTTTTTAGACGGCGCTTCAAAACGACATAATGTTGCTGCCGAGCTGAATGACAAACATTTTTTTATGTTGCAGTGACTTATGCGGGGGACTTTATAACCCACGTGGCTTGGGGGAGATCAGTGTTTCTTAGGACAAATCTCTTGTTGCAGTTTTTTGATAACTATCACCCAAGAAATGATATTAGGGATCTTTCCTTCATAAACGTGGAATCTATGAAATAAACATGGAAGAAGGCCCATTTTTCGGTCCATATATGAACTATTTATAGAGGCGACGCCTCTTACAACCTTCCACGAAACCACTTCACAGAATCGGACTTAAGCAGATTGACCGCTAGTAGTGGAAGAAACACCCACGTTCTCCTCCTTATTTCTTGGCAGATAGGATATCATGGCCTCTTAAATACTGCTTAGTCAGTTCACAACATTGTTATGTTGTTCTACATGCGTGTTTGTTCTGAGGGGCTGTCAGTTTCGACGACCGACTATTTCAATGGACTGTTATTCCACAAGACAACATATTATGCAATTTTTCTTATTTTAAGTGCAAACAAACATCTTACTAATATTTAATGAATATTAGGAGACTAAAATATATTAATATAGTATCACATTTCTTAATTAGTTATTAAGAAATATAACATCAAAATAATTAAATAATATTAGGTCATTTGAATTTTTATACTTGTATCCTTCAAAGTGCCCAGTTTACTTTTTTCAAGAGAATTAGTTGAAGAATATTTTAATGAGTATACTTAATTTGTATTTTTACGAGTATTATTTAGTATGGGCATATAGATAGCTAGATGGGTTTAGAATAAACGAGTTTAAATAAATACAAGAAAACTATTGTTGATAATGTAATTATTTTGTTCGTTTTTATGTTAAGTTTTCTTTACCATGACATATTAAATAATTGAAATGCAACTTTGTTTACAAAGTATGGTAATTTTTCTTTTAATATTTTCTGATTTGATTAAGAGATGGATTCATGTTCCATTTGATCGGATTAGATACAAGCCAAGGTAAAATTACCGTCAAACTACATCGTGGTAGGGTGAGATTCAATAAGGTTTATGAAAATTCGTATTTGAATCCCAACAATTAGATATAAAAAATCACAAGAATATTGAATTCCAACAAATTTTATGACAAAATTGATAATATTTCAAATAACTGTTCTATACATTTTGTTGTTGTTGTTGTTGGTTATTTTTTTTTTGAGATGTCCGACGATACGCACGAGACTTTGTACATGCTGCGTTGCATGCCATTTGGGTCCACTGTCCTACACCTCCTCCGGCAGTTTGATCCCGAGACCGTCCGCGCCTAGTCAGGGAGGTTATACCTCTTCTCACCGACCACAAGAGCCAGTTGAGTTCGGTACTATACATTTTGTTGTTGAAGTCACGTCCACTTGTGTTACTAAAAAAGTGAAAAAAATAATTCTTTTGATATTATTAAAAAATATATAAAAATTTAAATTATATTAAAATAGTTTAAATATATTTTAAATATATTATTTTCATAGAAATTTTTTTAAAATTTGGGATATATGTGGTAACGATATATATTTCAAGAAAGAATTATTTTGGTCAACCATTCAAAATTTCAAAATAAATGAACGCCATTGACATCCATAACTATAAATCACCTGTTTGTTAAAATTAAAATTAACATTAATAATAATAATAATAATTATTATTATTATAATAATAATATTAGTATATATTTTAATGTTAATGTTAATATTAATATTAATGTGCTGGAATGGATCCACAAAGAGGGTTCCATAGACGTATCCGAGAGGTGCAAAGTTCCGCTGGACCGAGTCCTGCACGATGGCAAAACCAAGTGCAATAGGAAGCCGAGTAGCACTTGTGCAGACTTGAAGTTGGTTGGATTGTAAGCATTTTTATTCCAGATAAAATATTTTTCAAATGTGTCATTCATTTTAGAATTCAAATAGATATTGCTGAGATACCAGGAAATAAACATTTAAGAAATCCAAATTTTCCTAAGAGAGACATTTTGGGTGGTACTGAATTGCAATCTAGGGTTGAATTTATATTAAACATCCATTTTTTGTGCGCTTGTTGGACCAAGATAACAATCTGCGTCTCCAAATGAGTAGACTTGTATAGTTCGGACGGAATGGAGGGCTAACCAAACAACTCCTTTATAATTATTGAGTTTTGGATCCCAAAAATAGAGACAAAATTAGACTACAATCCAATCATCATTATTGATATCAAATTCCAATTTAGGTAGTAATTAAGGTTATATATAAACTCAGACATGCTAATTGACATGTAAGAGGACCTATTATTTTGACTAGTAAATTTACGTGCATTGTACATAAGATAATTTTTCTTCTTCTGATATTAATATAAAATTATTTAAATATTTAAATATATTTAAATTAAGATTTATTATATATATGTTTACATTTTAATTAGAATTTGTTATATTATATTTTAATTATAATTTGTTATGGATATATTTATATTTTTCATAAAGAGTTTTTAAAATGACTAGTCGTCTAAAGCATATATTCTCACGTAATTAAAAATTAAATAAATTTAACTAATTTTTTAATTATGCAATATTATTTAATTATAAATAAATAACTCTTCTAACTCATGTGGTTAAGGTGAAAAGTATTCGCTCTTGTTGGCTGTGTTCGAATTCTTGAATTCTTGAATTCTTGAATTGTTAATTTATTTTTTTAACAATTTTTTTTACGTAATATTAATTTTTAAAAAATAGTTAAGTGATGATATACATACGGTTTAAACGACTCAATTTTGAGCCATTTTTAACCCCCCTTATATTAGTAGAGATATGTACTCACATAAAAATAAAATAAAATAATAACCCATGTTATCGTAAAACCCTCCATATTATTCTAGACTACAAATAATATTTAAAAAAAGGTAACATACTACAAGTTTCCTACACCTCCCCCGCAGTTTGATCCCGAGACCGTCCGCCTAACCGGAGAGTTTATACCTCTTCTCATTGACCACAAGAGCTAATTGAGTTCGATACTATACATTTTGTTGTTAAATTCACGTCCACTTGCATTACAAAAAAGTGGAAAAAAATATTTTTTTCTGATATTATTTGCAAATATATAAAAATAGTTTAAATATATTATTTTCATAGACAAAATTTTAAATTTTGGGATATATGTGGTAACGATATATAATTCAAGAAAGATATATTTTGGTCAACCATTCAATAGTTTTTCCGTTTAAGACATGTAATTCATTAAAGTTGTAAAACTTTATGTTACCAAATTATTCTTATAATATACACTTATTTTTAAAAGAAAAAATGGTGTATCAAAATAAATTGCTATAATTTTGGCCACCCAGAACCAAACTAAAGACCTTCTAATATACATGATAACCACTACACAACAAATATTTTGTGTTAATTATGACCTATGGTGCATATTAATTATATTTTAGATAGAACTCTATGTTGGTGCTCATATAATATTTCGGTACTACACCCAGCCTGCTCTGAGCAAGGCTGTCCCTGTCCTTGAAACCAAAAGGCTAGAAAAATAAGTGATTACCATTTTTATAATTGGGAGAGAAGAATAGTGTAGGTATTTGACTTATATCCTACAAGCGTAGAGGGGGAGGAAAATATATTAAAATAAAGTCTTTAACTAAAAAAAAAAAAAACATTTTTGATTATCTGTAGGCTTATTTTCAACTTGATACCCTCAACTATCTTTGTTTTTCAACTTAATATATTAAACTTTTTTACTCAACCATCAACTATTGAATATTTTCAACCTAATAACCTAAAAAAAAAAAAAACTACTCTGCTCCCCTCCTCTCCTCTCTCTCTCTCTCTCTCTCTCTCTCTCTCTCTCAGTAGCGACGGCAAGAATAGTGGCAACGGTAGCATCAATGACATGAGAACTCTCTCTCTCAGTAGCGACGGCAAGAATAGTGGCAACGGTAGCATCAATGACATGAGAACTCTCTCTCTCAGTAGCGTCGGCAAGAATAGTGGCAACGGTAGCATCAATGACATGAGAAGGGGCGCGGGAGGGGGCGGACGACAGGAAGGGTGGGGGAAGAGAGAGAGAGAGAGAGAGGAGGGAAGATCATTTTTGGTATTTTTTCGGGTATCAAATTGTTGATTAAAAAGATTTAGGATAGCAATTTGAAAAATATGAATAGTTAACGGTATAAAGTCGTAAATAAGCCTTATTGTTAGCAATTTCTATGATAATATTTACACTAACTAGATTGACAAGTCATTATGCTCCTTATCTCTTAAGCCATGATATCCTATTCATTGGAATGACGGATGTGTTATAATTTGGGATAAAATCAAATGTTGATGTCCTTATCTTTATTTATCCCTATCTACAACCACATATATCTATTTATTTGCATTTAACTTGTTCCAATACATACCAGTTTTGTTAACCTAAAACAAGGTTTAATAAAATTTTGTCACGTTTACACCATGAACATAGCATTGTTTTCTGCAATATCTTTTTGATGGACAATCTTAAAATGGTAGCAGAGATGCTATACTTGATTGATTGTGCATTTCACTTTTGGTTAATATTATGACAATTGCTTATGGTTAGTTTGGATTGAGATCATTGTTTATGGTGTTGCTAGTCTAGTATTTTACTAAGAAATCAACCAGTTTCATATTTCGGATCAAGTGATTGGTATCGGATCATAGAGATAATTCTACTTTATATTAGTATTTTTATATTGACCCAGAATTGATCATCTTCATTAGATGGGTTCTAGGTATGTTTTATCTTCATTAGATGGTTTTAAAGGTTGCACTAAAATCCAATAATAAACCATAATAAATTATTATTTTAATGAAAGTTTGCGTCAACCATTGGTAGACAGAGATTAAACGGCTTTTCTTGATTCTAAGAAAATTTGATATCCCTCTCCAACAAAGAGTAATAGTAAAAGTTCTGAATTATGATGTGATCTATTTATTTATACATATGTGTACTGCATCATGTCAATATATTATACTATGATATTAGATGGAATACAGGCATATAATCTGATTTAGGCAAACTTGATTAACATATTTTCAAGGTGTTGTTGCTGAAATTCCTTCTGAATTATGGTTACTTACTTCTATCCAATTGTATTCGGTAAAAAAGTAAAGTAAAGTTTCCTTTGTGCTTGGTCTGTAAATATTTGACTGATTTGTTTTGACATATTTATCAAGAAATATATGCTTATCTAATATAACTCATGTTCCATTTTTTTGGAAGGTCCAAATTTCTTGATTGAGAGTGCACGCATGAGTATCTATAGATCATGGTCCAATAAGTAAATGTTAATTTGGAAGGCTGAACTTATCCAGTAAATCCAATAACTTATATATATGTTGGATTTATCAAATCTTTTCAACTAAAATACAACAAATCCATTATTGTTGTTTACAAGTAATACAAATTATTTCGTTTTTGTGGTACGAAAATGTAATACGATCCAAATTATTTCGTTACATACTACGTTGAACCAAATTCTCAATCCTAAGGGTCCATTGTGAGCTAGAAGCCTAATGATCCCAAAACTGTTAAACTGTGGCACGATCGACCGAGACACCCGGAGACAATGGTAATAAGAATTATCAAAACTAATTCGTGTGGTCATCTCTTAGCAAATGGCAACAAAACTAATGGTTAAGTAGGTTTCCTTAATCTCAAAAAAATTGTTTCTAAACCATCAGTACTGAAGATTGTATCTGAATAACCAACAAATAGCTTAGTTTTATTTATTTAAAATTATATTATTTTGCATTTTTTATTTGAAACTATAGTTTCAGCATCTATGCATTAGGAATTTATATGACTATCTCCTTAGATTATTAAATCTTTGAGACATGAGATATCTTGAACGTAATTTTTTTTTTATGATCTATCACTTTGACAAGACATAATTCTCGCCGTTAGGGGGAGATGGAGGAAGATAAATGCCTTCTTCCAGAAGAACGTTATGAATTATCGTTCTGGAAGAACGTTATGAATTATCGTTCTGGAAGAACGTCGTAAAGTATCGTTCCAGAAGAATATATCATAGCATACTTCCATCTTATATTTATACCTTATATTTTATTGAAATGAATTATTGGATGATTACTTGATGAATTTAATAATGCTGCATAAATAGCTATACCAACTATGAATGTACCTTCTAGATTAGAAGCAAATGTATTGGTTTTATATTCAGAAGAAGAGACTGAATAATATAAACACACCCTAAATGCTCTTGAAGTAGCAACTCCCGAAGAAACATTTTCTTTTAATAAAAATTTTATGACGGTCCAGAAGATGTCATGAACCAAAGATCCAATTTCTCAAAGTATATCGCTCCGATCGAGGATATATCCTCAGATCCCAGAAGAGACTGAGAAAGTGGTACCGGTACCCAAAAAATCTATATTTTAAACATATTAAGAAGAAAATTTTGGAATCAAGAAGAATTTGTTAAATATGACATTATCAAATGAGATTAGAAGGGTGATGAAAATAAATGATAATACTAGACCACGAATAATCCTTCAATGTTAAGGATAATGAAAAGATTTGATACCACTCACACAAATGTGGAGTATTCAGTATTATAGTACAAAATCCAAAAGGAAGAAAACTCGTAGGTTTAAATAGGTGATTATAAAAAATAATAAAGAGATCCAAATGAATAGAGCAATGTTAGCTCAAGGGTTCTCGAAATGACTATGAGTAGACTATGAAGAAATATATTCTCTGATCATGATAACCTAGACGATAAGATATACATGGAATCCCCGAAGGATTTAAAATCTTCAGGTATATCATTGAAGGATTTAAAATTACCATGCTATTCCTGAAGGATATGCAAAATAAGTCATATATGGACTAAAACTATCCGGAAGAATGTGATAGATTCATTGAGTATGTTGGTTTTGCTTTGCTTTCAAAAGCTCAAGCTTCCTCTTTTTCTTTAGTCCCACATCGGATGGGCCAACCACTTCTTGTGTACATATATTAGTTTCTCCTGTGTAACGGCTGAATTAATAAGAAAATTAATTAGACTGTTACATATTATATATTTGTCTGTTTTTCTTTGTAAAACATCAAAAAAATTTCTCTCCGGAAAATTGCTGCCAACATATTTTTTACTCCATTATTCGTCGTCGTTTCACTCATCTCCAAGCTCTGGGCAGAGCTAAGTCCTGGTCATTCTCTCTAAGTCGTGTGCGGCGACGAGATACCGGTAGTGCGGGATTTTTACCACTAGGTGCTTCGGGAACGTCTGCACACAGATCCCGAATCAACTCTTAGGGCAGTGCTTCGTGACGACTTCCCCAGAGGCCGGTAACATCAGTCTATTTTATTTTTATTCACAAAGTTTTCAATAAGAAAATGATAATTATTCTAACAGAGTATCTGTCTAAAAAATAATATATTAATGATCCTAAAAATATCATGTCATATTTGTGAAGAAATCTATGAATGGATTAATCAAAACAACCGTCTATATAATATCTCTTGAAGAGATTAAAGTGTAGCGCCCCGTTCTCCCGGTGCGGAGATCGCGGCTAAGAAACACAAGACGGTATCGCTCGATCGGGATAGATTGAATTAAGAACTCGTCCTCGTTATGGATTTGTTTCTTCGAAATTGATTCCCATATTCAGTGGACTGCGCCCCAAGGATCGGCTTAGCGGCAGAGTCAGGAGGGACCTCTCCGCTGCTATCTTTTATTGCCTCGGTTTTCGATGTCGCTTGTTGCTTTCGTGCTTTGAGTTGGTTTTGGGACTTGCTTGTTTTCTTGAACGGTTTCGATGGTTTTCATTATTTTCGTTCATTGACTTGCACTTCTATTCCGAGATTGGAAAGAGAGGAAGAAGTATTAATCGAGCTGTTCGTGTGCAGGTGAACGAGCAGTAGGCGGCTTGCGAGCGGAGTCGTGAAGCGCCTCTTTCCTTCTTCTTTCCAAAATCTAAGTGAGTGGCTACCAACCCGATTAGCTAGTCCTGCTTCCAAGCTTCACAGCTAATAAATCTGCACTCTTCTATGCTCCGATCAAACGATACCAAATAATAATAAAAGAAACCAAGATAAAAGACAAATAGACTTGGTTATTATGCTTGTCAATATAATTTCATGAACGGATACTTAACTGCATGCTTGTTCGTTTGGGAATAGATCATGAATGACTGCTTGTCTTGTTCAGTGCTTGTCTTATACTTGCTTGTCTTGTACTCGTGTTGCCTCGGCTGCTTGAATGGTTAACTTAGTAAACATATTGTTCGATCACGGACAACTTGTGCACAAGGGTATAGTTCTGCGGACGGTCGCTAGGGCACTGGCACCGATCCGGTCCGGGCGGAACTCTATTGTATAGTCCATTGTGCTGAACGGAGTGGCATGTAGCGCTCCTTGTTCATTCACTGCATACCATTCCCGCCAGTGACTATTGTCCATTGTGGCATCCCGCCAGTGATCCATTGTATATTTAAACCTGTTGCATACTAACTTGTGTCTTCGTGGCAGGGAAGGCATGGTAAGTATTGTGCAGGTAATTCAGACGGTCAGATAAAATCCACCTAACGGTGGCACGTTCATTTCAGTAAATTCAATATGCTGCTTACTTGTAAATGAACTAAGGCAAGATAGAAACCCACAAATATGCATGCTTCACTAAACAACGTGTAGATTGGTATAGTCAGGCTAGCTCGCCTTCACCAGCATGTTTCGATATGTTGACCCTCGTTGAAACAGGTTCTCCGCACCAAGGCGAACCGAGCGAGGAGCCGAAGTCGTCTACCCGATCCAGTCCAACTGTTGGCGCATCTTCACCGCGCCCCCTGAAGCCTTTTGAAGTCCGAAGCTGCAACTCTTCATACACAAATGCAGCTCCGTGGCAAAGCCGTCCTCCAGCCTGGAGGTCTTTATCATTTTGAGTTTATAAAGGGATGTAATGTACAGGACTGCTATCTCATTTTGAGTCAACCCTTTTGTAAGCCGTTCGGCATATTAGCTGACTCGTTCAGGAGTTTGTAATAGATGTTCATTATCAATAAAGAGAACTTTTCTATGTTTCAAATCTGTGTTTCAATTTATCTGCGTACTCTGAATATGTGCTTGCTATGCAAATCATTAAAGCCTTGTGCGGGCGCAACTCCAGGCCCGCACGACGGTCATGATTCGGGGGACGCCTCAAGTGATTCTACGGAATTGGGTCGTGACATAGTGGTATCAGAGCACAGATTCAAAGTTCCTTAGACTTCCTGTTGGAAAAGTTCCTTTAACGATCAATTCCTGTGCGAACTCTTGAACTCGCTAGGCCAAAATGAGATACGTTCATGCAATAAGTCCATAATACATTATGATCCTAATGTAATTTACCTTCTTTTGAAGGAATGGCTCCAGCGCAATCTGCAGCACAAACTCCGGACGAAATGCAAGGCCAAGAAAGTAGTTCGGATACTTCGGGAAGTTCAAAGAGCCA
This sequence comes from Iris macrosiphon, assembly GCA_036927795.1. Lineage (NCBI taxonomy): Eukaryota > Viridiplantae > Streptophyta > Magnoliopsida > Asparagales > Iridaceae > Iris > Iris macrosiphon. The sequence goes on from JAYESA010000004.1 coordinate 212,763,246, forward strand.
GCGAGCCGTGCCAAGCATCGATCCCGTCCAACGAATGTTGCAGATGTTGGAGGCAAACCAACAAAGGGACGAGGCTCGCTATGAACGGGCCAAGAAGCGGGCAAAAGAGAGTCAGCTCAAGTTTCAAGACAATATAGAAGCACGATTCTCAGTCCAACAAAAGCAGGTAGATACCCTGCAGCAGATCGTTCAGACTTTGGCATCCAACCAGTCCGCGGCAACGCCAGCGACTCCGGTGGAACAGCCCGTGCTTGAAGTAGAGACGCCGCAAATACCAAGGACGAGGGACGCGACTGCCTTCGACTTTGGCCACTTCAAGAAAGTCTGCAACACCCCATTCAACGGGACTGAGGACCCAGTCGTAGCTCTAGATTGGTTGGCCGAACTTGAAGATCACTTCGCTCTGCTAGAGGTCTCCGAAGAGAAGCGCGTCGCCTGCGCGCAACTACAGCTCCGCCTCAACGCACACGATTGGTGGGACGTGCATCGACGATCTCTCCAATTTGATCACGGAGAGGAGACGATCTCGTGGCGACTTTTCGTGCCGCGTTCGAAGAGGAGTTTGTACCCCCTCCAGTACAACGTCAAATGGAAAACGAGTTCGTGCAGCTGCGGCAAGGCAGCATGACAGTTAAGGAGTACGCCGCCGAATTCAACCAACTCTCCAAATTTGCTAGGGCCTATTTACCTGATGTAGCGAGTCAAGCTAGAAGGTTTGAAGGTGGACTACGTCCTGTCATCCATTCGCACGTAACCGTTTGTCACGACCCACACCCGGAAATTCGGGCACGAGTGCGTAGGTACGTCCAGCCTACGCCGCAGAATCGGCGGTAGTACGCTGTCTAGGTCAAATCCAGATTTACTAACTAGCTCATTCACAAATAACATAGGCAAGATAATAATGAGAAATGAAACTTAAGATTGCAACTAAAATAGATGTGACAATAGATTCAAATATTTTAGTACAGGAATCAGAATAAAATCGGGGACAAACCCGATTGCTAAGATAAAGAGCAAAACTAAGATAACTACTGCTATCTACTCAGCAGGAGTAGCTTCCTGTGCGGGAACTGGCTCTGCAACTGTATCACCTGCTGCCTCATAAGGGCCATAATAGGTGGGGGCAAGGTTCTCCTCATCGCCTAAACAACAGATCCAGTCAGGAAAGGAGCAAAGTACACAGTGCACAACAAGATTAAACTAAATATTTTATGACAATTAAATATTGGATATCATGTTGAGAAACAGCATTAGCAGAACATTATTATCTCAGAGTTAGCTGTAAACAGGAATATGAGAAACAGAAATAAATGAAACAGGAAATGAAACTACAATAGCCAGCAAGAAATAACCAGAAACTATATGTGTGTACTTGTGTTTGTTTTTAGAATACATAGTTGGCATGTAGGGGTTTATAAGGCTAATCCGGCCGTCATAAACGGCTATTAGACAATACAATCGAGATCCGGCTGATGGACAGTCGTGTACCAACAGCTATTAGACAATACAGGGGAAAGGGTAAACTACATGCCTTCTAGGTATTCTCCCACCCGACATGAAAAACAAGACAGGAACTACCAATATTCAAGACATGAAATTCAAAATTTCTAACACTAGGTGTAAACATCAAGGGTACATGTATGGCAGGGAATTAATTATCACAATATATAAAGATTAACTTGAAGTGCAGGTACTTGCCTGTTGTTTGGATCTGATTAAATTGGTTCTTGGGGAAAAAGTCCAGAGATGAGTCCAAAAGCTGAAATAGACATTACCATCATGCTCAGAAGATATCAAATAGCTAGAAACGCCTGTCCTTGGGTCCAATTTGGAGACAAGGGCAAAAACGGCAGTTTTGGGTCAAAACGGGGTCCGCCGTTGGGCCCGCTTTGCACCGAAAAACGTGCCCAGGCCAACGGTCTCCAAATTCACCAAACTTAGTGTCAACAGGTCAGGAACGATGATATGAACCCAACGGAACTTCCAGATTTGGATTCCGATGAGCCGAACACAAAATCGCCCGTCGAGCGGGGCTTGTGGGGCCCACGACACGCGATTTCGTCAACGTTCTCAGAATCGAACCAAACTTGACCCACAGGACCAGCGTATCGCTACGAGTCCGATGGCGCAAGTTTTGTCTCGATCTGACGAGTGTGCACGAAGTTAGGGTAAATTGCAGAAAAGGCGGATACGGGGCGATGTCCGCGGATACGCGTTGATTCCGGTGTGCACGCACACCCGAATCAGCTTCCACGAAACCTCACACGTCCGTATCGACGAGGCGCACGTATCTGTGAAGACCGTACGCGACCAAGTCGTCCCGTTTGGCGGGGCGTACTCAGTTCCGGGGTGAAACAGGGTCTGGTTTTTCCTGTTTTTGGATCGCGGTGTGCGATCACCACAGGACGCGATGTCCCGAACAGTTTATCCGGACACCGAGAGGGTCATACAGACTTCACAACGCAATTTACGGAATTGAAAACGGAGCTACGAGACGAAAGTTACACGCACCTGAAGGGGACCCGAAAATCAGGGTCGAGACGTGTCCGTGTCCGTGTCGTGTCCGACACGGAATCCGAAATTAGGGCTAGGGTTAGGGTTTCTGATTGCAGGCGGCGGTCCGGCCGGAGGAGGGCGGCGCCGCTACGGGGAAGGCCGGCCGGGGGATGGGCGGCGCCGGCGAGGGTGGTACGGCGTGGCGGCAGGCGCCGGAGGCGGCGGATTGGCGCTGGCTGCGGGGTCGTCGGCTCGAGCGCGGATCTCCGGCGCTGGGCTGAGGTCGGGGGCTGGAGGCGAGGGGTTGTCGACCCTGGCCTCGGCGGAGGACGGCGAGGCTGCTCGAGGCGGGCGGCGCTGGACTGTGGCGGCGAGGTGGCGCCGACGGGACGACGGCGGGGGCTCAGGCGAGTGGCGGAGGAGGGAGGAGGTCGACGGGGAAGGGTGCTGTGGTGGCGGCGAGCGGAGGAGAGGGGGATTTTAAAGGGCAGGCGGAGGAGGGGCAGCCGAGAGGGGCGGAGTGGCCGGCCGGAGCGGGCGGTGCGCCGGGCGGGGCGGCGCAGGACGCGGGGAGAGGGGGAACTGAGGACCGGGTCGTGGGGTGCGGGTTCGGGTCGGGCGGCGGGCAGACCCGACCCGACCCGGTAGGGGAGCGGGTGGGCCGGCCCAAGGGGCCAGGGTCCAGTGGGCCGGAGCGGTTGGGCTGGGCCGGAAAGAAAAATGAAATGAATAATATTAATAATAATAATAATAATAATAATAAAAATAATAATAATAATTAATAATAATAACAATTAATTAATTAATTAAATAGTTTTAGGTGATTTAAAATAGGTCCGGGGCCCGATAAATTCCAGAAAAATTGCCCTAAGTCAAGTTTTCCATTTTACACCCAAAAATATTATTTTCATAATATTTTAATGTTATTTATTATCAATTAAAAATTATGTAATAATTCAAAACCCTGATTTTAATTTCAGAAAATTCCCAGAAAATTCCATAAAATTGTGAAAAATCCCAATTTTAATATTTTTGAAAAATCAGGGGCTTACACCGTTCCTCAGTATCGTACGATGCGTGAAGTCATGAATCACGTCCTATCGCTCGAACCACACTATCCTCACGTTCCTGCCGGCGCTGTGCATACATCCAGTCACAAACGCTAAAGCAACGACAGAGGAAATACTGCCGCAAAGCGCCGAAACAACAGTGGTCCACAAAGAGGGAAACCAGGGCAACTGTGTTACTTCTGTAACAAGCCGGGGCATACGAAGGATAATTGTCGCCTGAAACTTGGTTTATGCCTAGCCTGTGGCGGATCAGACCATTCAGTTCATGATTGTTCCTTGAGTCATAATCGCCGTCCCGAACGTAATAATCCCTAACGGTAGGTCCTATTCTTAAGTTTCGGGATGAAACTTTCAATTGGTTGGGTAGGATGTAGCGCCCCGTTCTCCCGGTGCGGAGATCGCGGCTAAGAAACACAAGACGGTATCGCTCGATCAGGATAGATTGAATTAAGAACTCGTCCTCGTTATGGATTTGTTTCTTCGGAATCGATTCCCATATTCAGTGGACTGCGCCCCAAGGATCGGCTTAGCGGCAGAGTCAGGAGGGACCTCTCCGCTGCTATCTTTTATTGCCTCGGTTTTCGATGTCGCTTGTTGCTTTCGTGCTTTGAGTTGGTTTTGGGACTTGCTTGTTTTTTTGAACGGTTTTGATGGTTTTCATTGTTTTCGTTCATTGACTTGCACTTCTATTCCGAGATTGGAAAGAGAGGAAGAAGTATTAATCGAGCTGTTCGTGTGCAGGTGAACGAGCAGTAGGCGGCTTGCGAGCGGAGTCGTGAAGCGCCTCTTTCCTTCTTCTTTCCAAAATCTAAGTGAGTGGCTACCAACCCGATTAGCTAGTCCTGCTTCCAAGCTTCACAGCTAATAAATCTGCACTCTTCTATGTCCCGATCAAACGATACCAAATAATAATAAAAGAAACCAAGATAAAAGACAAATAGACTTGGTTATTATGCTTGTCAATATAATTTCATGAACGGATACTTAACTGCATGCTTGTTCGTTTGGGAATAGATCATGAATGACTGCTTGTCTTGTTTAGTGCTTGTCTTATACTTGCTTGTCTTGTACTCGTGTTGCCTCGGCTGCTTGAATGGTTAACTTAGTAAACATATTGTTCGATCATGGACAACTTGTGCACAAGGGTATAGTTCTGCGGACGGTCGCTAGGGCACTGGCACCGATCCGGTCCGGGCGGAACTCTATTGTATAGTCCATTGTGCTGAACGGAGTGGCATGTAGCGCTCCTTGTTCATTCGCTGTATACCATTCCCGCCAGTGACTATTGTCCATTGTGGCATCCCGCCAGTGATCCATTATATATTTAAACCTGTTGCATACTAACTTGTGTCTTCGTGACAGGGAAGGCATGGTAAGTATTGTGCAGGTAATTCAGACGGTCAGGTAAAATCCACCTAACGGTGGCACATTCATTTCAGTAAATTCAATATGCTGCTTACTTGTAAATGAACTAAGGCAAGATAGAAACCCACAAATATGCATGCTTCACTAAACAACGTGTTGATTGGTATAGTCAGGCTAGCTCGCCTTCACCAGCATGTTTCGATATGCTGACCCTCGTTGAAACAGGTTCTCCGCACCAAGGCGAACCGAGCGAGGAGCCGAAGTCGTCTACCCGATCCAGTCCAACTGTTGGCGCATCTTCACCGCGCCCCCTGAAGCCTTTTGAAGTCCGAAGCTGCAACTCTTCATACACAAATGCAACTCCGTGGCAAAGCCATCCTCCAGCTTGGAGGTCTTTATCATTTTGAGTTTATAAAGGGATGTAATGTACAGGACTGCTATCTCATTTTGAGTCAACCCTTTTGTAAGCCGTTCGGCATATTAGCTGACTCGTTCAGGAGTTTGTAATAGATGTTCATTATCAATAAAGAGAACTTTTCTATGTTTCAAATCTGTGTTTCAATTTATCTGCGTACTCTGAATATGTGCTTGCTATGCAAATCATTAAAGCCTTGTGCGGGCGCAACTCCAGGCCCGCACGGCGGTCACGATTCGGGGGACGCCTCAAGTGATTCTACGGAATTGGGTCGTGACATAAAGTATCTCCTGAAGAGAAGATCTTCTAAAGAGATATTCTTCTGAAGAGATAGGAAATATGACAATATCTCTCGAAGAGATTGAAAATAAAATATCTCCTAAAAAGATATAAGTCTCCAGAAGAGATCTTATATAATCTCCTGAAGAGATAATCTCTAGAAGAGATCTACTATAATCTTCAGAAGAGAGAATATTAATCACTTGGAGAGATAATCTCCCGTAGAGATAAATCTCCAGAAGATCTTCGTAGAGAAGATCTCCTGAAGAGATTTAATATGAGTAGTTATCATTACTCAGTATACCTATAATGGCCAGGTTAATGGGGTCCATTATGATCGAAATAATAAAAGAACATGTTCTAGGTCCTAAAGTTTATTATTTAACAAATATTAATTCTTTAATTCACTTAACATAATATATTTATGTGAACCTGCTGATATGCACCTATACATAGACACTGGAATGACATAAAACATATAAATTATTCTTGATTTAATTCATATGAATGTTTTGATCTTATAGGATATGCAGATGCATGGTATCTATCTGATTCCCATTAAGGGGATATCACAACCAAGATATATTTTATAAATAGTGTTGTAGTTATTTCAGAGATAAATAAAGCAAATCACTGTAGCAACGTCATCAAATTATCCTTACTCCTAATGAAGCAAATCGAGAATGTGCATAGCTAGTATATATGTATCAGGCACCTTTCTCCATCAGGTTGCCAGAAAGGGCACCTCTCCCACGAGACAGTTGCGGGTTCTCAGCTGGGCACACTATAGTGTCTCCTGGTGTCGCCTTACTCTGTGGATCCTGAGGAAGTATGAGCAGGAGCTCAAGGCTGTCGACTTGTTCTTTGCTGTGAGGGGTATGTTTTATGGACTGGAGATGAACCGGCCCCTATTCGTCACCCTGATAGAATTTTATAACTGTCAGACAGGGTCCTTCTTCACTCCTGGCGGCGAGATGGGACTGGCTTTCCACGAGATGCATGCTGTCTCGAAACTTCCTTGGGGTGAGGAGCCCTACGAAGAATATACCCTGAGTAACGAAAAACTTAGAGAGTTGGAGGCAGAGAACTCGAAAATTTTGGCGGTATTCATGTTATTTGTCAGCGGCTGTTGAAAAAGAAAAAGTCCTCTGAGGGGTCTTCTCCCCATATCACCGCTTGTATTCACTATCTTTTTCCGGATTTGAAAGATTCTAGCAGAGTTCATGTCGAACGTCGCGAACTGAACATGAAGTGGACAACCTAATTTAGGCGCATCAAAAATTGGCTACTACCGAGGTAGAGAAAGTCGAGGGTTCCATGCATGAAGAAGACAAACCCGCGGTGAGCTGGGTAATCTTGAAGAATAACTCAGCTACTTTTACATGGATATGCACAAGTTATCCGCCAAAGCCATGCTGGCGGGATATCTGATGCCTTGGTTGTGCAACTGGGTCATCCGGGCGGATCCGGGACTATAGATAGGATCAGTCGCTCTCTCATCCTTCGTGCCATGAAGTTGGCTTTAGGCCATAAGCTGACCCTTCTACCGGTTATGGTATGCTGCATCCATCGGGGGCTCCACAATTTCGCTCAGAAGTTTGAGGATCATCCGGGCAAGGGACATTTCAATCGGATCGAGCTCCCTTATACTTGATAGGTTGGCTCCTCCTACATCACGGATCCCTGATGAGCCCTAAGACTGACGAGGACATGGAGGCAGCTGACGTCGTGATCCGCAAATATCACGGGATGAAGTAGAGATCCGATACAGTCCCCGTCGGTAGGAGGGAGCTCTCCTTTACGAATGGCTGGATTTTCTTTACGTCTGAGCCGGAGTTCACGGACGAAGAGAGAGACATTGCTCATTAAGATACCGGGGGAGCACCTCGGAACCTATCTGAGAGGCTGTTTCGTTGGCTCCAAGTCATTCCCTCTCACTTGGTGTACCAGAATTGAGGCAAGATTTTTGTAGAGCCTTATCTGCCAAGCCAGTTTGATCGCCAGTTTGGTTATACTCGGCTCATGTTGGGTCACCCGAGTGCTTTCCTCGGGTATAGTGGAATTTTGCTTGATGCGGTACGAGCTTGGAACTATTACAGCGTCGCTGGAACTTGAGCCCGATTTCAGTTGCCAAGGGTCGGGTTTGTGCCAAGGATGTTGTATACATCGACGAAGTACTATTGCATGGCCAAAGCCCTCCTGGCTGACTTCATCCCGAAGATGAGCTTTGTCGAAGGTACCATGCTGATGCCTCTGGAAGTGAAAGCGCGCTGGACGCCAATGAAAGGCAGGGGTTTGCCAGGCCTCTGCTTGTGGAACTGGACCCTTCGACATAGGAGGCTACTTCTCCTTCTAATGAATATACTCCTACTAAGCATAAGGCAAAGATCGAGACACATCATGTCCGCTATTCAAAGAAGGCGAAGGCTGAGTTGGCCCTTGAAACGGGACCTGTGGCGAGGTTGAAGCTCCCTGCGAAGGGGATCAGGAGCGAGGAGGTATGGCCCTTTGCATCGGGGGTCTCTGAAGCATATCCCTCTTTGGATGCTATAGCCTACCCGTAGAACCCCTTAGTTTGATTCTTCCTGGTCCTCTCGATAAATATCTTTCCTCTGGTCTGTTTGATCGTTTGCAGACGCAAGGGTGAAAGTACCGTCCTTGACGGACGGCTGCTTCGACGGTTTCTTACGCCGAACTTGAAGAGGTGACCACTCCGGAGTCCGACGTTGGCATCTTGGAACATGTTTTCGAGCCTTCGGGAGCCCAAGGGCTAGACGTGGCTCTGGGGGAGTCTTACACTCCTCTAGAGAATATCTCTATGGATGACTAGATGCCGTGGAGAATGCTATGCCGACGCTGAGTGAGCCGCAACCTATGTCGCCTGCCTCTGGTATGTCATTTTTCCACTTCACTGGAGATCAGATTCTTTGGCTTTAACTCTCTATTATGAGGGTAAAGCTAATCACCGGTTGTTCTGAATCTTTAGGTGCTACCTCTTCCTTGTAGATAGTGGACATGGCCTCTGAGGAAGGCGTAGAAGAGGAAGGGGGTAGCGAGCTTGTTAGGAAAGGTCCGAACATCTCCATCGCTCTCCTGGAGGCGAGAAACATTCGGTCGTGCCCCCTACTGAGCCTGTGGTGGAGGAGGTTCCTGTTATTACAGGTCCTTCTAGTGTGGCGACTGATCTTCCAGCCGTCGCCGTTGGGGGTTCTGCTGCTGAAGCCTCTTCGGACACTAGGGTCTTAAGCTGTCGCGATGAGGTCATTCCCCTTCTTGAGGTCATTGGGTCACCTCATGAAGCTGTCGTGACGCGGTTTAGGGATGGAATACTGGAGGAAGACGATATGACGAGGCATCCTACTTCTATTCCTTGTCTTGGTACTACCCTGGCATCCGCGGATCAGCTATCAGGTATCTTGGCTCTTTGTGCATCCATGAAAGATTGGCTCGCGGACAGAGCCGCTGGTTGCTCCTCCACTACTGTTTCGCCTTCGAGGTTTTTAAACATCGTTGTGCCGCCTGCTGCGTCTATGGCCTCATTTCTAATCCCGCCGCCTTTGACTTCGGCTACATTGGAAGAGATTGACGAGACCGTCAGGCTTTTCATCCGGAGCTTCCACATGTTCTTGAAGCAGGGATCGAGGGCATGTTGGAGCACAACAAATCTTTCGCCTAGACAAGGCACTTTGCTGAGGGCCAGGTCCACTCTCTGAGGGGTATCCATTGTTGTGAGCAGATGGCCGACTTTCTAGGCTAAAAACCGAGGGAGGTAGAGAAATGCCTAACAGAGCTGCGGCAGTATCATCATGCGGACATGGGAATGCTGATTTTCCATTGATACAACGAGTTCTCAAAGAAGGTAGAAATGGAGAAGGCCTTCTATGCTTCGTCTATGGAGTGGTTGTAGTGTTATTTTCTAATCTTGCAGGAGAGGCGTGACAGGCTAGACGATCTCAGAGAGGAGTGCCTTTCCCTGCAAAAGGATCCGACCGAGCAAATTAGATGGTTCCCGATCGAACTTGATGCAATGGGAAATAGGCTGCGGGAGGCCCAGCAGAAAGAGGAGGTCATCCGCACCGAGGCGAGCCAAATAGCACAGAATACGGTTGGCGTTGAGGTTCTGGTGCAACAGCTAGAGAAAAGACACGAGTCCTACGCTTGCTACGAGGATTCCGAGGTTATGGCCCAAGAAGTTGAGCGCCGGGCTCGGAGGTGCCTGGATGGCCATATTGCTCGTCTCCATGAGCGGATAACAGAGTTATGCTCTGACTCATAGCACCAGTAGTTCGCTTTTGCTTTTTTGTGTCTTCATTTTGCTTTCGGACTTGGGATCTTGATGTCCCCCCGGAATGTAGTTTTTCTTTTAATCTTTCGTTGCGAAAAAAAATAAAAGTTACCCCATTTTTTTCAATTCATTTAGGTTAACTTTAGGTATCGTACTAGAGGTAATATGAACGTAGTACAATACTGTAGCTTTTTTTAAGGATATTTCGCTGGGGGATCTTTGGTGGACTTATTATTTGTTGCGCACGTTGAGTGCAAAAAATAAAATCGAAAATAATCCCTATCAGAGGTAATATGGACGTGATAGATTTTGTGGACCTATTACTTTTTGCGCATGTTAATACAAGTAATAAATTTTGGATCAAGCCCTGCCAGAGGTGATATGAACATGGCAGCTTTTGTGGACCCATTACTTTTTGCGCAAGTTAGTACAAGTAATAGATTTTGGAACAAGTCCTCATAGAGGTAATATGGATGTGGCAGTTTTTGTGGACCCATTGCTTTTTGCGCACGTTAGTGCAAGTAATAGATTTTGGAACAAATCCTGCCAGAGGTAATATGGACGTGGCTGTTTTTGTGGACTTAACACCGCTGGTGTACCTTGGTGAGTACGGATGATAAGTGGGGATGATAACCGATATCAGAGGTAATATGGACGTGATGATCGATAGCCAAAACATGGAAGGTTTGCTCAGAGGTAATATGGACATGGCAAACTCAGCCGAAAAAAAATGTTAGGACGATAGTTCATAGGTAATATGGATGTGAACCTATATCCGAGAAACTCGTTGAGGAAACCCGTAGGTTTAAATAGGTGATTATAAAAATAATAATAAAGAGATCCAAATGAATTGGGCAATGTTAGCTCAAGGATTCTCAAAATGACCATGAGTAGACTATGAAGAAATATATTCTCTGGTCATGATAACCTAGACGATAAGATATACATGGAATCCGCGAATGATTTAAAATCTTCAGGTATATTCTTGAAGGATTTAAAATTACCATGCTATTTCCGAAGGATTTACAAAATAAGTCATATATGGACTAAAACCATCCAGAAGAATGTGATAGGCTCATTGACTATCTGTCTAGGAAATAACATAATTTGTGAACAAATCCATGAATGGATTTATTAAAACAAGATATTTTTCTGAAGAGAGAGGAAATATGACAATATCTCTGGAAGAGATTGAAAAAAAATATCTCCTAAAAAGATAAGTCTCCAAAAGAGATATATTATAATCTCCCGAAGAGAGAATATTAATCTCTTGGAGATCTACTATAAGCCCTAGAAATTGTTTCGGCTACACATCTTTCTCCTTTCTCTTCTACTTTTACAGCATGATAAATCTTTTTTATTTTGCATAAAGGGTACTATTTAGAAAAGGAGTTGAAAGTGTTCTTGTAACGAAAGGAAAGTACTGTCACCAAGCATTTGGAGGTGCACAAAGAGTTCTTGTAAGAAAGGAATAAAACATTAAATATGACAATTGCTAGAAATGTTGGCACTGATTTCGAGTTGAGGACATGAAGGGTTGATATTCCAATCAAACTATCGAGCAACACAATATTTCTTGGAAGTCCTTTTTCATTCTTCTTTCTCAAAAAGGGATGTTTTATCTCGATAATGATTAAAACTAAAGGAATACTATGTTATTTTCAGGCCAACAATGAATCGAACATCCTTCTTATATTAGCTCAACCTTTAAAGTGTTTTTGACTCTTGTTGGGTATCGAGCATATGAGATGCAGAGGGTGGATGAAAATTTTGGAGCATCGTGAAGTCGGTACCATAGGCTTCTAGAAAAACAATTTTAGGCCAATCGAGTATACTGATTTTCCAGAGTGCACAATGTGCACAAACCGGAATTCAGGTTGGACTAACCGGAATTCCGCTTAGACTTGCTCGATCATATTTTTGACAAATTTTGATATACGAACCTCACTAGAACCTACATATATTTTTCATCATCAATAATGTTATTTGTTTCTTCAAATTGTTCTTCCAAATCATTCCTCCTTGTGTGTCAGTTGACGTGACGATTAATGTGGCAGATGGTATGACAAAATTTAAATTTAAAATTAACATTAACATTAATAATAATAATAATAATAATAATAATAATAATAATTATTATTATTATTATTATTATTATTATTATTATTATTATAATATTAGCATATATTTTAATATTAATATTAATATTAATGTGCTGGAATGGATCCACATAGAGGATTCCATAGGCGTATCCGAGAGGTGCAAAGCTCTGCTGGATTGTAGGCACACTTGAAGTTGGTTGGATTGTAAGCATATCTATTCCGAATAAAATATTTTTCAAATGTGTCATTCATTTTAGAATTCAAATAGACATTGTTGAGACACCAGGAAATAGACATTTAAGAAATCCAAATTTTTCCATAGACACTTCAAGAGACATTTTGGATTTTAGACTCGAGATGGAGGTACTGAATTGCAATATAGGGTTGAATGTATATTAAACATCCATTTTTTGTGCGCATGTTTTGGACCAAGATAACAATCCGCGTCTCCAAATGAGTAGACATGTATAGCTCGGACGGAATGAAGGGCTAACTAAACTAGTTTATAATTATTGAGTTTTGGATCCCAAAAATAGAGACAAAATTAGACTACAATCCAATCATCATTATTGATATCGAATTCCAATTTAGGTAGTTATTAAGTTTATATATAAACTCAGACATGCTATTGACATGTAAGAGGAGCTATTATTTTGACTAGTAAATTCACGTGCGTTGTACATAAGATAAATTTTCTTCTTCTGATATTAATGTAAAATTGTTTAAATATTTAAATATATTTGAATTAAGATGTATTGTATGTATGTTTACATTTTAATTAGAATTTGTTATATTATATTTTAATTATAATTTGTTATGAGTATATTTCTACTTTTCATAAAGAGTTTTTAAAATGGCTAGTCGTCTAAAGCATATATTTTCAGGTAATTAAAAATTAAAAATTAAATAAATTTAACTAATTGTATAACTACGTAATATTATTAAATTATAAATAAACATCTCATTCTAACTCAAGTGGTTAAGGTGGGATGTATTCTCTCTGGTTGGCTTGGTTCAAATCCTTGAATTGTTATTTATAACAAAATTTATTTTTTTAACAATTTTTTACGTAATATTAATTTTTTTAAATAATTAATTGATGATATACATAAGGCTTAAACGACTCAATTTTGAGTTGTTTTCAAGTCCCCTTATATTAGTAGAGATATATACTCACATAAAAATAAAATAAAATAAAATAAAAACCCATGTTATTCTAAAAACCCACCATATTATTCTAGACTACAAAGAACATTTAAAAAAAGGTAACATCCTACAAGTTTCCTATAACGCAATCAATCTAATTAGGCTTTGTTGCTTAAAGCCCAATAGTTGAAGGTTTATTTATGCAATATGTAAAACCAGAAAATGATTTATTAATGGGCCTAGTTTTGTTGCGCATGTGGACTGAAAGTGGAGCAATCAGTAGGTCCAAGCTAGAGTGCTTTTATTGGTGTTTCTGTTGCATAGATTTGTCAAACTGAGTTGAACATAGTCAAAATTTGTTTGGATCTATTTAGTTCTAATTTTGACAACAGTATTAATGATAATAATAATTAAAATTAACATTAATAATAATAATAATAATAATTATTATAATAATAATAATATTAGCCTATATTTTAATGTTAATGTTAATATTAATATTAATGTGCTGGAATGGATCCACATAGAGGGTTCCATAGGCATATCCGAGAGGTGCAAAGCTCCGCTGGACCGAGTCCTGCACGATGGCGAAACCAAGTGCAATAGGAAGCCGAGTAGCACTTGTGCAGACTTGAAGTTGGTTGGATTTTAAGCATTTCTATTCCAGATAAAATATTTTTCAAATGTGTCATTCATTTTAGAATTCAAATAGATATTGCTGAGATACCAGGAAATAAACATTTAAGAAATCCAAATTTTCAAATTTAAGAAATCACGTAATTAAAAATTAAAATATAAATAAATTTAACTAATTGTTTAACTATGTAATATTATTAAATTATAAACAAATATCTCTTCTAACTCATGTGGTTAAGGTGAGAAGTATTTTCTCTGGTTGGCTGAGTTCGAATTCTTGAATAGTTATTTATAACAAAATTTATTTTTTTTAAGAAATTTTTTTTACGTAATATTAATTTTTTTAAAATAATTAATTGATGATATACATACGGCTTAAACGACTCAATTTTGAGCCATTTCCAGCCCCCCTTATATTAGTAGAGATATGTACTCACATAAAAATAAAATAAAATAAAAACCCATGTTATCGTAAAAACCCTCCATATTATTCTAGACTACAAATAATATTTAAAAAAAAAGGTAACATCCTACAAGTTTCCTACACCTCCCTCGTAGTCTGATATTATTTGCAAATATATAAAAATAGTTTAAATATATTTTAAATATATAATTTTCATAGACAAAATTTTAAATTTTGGGATATATGTGGTAACGATATATAATTGAAGAAAGAATTATTTTGGTCAACCATTCAAAATTTCGAAATAAATGAACGCCCCATAATTATAAATCACCCGTTTAGGAATCTTATTAGATTAACTATTCAAGAAAGAATACATTTATGACCGTTGCGTGAGAATATGACCATCTACAGCCTTTCCCCTCTCTTCTCCTCTGCTCTCCAGCCTTTCCCCTCTCTTCACCGCCTCCTACTACTACAAACAAACAAGAGATCCCCTCTCTCCTCCGAGCGATCACGACGAGGGAGTACGAGAAGAAGGAAGGGGTCCCCAGGAACGAGGTCGCCAGCGATCCCTCCGTCGCCTCGAGGTCCGAGGAAGGAGAAGGCTGAAAGTATGTGATTGCTATTTTTAGTATTTTCTTGCTTTCTATTTTTGGGGTTTTTCTTTGATTGATTTGATTTGATTTGATTTGATTAATCAGAGGCATACTCCCTCCCTCCTCGGAAAATCTGAAGCAAGCAAAAGCCGGTCATGGGGTCCGGAGACTTAGATGGTTCTGTGCCGGCTCCGGTGATGTATGTTTTCTTGCAGGTATAAAACCCCTTCTTCTTATTAGTATGTGTTTTATTTATTTGGTTTCTGCCGTTAGATATAGTTTCCCCTGTTCTAACAACTCAGAGATTACTGATTGAACATAAGAGACACATTGAAAATTGTTACCCCCAAATTCTCAATACATCATCTGACAAGATGTTGCTAAATAAAAATTCCACTTTCGAAAATTGTTTTTTTTTTTTTCCATTGTTCATATCATGTAAAAAATAACTGCTGTGTTTATATTTTGCTAGTTGAATGCTTCAAGTTTCATGGTTGAATGAACATAAACCCCTGTAGCATTCTTCAAAGTTTAATCAATCACTGGGCTGAAGTTACAATGATTGATTTTATTTGTTTCTTTTTTAAACTTTGGATTGGGGTTCTATGGAAAAAAAGGTTGAACTATTATTATCTTCTTCTTTTTGTGTGTGTGTGCGCGGGTGTGTATAATGGGTTTAACTTAATGCTACAATTTGTGTTTGAAAAGTCCACTTTGAAGGGTAATTTCGAAATATGCTACAATTTGATTTAGCTTATTTCTTTTTCAACTTCTACATTATTATCAAGAAATTCAATCATAACTTCTAGTTTCAAAATCTTTCTACGATTTAACTTTTATATGTTTTTCAAGCGTCCTTCTACGTTATGTTCACAACATCACTTCATAAGCGCGGTTTCAAAATCGATTTACGATTTGACATATCTTTTCAACTATCATTTTGTCCTTCCAAATTTTATTTTCGGATTTTTCTACAATTTAACTTCTATATGTTTTTAAGGATCCTTCTACATTATGTTCACAACTTCACCTCATAAGCGTGGTTTCGAAATTGATTTACGATTTGACTTATATCTTTTCAACTATCATTTGTCCTTTTACTCCAAAACTTCATTTCCAAATTATATTTTCGAAATCTTTCTACGATTTAACTTCTATATGTTATCTTTCTACGATTTAACTTCTATTTATTTTTCAACTATCCTTTTATATTACTTTCCTAAACTATAATCCAAAATTATAGTTTTGAAATCTTTCTACCATTTGTCTTTTATATGTTTTTCAACTATTACTATACATTATGTTCCAAAACTTTATTTCCAAAGCATATTTTCGATATATTTCTAGCATTTGGCTTCTATATGTTTTTCAACTATCATTTTACATTATGTTCCAAAGCTATAATTCCAAAGTATAGTTACAATATCTTTCTATTTTTTGACTTCTAAATATTTTTTCAACTATCCTTTTATATTATTATGTTCCAAAAACTCAACTTTCGAAGTATAATTTCAAAATTATGCCCCGATTTGACTTCTATATATATTTTCAACCATTCATCTATATTATTCCCACAACTCAATTCTAAATCGTAGTTTCGAAGTCTTTCTACGATTTGACTTCTATATGTTTTTCAAGCATCATCTACATTTTGTTCACGAGACTTCACTTAATAAACGTAGTTTCAAAATCTATCTCCGTTTTGACTTATATCATTTCAACTAATATTTTTATTGTATTCCAAACTTTAGAAGTAAAGTATTGAACATAATATAGACTCGACGTTTCCTCAAAGATATGTTCAAAAGCTTAACTTCTTAGGTGCAGTTCCTAATTTTTTTTTCCCTCCGATTTGACCTCTATTTGATTTTTAAGCATCCGTCTGCATTATGTTCAAAACTACACTTCTTAAGTGTAGTTTCAATATCTTTCTATCATTGGCTTCAGATTGTTTTTCAACTATCATATTTACATTATCTTCCAAAACTTAATTTCCAAAGCGTACTTTCAATTTCTTTCTATCATTATTTGACTTCTATATGTTTTTGATCTATCATTTTACATTATCTTCCAAAACTTTATTTTTTAAGCATACGTAAATATCTTTTTATCATTTGACTTCTATATATTTTTCAACTATCCATTTACATTATAATCCAAAACTTAATTTTCAAATTGCAGTTTCTATATTTTTCTACCATTTGACTTCTTTATGTATTTTTAACTATCCTTTTATATTATGTTCCAAACCTTTATTTTCAAAGAATATGTTTTTCAACTACCCTTTTACATTATAATCCAAAACGTCATTCCAAATTGTAGTTTCGATATCTTTCTACCATTTGGCTTCTATATATTTTTCAACTATCATTTTACATTATGTCCCAAAACTTTATTTCCAAAACATAGTTACAATATCTTTCCATCATTTGACTTCTATATGTTTTTCAATTATTTTTTACATTAACTTCGAAAACTTTATTTCCAAATCTTTCTTATGTTCGAAAATCTATCTACGTTTTGGCTTCTATTCAAAATCTTCACTTCTTAGGTATCATTGGCTTCAGATTGTTTTTCAACTATCATATTTACATTATCTTCCAAAACTTAATTTCCAAAGCGTACTTTCAATTTCTTTCTATCATTATTTGACTTCTATATATTTTTGAACTATCATTTTACATTATCTTCCAAAACTTTATTTTTTAAGCATACGTAAATATATTTTTATCATTTGACTTCTATGTATTTTTTAAGTATCCATTTACATTATAATCCAAAACTTATTTTTCAAATTGCAGTTTCGATATTTTTCTACCATTTGACTTCTTTATGTATTTTAACTATCCTTTTTATATTATGTTTCAAACCTTTATTTTCAAAGAATATGTTTTTCAACTACCCTTTTACATTATAATCCAAAACGTCATTTCCAAATTGTAGTTTCAATATCTTTCTACCATTTGGCTTCTATATATTTTTCAACTATCATTTTACATTATGTCCCAAAACTTTATTTCCAAAACATAGTTACAATATCTTTCCATCATTTGACTTCTATATGTTTTTCAATTATTTTTACATTAACTTTGAAAACTTTATTTCCAAATCTTTCTTATGTTCGAAAATCTATCCACATTTTGGCTTCTATCCAAAATCTTCACTTCTTAGGTACAATTCTTATGTGTTCAAAACTTTAGAAGTCTACATTATGTTCAAAAACTTCCTTTCTTAAGTATAGTTTCAATATCTTTCTATTATTGGCTTTATATGTTTTTCAACTATCATTTACATTATCTTCCAAAATTTCATTTTTAAAGCGTAGTTTCAGTTTCTTTCTATCATTATTTTACTTCTATAGGTTTTTGAACTATTATTTTACATTATGTACATTATGCTCCAAAATTTTATTTTCAAATCGTAGTTTCGATATCTTTCTTCCATTTGACTTCTATATATATTTCAATTATACTTTTTTTTAACATTATGTACCTTATTTCCAAATCATAGTTTTGGTGTCTTATCATTAGACTTTTATATATTTTTCAACTATCGTTTTATATTATGTTCCAACACTTCACTTTTGAAGTTTAATTTCGAAATTATGCCATCCTTCTATTTTATTATCCAAAAACTCAATTCTAAATCATAGTTTCAAAGTATTTCTACGATTTTACTTCTATATATTTTTCAAGCGTCTATATTATGTTCACAATTTTACTTCAAAAGCGTAGTTTCAAAATTTATCTACGTTTTGACTTATATCATCTCAACTTTTTTTATTATATTCCAAACTTAATAAGTGATGTTTTGAACATAGTGTAGATTCGAGGTTTCCTCAACGTTATGTTCAAAAACTTTACTTCTTAGGAGCAGTTCCAAATTCTTTCTTAGATTTGACCTCTATTTGATTTTCAAGCATCCATCTCCATTAAGTTCGAAACTTCACTTCTTAAGTGTAGTTTCAATATCTTTCTATCATTGGCTTCCATATGTTTTTCAACTATCGTTTATATTATCTTCCAAAACTTTATTTTCAAATCGTAGTTTCGTTATTTTTCTACCATTTAATTTCTATATGTTTTTACATTATCTTCCAAACTTTATTTCCAAAGCGTAGTTTTAATATCTTTCTATCATTTGAATCTATATGTTTTTCAACTATCCTTTTAAATTATAATCCAAAATATCATTTTCAAATTGTAGTTTCGATATCTTTCTACCATTAGGGAATCTTCATAGAGAAGGGAAGAACAACGCAACGACGATTGAAAGAAACCGTTCATTAAGTCAGGCTTCATTAGCATCATTCAATTCTATCTACTTTTTGATTTCTATCGTTTCAACAATCTTTCTTCCATTTGACTTCTACATATATTTTAATAATTCTTTTACATTATGTTCCTCATTTCCAAATCGTATTTCGATGCCTTTCTATCATTTCACTTATATATATTTTTCAACTATCCTTTTATATTATGTTCCAAAACTCCACTTTTGAAGTGTAATTTTGAAATTATACGACGATTTGACTTCTATATGGTTTACAACCATCATTCTATATTATTATCCAAAAACTCAATTGTAAAACTTACTTTTGAAGTCTTTCTACGATTTGACTTCAATATATTTCTACTATTTCCCTTCTTTATGATCATATTCAAAGCATAGTTTCGATATATTTCTATCATTTGACTTTTTTTTTTTTTTTACTATCCTTTTACATTAAAATCCAAAATATTATTTCCATATTGTAGTTTCGATATCTTTATACCCTTTGCTTCTAATTGTTTTTGAACTACCGTTTTACATTATGTTCCAAAACTTTATTTCCAATGCATAGTTATGATATCTCTCTATCATTTGACTTCTATTTGTTTTTCAACTATTATTTTATATTATGTTCCAAATCTTTATTTTCAAAGTATCGTTACGATATCTTTCTATCATTTGACTTGTATATGTTTTTCAACTATTTTTTACATTATCTTCGAAAACTTCTTTTCCGAAATCTTCCAAACTTCATTTCCAAATCGTAGTTTCAATATATTTCTACAATTTTACTTCTATATGTTTTAATATTATCTTCCAAAATTTATTTCGAAATCGTAATTTCGATATATTTCAACAATTTGGCTTCTATATATTTTTACATTGTCTTCCAAACTTTATTTCCAAATCATAGTTTCAATATATTTCTACCATTTGACTTCTATATGATCATATTCAAAGCATAGTTTCAATATATTTCTATCATTTGACTTCTATATGTTTTTTTTATCCTTTTACATTATAATCCAAAATATCATTTCCAAATTGTAGTTTCGATATATTTCTACCATTTAGCTTCTATATATTTTTGAACTACCGTTTTATATTATGTTCCAAAACTTTATTTCCAAAGCATAGTGACGATATCTTTCTATCACTTGACTTCTATATATTTTTTCAACTATCATTTTACATTATAATCCAAAATTTTATTTTTAAATCGTACTTTTGATAACTTTTTTTTCCATTTAACTTTTATAAGTATTGCAACTATACTTTTTTACGTTATGTTTTAACTATCTTTTAACATTATAAACCAAAAATTTATTTCCAAATCGTAGTTTCGATATCTTTCTTCCATTTGACTTTTATAAGTATTTCAACTATCCTTTTACGTTATCTTCATCATTTCTAAATCGTAGTTTCGATGTCTTTATATCATTTAACTTCTTTATATTTTTCAACGATCCTTTTATATTTTGTTCCAAACCTCCACATTTTGAAGTATAATTTCAAAATTATGCCCCGATTTGACTTATATAAGTTTTCAACCATCATTTCTACGATTTGACTTCTATATGTTCATATTCAAAGCGTAGTTTCGATATCTTTCTATCATTTGACTTATATATATGATTTTTACTATCCTTTTAAATTATAATCCAAAATTTTATTTCCATATTGTAGTTTTGATATCTTTATACCCTTTGCTTCTATATGTTTTTGAACTACCGTTTAACATTATGTTCAAAACTTTATTTTCAAAGCATAGTTACGATATCGCTCTATCATTTGACTTCTATTTGTTTTTCAACTATCATTTTATATTATGTTCCAAATCTTTATTTTCAAAGCATAGTTACGATATCTTTCTATCATTTGACTTGTATGTGTTTTTCAACTATTTTTTTACATTATCTTCGAAAACTTTTTTTCCGAAATCTTCCAAACTTCATTTCCAAATCGTAGTTTCAACATATTTATACAATTTTACTTCCATATGTTTTTACATTATCTTCCAAAATTTATTTCGAAATCGTAATTTCGATATATTTCAACAATTTGACTTCTATATGTTTTTACATTGTCTTCCAAACTTTATTTCCAAATCGTAGTTTCAATATATTTCTACCATTTGACTTCTCTATGATCATATTCAAAGCATAGTTTCAATATATTTCTATCATTTGAATTCTATATTTTTTTTTACTATCCTTTTACATTATAATCCAAAATATCATTTCCAAATTGTAGTTTCGATATATTTCTACCATTTGGCTTCTATATATTTTTGAACTACCGTTTTATATTATGTTCCAAAATTTATTTCCAATGCATAGTGACGATATCGTTCTATTATTTGACTTCTATATATTTTTTCAACTAACTTTTTACATTATAAACCAAAAATTTATTTCCAAATCGTAGTTTCGATATCTTTCTTCTATTTGAGTTTTATAAGTATTTCAACTATCCTTTTACGTTATCTTCCTTATTTCCAAATCGTAGTTTCGATGTTTTTATATCATTTAGATTCTTTATATTTTTTAACTATCCTTTTATATTTTGTTCAAAAACTCCACATTTTGAAGTATAATTTCAAAATTATGCCCATATTTGACTTTTATATATTTTTAACTATCCTTTTACATTATAATCCAAAATATTATTTTCAAATTGTTGTTTTGACATTTTTTTACCATTTGACTTCTATATGTTTTCCAACTACCGTTTTACATTATTTCCAAAACTTTATTTCCAAATCATAGTTATGATATCTTTCTAACATTTAACTTCTATATATTTTTTCAAATATCTTTTTACATTATAATCCAAAAATCTATTTTCAAATCGTAGTTTTGATATATTTCTTCCATTTGACTTTTATTAGTATTTCAAGTATCCTATTACGTTATGTTCCTCATTTCAAAATCCTAGTTTCGATTTATTTCTTTCATTTGACTTTTGTAAGTATTTCATTTTTTTTATATTATGTTCCACATTTCCAAATCGTAGTTTCGATATCTTTCTTCATTAGACTTCTATATATTTTTTAACTATCCTTTTATGTTGTGTTAAAAAACTCCACTTAATTTTCAAATTATAGTTTCAATATTTTTCTACCATTTTACTTCTATATGTATTTCAATTATCCTTTTATATTATGTTCCAAAACTTTATTTTCAAAGTATATGTTTTTCAACTATCCTTTTACATTATAATCCAAAACTTCATTTTCAAATTGCGGTTTTGATATCTTTCTATCATTTGACTTTTATATATTTTTCAACTATCATTTTACATTATGTTCCAAAACTTTATTTTCAAAGCATCGTTAGGATATCTTCCTATCATTTGACTTGTATATGTTTTTCAACTTTTTTTTTTTACATTATCTTCGAAAACTTCTTTTCTGAAATCTTCCAAACTTCATTTCCAAAGCATAGTTACGATATCGCTCTATCATTTGACTTCTATTTGTTTTTCAACTATCATTTTACATTATGTTCCAAATTTCTATTTTCAGAGCATCGTTACGATATCTTTCTATCATTTGACTTGTATATGTTTTTCAACTATTTTTTTACATTATCTTCGAAAACATCTTTTCCGAAATCTTCCATACTTCATTTCCAAATCGTAGTTACGATATATTTCTACAATTTTACTTCTATATGTTTTTACATTATCTTTCAAAATTTATTTCGAAATGGTAATTTCGATATATTTCAACAATTTGACTTCTATATGTTTTTACATTGTCTTCCAAACTTTATTTTCAAATCGTAGTTTCAATATATTTCTATCATTTGACTTTTTTATGATCATATTCAAAGAATAGTTTCGATATATTTCTTTCATTTGACTTATATATATATATTTTTTTACTATCCTTTTACGTTATAATCCAAAATATCATTTCAAAATTGTAGTTTTTATATATTTCTACCTTTTGGCTTCTATATATTTTTGAACTATCGTTTTAGTTCCAAAACTTTATTTCCAAGCATATTTCCAATATCATTCAATCATTTGACTTCAATATAATTTTTCAACTGTCTTTTTACATTATATTCTAAAATTTTATTTTTAAATCGTAGTTTTGAAATATTTTTTCCATTTAACTTTTATAAGTATTTCAACTATCCTTTTTTACGTTATGTTTTAACTATCTTTTTACATTATAAACCAAAAATTTATTTCCAAATCGTAGTTCCGATATCTTTCTTCCATTTGACTTTTATAAGTATTTCAACTATCCTTTTACGTTATCTTCCTCATTTCCAAATCGTAGTTTCGATGTCTTTATATCATTTGACTTCTTTATATTTTTCAACTATCCTTTTATATTTTGTTCCAAAACTCCACATTTTGAAGTATAATTTCAAAATTACAACCCGATTTGACTTATATATGTTTTCAACCATCCTTTATACGATTTGACTTCTATATGTTCATATTCAAAGCGTAGTTTCGATATCTTTCTATCATTTGACTTATATATAAATTTTTTACTATCCTTTTAAATTATAATCCAAAATTTTATTTCCATATTGTAGTTTCTCGATATCTTTATACCCTTTGCTTCTATATGTTTTTGAACTCACGTTTAACATTATGTTCAAAACTTTATTTTCAAAGTATAGTTACGATATCGCTCTATCATTTGACTTCTATTTGTTTTTCAACTATCATTTTACATTATGTTCCAAATCTTTATTTTTAAAGCATCGTTACGATATCTTTCTATCATTTGACTTGTATATGTTTTTCAACTATTTTTTTACATTATCTTCGAAAACTTTTTTTCCGAAATCTTCCAAACTTTATTTCCAAATCGTAGGTTCAATATATTTCTACAATTTTACTTCCATATATTTTTACATTATCTTCCAAAATTTATTTCGAAATCGTAATTTCGATTTATTTCAACAATTTGACTTCTATATGTTTTTACATTGTCTTCCAAACTTTATTTCCAAATCGTAGTTTCAATATATTTCTACCATTTGACTTCTATATGATCATATTCAAAGCATAGTTTCAATATATTTCTATCATTTGACTTATATATATATATATATATATATATTTTACTATCCTTTTACATTATAATCCAAAATATCATTTCCAAATTGTAGTTTCGATATATTTCTACCATTTGGCTTCTATATATTTTTGAACTACCGTTTTATATTATGTTCCAAAACTTTATTTCCAAAGCATAGTGACGATATTGTTCTATTATTTGACTTCTATATATTTTTTCAACTACTTTTTACATTATAAACCAAAATTTTATTTCCAAATCGTAGTTTCGATATCTTTCTTCTATTTGACTTTTATAAGTATTTCAAGTATCCTTTTACGTTATCTTCCTCATTTCCAAATCGTAGTTTCGATGTTTTTATAGCATTTGACTTCTTTATATTTTTTAACTATCCTTTTATATTTTGTTCAAAAACTCCACATTTTGAAGTATAATTTCAAAATTATGCCCCGATTTGACTTTTATATATTTTCAACTATCCATTTACATTATTATCCAAAATATTATTTCCAAATTGTAGTTTTGATATTTTTCTACCATTTGACTTCTATATGTTTTTCAACTACCGTTTTACATTATTTTCAAAACTTTATTTCCAAATCATAGTTATGATATCTTTCTAACATTTGACTTCTATATGTTTTTTCAAATATGTTTTTGGATTATAATCCAAAATTTTATTTTTAAATCGTAGTTTTGATATATTTCTTCCATTTGACTTTTATAAGTATTTCAAGTATCCTATTACGTTATGTTCCTCATTTCGAAATCCTAGTTTCGATTTATTTCTTTCATTTGACTTTTTTAAGTATTTCATTTTTTTTTAATATTATGTTCCACATTTCCAAATCGTAGTTTCGATGCCTTTCTTCATTAGACTTCTATATATTTTTTAACTATCCTTTTATATTGTGTTAAAAAAACTCCACTTAATTTTCAAATTATAGTTTCGATATCTTTCTACCATTTGACTTCTATATGTATTTCAATTATCCATTTATATTATGTTCCAAAACTTTATTTTCAAAGTATATGTTTTTCAACTATCCTTTTACATTATAATCCAAAACTTCATTTTCAAATTGCGGTTTTGATATCTTTCTATCATTTGACTTTTATATATTTTTGAACTATCATTTTACATTATGTTCCAAAACTTTATTTTCAAAGCATCGTAACGATATCTTCCTATCATTTGACTTGTATATGTTTTTCAACTTTTTTTTTTTTACATTATCTTCGAAAACTTCTTTTCTGAAATCTTTCAAACTTCATTTCCAAATCATAGTTTCGATATCTTCCAAAATTTATATCCAAATTGTAATTTCGATATATTTCAACAATTTGACTTCTATATGTTTTTACATTGTATTCCAAACTTTATTTCCAAATCGTAGTTTCAATATATTTCTACCATTTGACTTCTTTATGATCATATTCAAAGCATAGTTTCGATATATTTCTATCATTTGACTTCTATATATATATTTTTATTTTTTTACATTATAAACCAAAAATTTATTTCCAAATCGTACTTCCGATATCTTTCTTCCATTTGACTTTTATAAGTATTTCAACTATCCTTTTACGTTATCTTCCTCATTTCCAAATCGTAGTTTTGATGTCTTTATATCATTTGACTTCTTTATATTTTTCAACTATCCTTTTATATTTTGTTTCAAAACTCCACATTGTGAAGTATAATTTCAAAATTACACCCCGATTTGACTTATATATGTTTTCAACCATCCTTTATACGATTTGACTTCTGTATGTTCATATTCAAAGCGTAGTTTCGATTTCTTTCTATCATTTGACTTATATATAAAAAATTTACTATCCTTTTAAATTCTAATCCAAAATTTTATTTCCATATTGTAGTTTCTCGATATCTTTATACCCTTTGCTTCTATATGTTTTTGAACTAACGTTTAACATTATGTTCAAAACTTTATTTTCAAAGTATAGTTACGATATCGCTCTATCATTTGACTTCTATTGGTTTTTCAACTATCATTTTACATTATGTTTCAAATCTTTATTTTCTAAGCATCGTTACGATGTATTTCTATCATTTGACTTGTATATGTTTTTCAACTATTTTTTTACATTATCTTCGAAAACTTTTTTTCCTGAAATCTTCCAAACTTTATTTCCAAATCGTAGTTTCAATATATTTCTACAATTTTACTTCCATATATTTTTACATTATCTTCAAAATTTATATCGAAATCGTCATTTCGATTTATTTCAACAATTTGACTTTTATATGTTTTTACATTGTCTTCCAAACTTTATTTCCAAATTGTAGTTTAAATATATTTCTACCATTTGACTTCTATATGATCATATTCAAAGCATAGTTTCAATATATTTCTATCATTTGACTTCTATATATATATATTTTACTATCCTTTTACATTATAATCCAAAATATTATTTCCAAATTGTAGTTTCGATATATTTCTACCATTTGTCTTCTATATATTTTTGAACTACCGTTTTATATTATGTTCCAAAACTTTATTTTCAAAGCATAGTGACGATATCGTTCTATTTTTTGACTTCTATATATTTTTTCAACTATCTTTTTACATTATAAACCAAAAATTTATTTCCAAATCGTAGTTTCGATATCTTTCTTCTATTTGACTTTTATAAGTATTTCAACTATCCTTTTACGTTATCTTACTCATTTCCAAATCGTAGTTTCGATGTTTTTATAGCATTTGACTTCTTTATATTTTTCAACTATCCTTTTATATTTTGTTCAAAAACTCCACATTTTGAAGTATAATTTCAAAATTATGCCCCGAATTGACTTTTATATATTTTCAACTATCCTTTTACATTATTATCCAAAATATTATTTCCAAATTGTAGTTTTGATATTTTTCTACCATTTGACTTCTATATGTTTTTTAACTACCGTTTTACATTATTTTCAAAACTTTATTTCCAAATCATAGTTATGATATCTTTCTAACATTTGACTTCTATATATTTTTTCAAATATGTTTTTAGATTATAATCCAAAATTTTATTTTCAAATCGTAGTTTTGATATATTTCTTCCATTTGACTTATAAGTATTTCAAGTATTCTATTACGTTATGTTCCTCATTTCGAAATCCTAGTTTCGATTTATTTCTTTCATTTGACTTTTATAAGTATTTAATTTTTTTATATATTATGTTCCACATTTCCAAATCATAGTTTCGATGTCTTTCTTCATTATACTTCTATATATTTTTTAACTATCCTTTTATATTGTGTTAAAAAACTCCACTTAATTTTCAAACTATAGTTTCGATATCTTTCTACCATTTGACTTCTATATGTATTTCAATTATCCATTTATATTATGTTCCAAAACTTTATTTTCAAAGTATATGTTTTTCAACTATCCTTTTACATTATAATCCAAAACTTCATTTTCAAATTGCGGTTTTGATATCTTTCTATCATTTGACTTTTATATATTTTTGAACTATCATTTTACATTATGTTCAAAAACTTTATTTTCAAAGCATCGTTACGATATCTTCCTATCATTTGACTTGTATATGTTTTTCAACTTTTTTTTTTTACATTATCTTCGAAAACTTCTTTTCTGAAATCTTCCAAACTTTATTTCCAAATCATAGTTTCGATATCTTCCAAAATTTATATCCAAATTGTAATTTCGATATATTTCAACAATTTGACTTCTATATGTTTTTACATTGTATTCCAAACTTTATTTCCAAATCGTAGTTTCAATATATTTCTACCATTTGACTTCTATATGTTCATATTCAAAGCGTAGTTTCGATATCTTTCTATCATTTGACTTATATATAAATTTTTTACTATCCTTTTAAATTCTAATCCAAAATTTTATTTCCATATTGTAGTTTCTCGATATCTTTATACCCTTTGCTTCTATATGTTTTTGAACTAACGTTTAACATTATGTTCAAAACTTTATTTTCAAAGTATAGTTACGTTATCGCTCTATCATTTGACTTCTATTTGTTTTTCAACTATCAGTTTACATTATGTTCCAAATCTTTATTTTCAAAGCATCGTTACGATATCTTTCTATCATTTGACTTGTATATGTTTTTCAACTATTTTTTTACATTATCTTCGAAAATTTTTTTTTCGAAATCTTCCAAACTTCATTTCCAAATCGTAGTTTCAATATATTTCTACAATTTTACTTCCATATATTTTTACATTATCTTCAAAAATTTATTTCGAAATCGTAAATTCGATTTATTTCAACAATTTGACTTCTATATGTTTTTACATTGTCTTCCAAACTTTATTTCCAAATCGTAGATTAATTATATTTCTACCATTTGACTTCTATATAATCGTATTCAAAGCATAGTTTCAATATATTTCTATCATTTGACTTATTTTTATATTTTTTTACTATCCTTTTACATTATAATCCAAAATATCATTTCCAAATTGTAGTTTTGATATATTTCTACCATTTGGCTTCTATATATTTTTGAACTACCGTTTTATATTATGTTCCAAAACTTTATTTCCAAAGCATAGTGACGATATCGTTCTATTATTTGACTTCTATATATTTTTTCAACTATCTTTTTACATTATAAACCAAAAAAATTTGTAAATCGTAGTTTCGATAACTTTCTTCTATTTGACTTTTATAAGTATTTCAACTATCCTTTTACGTTATCTTCCTCATTTCCAAATCGTAGTTTCGATATTTTTATAGCATTTGACTTCTTTATATTTTTCAACTATCCTTTTATATTTTGTTCAAAAACTCCACATTTTGAAGTATAATTTCAAAATTATGCCCCGAATTGACTTTTATATATTTTCAACTATCCTTTTACATTATTATCCAAAATTTTATTTCCAAATTGTAGTTTTGATATTTTTCTACCATTTGACTTCTATATGTTTTTCAACTACCGTTTTACATTATTTTTAAAACTTTATTTCCAAATCATAGTTATGATATCTTTCTAACATTTGACTTCTATATATTTTTTCAAATATGTTTTTAGATTATAATCCAAAATTTTATTTTCAAATCGTAGTTTTGATATATTTCTTCCATTTGACTTTTATAAATATTTCAAGTATCCTATTACGTTATGTTCCTCATTTCGAAATCCTAGTTTCGATTTATTTCTTTCATTTGACTTTTATAAGTATTTTATTTTTTTTTATTTTATGTTCCACATTTCCAAATCGTAGTTTCGATGTCTTTCTTCATTAGACTTCTATATATTTTTTAACTATCCTTTTATATTGTGTTAAAAAACTCCACTTAATTTTCAAATTATAGTTTCGATATCTTTCTACCATTTGACTTCTATATGTATTTCAATTATCCATTTATATTATGTTCCAAAACTTTATTTTCAAAGTATATGTTTTTCAACTATCCTTTTACATTATAATCCAAAACTTCATTTTCAAATTGCGGTTTTGATATCTTTCTATCATTTGACTTTTATATATTTTTGAACTATCATTTTACATTATATTCCAAAACTTTATTTTCAAAGCATCGTTACGATATCTTCCTATCATTAGACTTGTATATGTTTTTCAACTTTTTTTTTTTTTACATTATCTTCGAAAACTTTTTTTCTGAAATCTTCCAAACTTCATTTCCAAATCATAGTTTCGATATCTTCCAAAATTTATATCCAAATTGTAATTTCGATATATTTCAACAATTTGACTTCTATATGTTTTTACATTGTATTCCAAACTTTATTTCCAAATCGTAGTTTCAATATTTTTCTACCATTTGACTTCTATATGTTCATATTCAAAGCGTAGTTTCGATATCTTTCTATCATTTGACTTATATATAAATTTTTTACTATCCTTTTAAATTCTAATCCAAAATTTTATTTCCATATTGTAGTTTCTCGATATCTTTATACCCTTTGCTTCTATATGTTTTTGAACTAACGTTTAACATTATGTTCAAAACTTTATTTTCAAAGTATAGTTACGTTATCGCTCTATCATTTGACTTCTATTTGTTTTTCTACTATCAGTTTACATTATGTTCCAAATCTTTATTTTCAAAGCATCGTTACGATATCTTTCTATCATTTGACTTGTATATGTTTTTCAACTATTTTTTTACATTATCTTCGAAAAAAAATTTTTCGAAATCTTCCAAACTTCATTTCCAAATCGTAGTTTCAATATATTTCTACAATTTTACTTCCATATATTTTTACATTATCTTCCAAAATTTATTTCGAAATCGTAATTTCGATTTATTTCAACAATTTGACTTCTATATGTTTTTACATTGTCTTCCAAACTTTATTTCCAAATCGTAGTTTCAATATATTTCTACCATTTGACTTCTATATGATCATATTCAAAGCATAGTTTCAATATATTTCTATCATTTGACTTCTTTTTATATTTTTTTACTATCCTTTTACATTATAATCCAAAATATCATTTCCAAATTGTAGTTTCGATATATTTCTACCATTTGGCTTCTATATATTTTTGAACTACCGTTTTATATTATGTTCCAAAACTATATTTCCAAAGCATAGTGACGATATCGTTCTATTATTTGACTTCTATATATTTTTTCAACTATCTTTTTACATTATAAACCAAAAATTTATTTCCAAATCGTAGTTTCGATATCTTTCTTCTATTTGACTTTTATAAGTATTTCAACTATCCTTTTCGTTATCTTCCTCATTTACAAATCGTAGTTTCGATATTTTTATAGCATTTGACTTCTTTATATTTTTCAACTATCCTTTTATATTTTGTTCAAAAACTCCACATTTTGAAGTATAATTTCAAAATTATGCTGCGATTTGTATTTTATATATTTTCAACTATCCTTTTACATTATTATCCAAAATATTATTTCATAATTGTAGTTTTGATATTTTTCTACCATTTGACTTCTATATATTTTTCAACTACCGTTTTACATTATTTTCAAAACTTTATTTCCAAATCATAGTTATGATATCTTTCTGACATTTGACTTCTATATGTTTTTTCAAATATATTTTTAGATTATAATCCAAAATTTTATTTTCAAATCGTAGTTTTGATTTATTTCTTCCATTTGACTTTTATAAGTATTTCAAGTATCCTATTACGTTATGTTCCTCATTTAGAAATCCTAGTTTCGATTTATTTCTTTCATTTGACTTTTATAAGTATTTCATTTTTTTTATTATGTTCCACATTTCCAAATCGTAGTTTTGATGTCTTTCTTCATTAGACTTCTATATACTTTTTAACTATCCTTTTATATTGTGTTAAAAAACTCCACTTAATTTTCAAATTATAGTTTCGATATCTTTCTACCATTTGACTTCTATATGTATTTCAATTATCCTTTTATATTATGTTCCAAAACTTTATTTTCAAAGTATATATTTTTCAACTATCCTTTTACATTATAATCCAAAACTTCCTTTTCAAATTGCGGTTTTGATATCTTTCTATCATTTGACTTTTATATATTTTTGAACTATCATTTTACATTATGTTCCAAAACTTTATTTTTAAAGCATCGTTACAATATCTTCCTATCATTTGACTTGTATATGTTTTTCAACTTTTTTTTTACATTATCTTCGAAAACTTCTTTTCCGAAATCTTCCAAACTTCATTTCCAAATCATAGTTTCGATATCTTCCAAAATTTATATCCAAATTGTAATTTTGATATATTTCAACAATTTGACTTCTATATGTTTTTACATTGTATTCCAAACTTTATTTCCAAATCGTAGTTTCAATGTATTTCTACCATTTGACTTATTTATGATCATATTCAAAGCATAGTTTCGATATATTTCTATCATTTGACTTCTATATATATATTTTTATTTTTTTACATTATAAACCAAAAATTTATTTCCAAATCGTACTTTCGATATCTTTCTTCCATTTGACTTTTATAAGTATTTCAACTATCCTTTTACGTTATCTTCTTCATTTCCAAATCGTAGTTTCGATGTCTTTATATCATTTTGACTTCTTTATATTTTTCAACTATCCTTTTATATTCTGTTTCAAAACTCCACATTGTGACATATAATTTTAAAATTATGCCCCGATTTGACTTATATATGTTTTCAACCATCCTTTCTGCGATTTGACTTCTATATGTTCATATTCTACTTTCGAAAATTGTTTCGATGTCTTTATATCATTTGACTTCTATATGTTTATATCCAAATTATAATTTCGATATATTTCAACAATTTGACTTCTATATGTTTTTACATTGTATTCCAAACTTTATTTCCAAATCGTAGTTTCAATATTTTTCTACCATTTGACTTCTATATGTTCATATTCAAAGCGTAGTTTCGATATCTTTCTATCATTTTACTTAAATATAAATTTTTTACTATCCTTTTAAATTCTAATCCAAAATTTTATTTTCATATTGTAGTTTCGATATCTTTATACCCTTTGCTTCTATATGTTTTTGAACTACCGTTTTACATTATGTTCCAAAATATTTTTTTTCAAATCATAGTTACGATATCGCTCTATCATTTGACTTCTATTTGTTTTTCGACTATCATTTTACATTATGTTCCAAATCTTTATTTTCAAAGCATCGTTACGATATCTTTCTATCATTTGACTTGTATATGTTTTTCAACTATTTTTTTTACATTATCTTTGAAAACTTTTTTTCCGAAATCTTTCAAACTTCATTTTCATATCGTAGTTTCAATATATTTCTACAATTTTACTTCTATATTTTTTTATAATATCTTCCAAAATTTATTTCGAAATCGTAATTTCGATATATTTCAACAATTTGACTTCTATATGTTTTTACATTGTCTTCCAAACTTTATTTTCAAATCGTAGTTTCAATATATTTCTACCATTTGACTTCTTTATGATCATATTCAAAGAATAGTTTCGATATATTTCTATCATTTGACTTCTATATATATATTTTACTATCCTTTTACGTTATAATCCAAAATATCATTTCCAAATTATAGTTTTTATATATTTCTACCTTTTGGCTTCTATATATTTTTGAACTACCGTTTTAGTTCCAAAACTTTATTTCCAAGCATATTTCCAATATCATTCAATCATTTGACTTCTATATATTTTTTCAACTACCTTTTTACATTATATTCCAAAATTTTATTTTCAAATCGTAGTTTTGAAATATTTTTTCCATTTAACTTTTATAAGTATTTCAACTATCCTTTTTTACGTTATGTTTTAACTATCTTTTTACATTATAAACCAAAAATTTATTTCCAAATCGTAGTTCCGATATATTTATTCCATTTGACTTTTATAAGTATTTCAACTATCCTTTTACGTTATCTTCCTCATTTCCAAATCGTAGTTTCGATGTCTTTATATCATTTGACTTCTTTATATTTTTCAACTATCCTTTTATATTTTGTTCCAAAACTCCACATTTTGAAGTATAATTTCAAAATTATGCCCCGATTTGACTTATATATGTTTTCAACCATCCTTTATACGATTTGACTTCTATATGTTCATATCCAAAGCGTAGTTTCGATATCTTTCTATCATTTGACTTAAATATAAATTTTTTACTATCCTTTTAAATTCTAATCCAAAATTTTATTTCCATATTGTAGTTTTGATATCTTTATACCCTTTGCTTCTATATGTTTTTGAACTACCGTGTAACATTATGTTCAAAACTACATTTTCAAAGCATAGTTACGATATCTCTCTATCATTTGACTTCTATTTGTTTTTCAACTATTATTTTATATTATGTTCCAAATCTTTATTTTCAAAGCATCGTTACTATATCTTTCTATCATTTGACTTGTATATGTTTTTCAACTATTTTTTTCCATTATATTCGAAAACTTTTTTTCCGAAATCTTCCAAACTTCATTTCCAAATCGTAGTTTCAATATATTTCTACAATTTTACTTCCATATATTTTTACATTATCTTCCAAAATTTATTTCGAAATCGTAGTTTCGATATATTTCAACAATTTGACTTCTATATGTTTTTACATTGTCTTCCAAACTTTATTTCCAAATCGTAGTTTCAATATATTTCTACCATTTGACTTCTATATGATCATATTCAAAGCATAGTTTCAATATATTTCTATCATTTGACTTCTATATATATTTTTTTACTATCCTTTTACATTATAATCCAAAATATCATTTCCAAATTATAGTTTCGATATATTTCTACCATTTGGCATCTATATATTTTTGAACTACCGTTTTATATTATGTTCCAAAACTTTATTTCCAAAGCATAGTGACGATATCGTTCTATTATTTGACTTCTATATATTTTTCCAACTATCTTTTTACATTATAAACCAAAAATTTATTTCCAAATCGTAGTTTCGATATCTTTCTTCCATTTGAGTTTTATAAGTATTTCAACTATCCTTTTACGTTATCTTCCTTATTTCCAAATCGTAGTTTCGATGTTTTTATATCATTTGACTTCTTTATATTTTTTAACTATCGTTTTATATTTTGTTCCACAACTCCACATTTTGAAGTATAATTTCAAAATTATGCCCCGATTTGACTTTTATATATTTTTAACTATCCTTTAACATTATAATCCAAAATATTATTTTCAAATTGTTGTTTTGACATTTTTCTACCATTTGACTTCTATATGTTTTTCAACTACCGTTTTACATTATTTCCAAAACTTTATTTCCAAATCATAGTTATGATATCTTTCTAATATTTGACTTCTATATATTTTTTCAAATATCTTTTTACATTATAATCCAAAAATTTATTTTCAAATCGTAGTTTTGATATATTTCTTCCATTTGACTTTCATAAGTATTTCAAGTATCCTATTACGTTATGTTCCTCATTTTGAAATCCTAGTTTCGATTTATTTCTTTCATTTGACTTTTATAAGTATTTCATTTTTTTTATATTATGTTCCACATTTCCAAATCGTAGTTTCGATGTCTTTCTTCATTAGACTTCTATATATTTTTTAACTATCCTTTTATATTGTGTTAAAAAACTCCACTTAATTTTCAAATTATAGTTTCGATATCTTTCTACCATTTGACTTCTATATGTATTTCAATTATCCTTTTATATTATGTTCCAAAACTTTATTTTCAAAGTATATATATTTCAACTATCCTTTTACATTATAATCCAAAACTTCATTTTCAAATTGCGTTTTTGATATCTTTCTATCATTTGACTTTTATATATTTTTGAACTATCATTTAACATTATGTTCCAAAACTTTATTTTCAAAGCATCGTTACGATATCTTCCTATCATTTGACTTGTATATGTTTTTTAACTTTTTTTTTTTTACATTATCTTCGAAAACTTCTTTTCCGAATTCTTCCAAACTTCATTTCCAAATCATAGTTTCGATATCTTCCAAAATTTATATCCAAATTGTAATTTCGATATATTTCAACAATTTCACTTCTATATGTTTTTACATTGTATTCCAAACTTTATTTCCAAATCGTAGTTTCAATATATTTCTACCATTTGACTTCTTTATGATCATATTCAAAGCATAGTTTCGATATATTTCTATCATTTGACTTCTATATATATATTTTTATTTTTTTACATTATAAACCAAAATTTTATTTCCAAATCGTACTTTCGATATCTTTCTTCCATTTGACTTTTATAAGTATTTCAACTATCCTTTTACGTTATCTTCCTCATTTCCAAATCGTAGTTTCGATGTCTTTATATCATTTGACTTCTTTATATTTTTCAACTATCCTTTTATATTTTGTTCCAAAACTCCACATTTTGAAGTATAATTTCAAAATTATGCCCCGATTTGACTTATATATGTTTCCAACCATCCTTTATACGATTTGACTTATATATGTTCATATTCTACTTTCGAAAATTGTTTTTTTTAATTTCCATTGTTCATATCATGTAAAAAATAACTGTGTTTATATTTTGCTAGTTGAATGCTTCAAGTTTCATGGTTGAATGAACATAAACCCCTGTAGAATTCTTCAAAGTTTAATCAATCACTGGGCTGAAGTTACAATGATTGATTTTATATGTTTCTTTTTTAAACTTTGGATTGGGGTTCTAAGGAAAAAAAGGTTGAACTATTATTATCTTCTTCTTTTTGTGTGTGTGCGCGCGGGTGTGTATAATGGGTTTAACTTAATGCCACTAAGAGAAAAAAAGATTGCTTTGCATGTAATTTTCATGTATATTTCTATATTATGTTCCAAAACTCCATTTTTTAAGTGTAATTTCGAAAATATACCACGATTCCACTTCTATATTCTTTTTTTAACTATCCTTCTACATTATTATCCAAATATTCTTGTCAAAACCGTAGTTTTGAAATCGTTCTACGATTTGACTTCTACAGGTTTTCAAGCGTCATTATACATTATGTTCACAACACTTCTTAAGGGTTATTTCAAAATCTATTTACGATTTGACTTCTATCTTTTCAACTATCTTTTTTCATTGCATTCCAAAACATCGCTTCAAAATCCGCAGTTTCGGAATATTTCTACCATTTAACTCCTATATGTTTTTCAAATCTTCCTTCTACATTTTGTTCAAATTCACTTAAGCATAGGTTCGAAATCTTTCGAACTTCTATATGTTTTTCAATTATCCTTTTACGGTACGTTCCTAAACTATAATTCTAAAGTGTAATTTCGAAATTATGCTACAATTAGGCTTTCATATGATTATTAATTATTCATCTACATTATCTTCCAAAACTTTATTTCTAAATAGTAAAATCTTTCTATTCTATATGAGTTTCAAGCATTCTTGACATTATGCTCAAAAACTTCATTTCTTAAGCGTAGTTCCGAAATATTTCTACGATTTGACCCCTATATGATTTTCAAGCGTCATTCTACATTATGTTCAAACCTTCACTTCTTATAGTTTCGATACGTTTCTATCATTAAACTTCTATATGTTTTCAACTAGCCTTTTACATTATGTTTCAAAACTTTATTTCCAAATCGTAGTTTCGATATCCTTTTGCCATTCAAATTTTATAGGTTTTTCAACTATCCTTTTACATTATTTTTCGAAACTTCACTTACAAATCATAGTTTTGAAATCTTTCAATGAGTCAACTTCTACAATTAACATATGACCCCCATATCATTTTTAAGCGTTCTTCTATATTATTTTCAAAATTCACTTTTTAGGCGTAGTTTTGTTGTCTTTCCACCATTTGACTTCTATATGTTTTTCAACTATGCTTTTACATTATGTTCCAAAACTTTATTTTCGAATTGTAGTTTCGAAATCTTTCTATGACTTGACTTCTACAACTATCATTTGTCATTATGTTCAAAAATAATCACCTCAAAATCATAAAATCGATACCTTTCTCCAATTTAACATCCATATGATTTTCATGTATACTTCTTATAAATTGTGTTCGAAAAGTCCACTTTGAAGTGTAATTTCGAAATATGCTACAATTTGATTTATCTTTGTTTTTCAAGAAATACAATCATAAATCCTAGTTTCGAAATATATCTACGATTTAACTTTTATATGTTTTTCAAGCGTCTTACGTTACGTTCACAACTTCACTTCATAAGCGCGGTTTCGAAATCGATTTACGATTTGACATATCTTTTCAACTATAATTTTGTCCTTCCAAATTTTAATTTTGGATTTTTCTACAATTTAACTTCGATATGTTGGATCCTTCTACATTATGTTCACTACTTCACCTCATAAGCGTGGTTTCGAAATTGGTTTACGATTTGACTTATATCTTTTCAACTATCATTTGTCCTTTTATTCCAAAACTTCATTTCCAAATTGTATTTTCGAAATCTTTATACGTGTTGTCTTCTACATTATGATCCAAGACCACTTTTGAAGTGTAATTTTAAAATTATGCCATGATTTGACTTCTGTATATTTTTCAACTATCCTTCTACATTATTATCCAAATATTCTTTTCAAAATCATAGTTTCAAAATTGTTCTACGATTTGACTTCTATAGGTTTTCAAGTGTCATTATACATTATGTTCACAACTTCATTTCTTCTTAAGCGTAGTTTCAAAATTTATTTACGATATGACTTATATATTTTCAACTATCTTTTTTTTTATTGCATTCGAAAACTTCACTTCCAAATCGTAGTATCAGAATCTTTCAATGATTTAACTTCCATATGTTTTTCAAAGCTTTCTTCTATATTATGTTCAAATTCAATTGAGCATAGTTTTAGAATCTTTCGTCGATTTGACTTCTATATGTTTTCCAACTATCCTTTTGCATTACGTTTCTCAACTCCAATTCTAAAGTGTAATTTTAAAATTATGCTACAATTTGGCTTTCATATGATTATCAATTATTCATCTACATTATCTTCCAAAACTTTATTTCTAAATAGTAAAATCTTTCTATGATTAGAATTCTATATGAGTTTCAAGAATTCTTGGCATTATGCTCAAAAACTTCATTTCTTAAGCGTAGTTCCGAAATGTTTCTACGATTTGACCTCTATATGATTTTCAAGCATCGTTCTACATTATGTTCAAACATATACGTTTCTATCATTTGACTTCTATATGTTTTCAACTAGCCTTTTACATTATGTTCCAAAACTTTATATCCAAATCGTAGTTTCGATATCCTTTTGCTGTTATTACACTTTTATAGGTTTTCAACTTTCCTTTTACATTATTTTTCGAAACTTTACTTACAAATCGTAGTTTTAAAATTTTTCTGTAAGTCAACTTCTACAATTATCATTTGACTCCTATATTATTTTCAAGCGTTCTTCTACATTATTTTCAAAACTTTACTTCTTAAGCGTAGTTTTGATGTCTTTCTTCTATTTGACTTATATATGTTTTCAACTATCCTTTTATATTATGTTCCAAAACTTTATTTTCGAATAGTAGTTTCGAAATCTTTCAATAACTTGACTTCTACTACTATCATTTGTCATTATGTTCAAAAACTATCACTTCAAATCGTAAATTCGATATCTTTCTCCAATTTAACATCCATAAGATTTTCATGTATACATATACATTGTGTTCAAAAACTCTACTTTTGAAGTTTAATTTTGAAATACGGCGCGATTTGATTATGTATGTTTTTCAACAATCCTTTTACATTATTATCCTTAATCCTAGATCGTAGTTTTGAAATCTTTTACGATTTGACTTCTATATTTTTTTCAAGCGTTATTCTACGTTATGTTCACAACATCACTTCATAAGCGTGGTTTCGAAATTGATCTACGCTTTGAACCTGTATCTTTTCAAATATCATTTGTCCTTTTATTCCAGAACTTAACTTCCAAATTGTATTTTCCGAATCTTTCTACGATTTAACTTCTATATGCTTTTAAGGATTATTCTACATTAACAAATTCACTTATTGTAGTTTCAAAATTTTTCTACGATTTAACTTCAATATATTTTCAACTATCCTTTTACATTACTTTACTAAACTCCAATTCTAAATTATAATTTCAAAATTATGCTACAATTATACTTTCACATGATTATCAATTATCTATCTTTATTATCTCCAAAACTTTAATTCTAAATCGTAGCATATTTCATTGATTTGAATTCTATATAATTTTCAAGCATTCTTGACATTATGTTCATAAAACTTTATTTCTTAAGCATAGTTCCAAAATCTTTCTACGATTTGACCCCTATATAATTTTCAAGCGTCCTTCTACATTATGTTAAAAACTTCACTTCTTAAGGTTATGATATCTTTCTACCGTTTGAGTTCTATATGTTTTCAACTACCCTTTTAGATTATGTTCCAAAACTTCATTTCCGAATCATAGTTTTGATATCTTTCTATCATTTTACTTTTATATGTTTTCAACTATCTCCTTTTATATTATTTTCCAAAACTTCACTTCCAAATCGTAGCTTCGAAAATTTTCTATGAGTTGACTTCTATCGACTATCATTTGTCGTTATGTTAGAAGACATTACTTCCAAATCGTAGTTTCGAAATCATTCTAAGAGTTGACTTCTATCAACTATCATTTGTCCTTATGTTATAAAATAGCACGTCCAAATCGTAAATTCGTTATCTTTCTCCAATTTAACATCTATATGATTTTCAAGTATAATTCTACACTACGTTCCAAAACTCCACTTTTGAAGTGTATATGCCACGCTTGGACTTCTGTATGCTTTCAACTATTCTTCCACATTATTATCCAAATTCTATTCTAAATCATAGTATCGAAATCCTTTTGCGATTTGTCTCCACTTCATGAGCGTAGTTTCTAAATCTATCTACGATTTGACCATCTTTTCAACTATCATTTTTTATTATATTCAAAAACTTTACTTCCATATTGTTATTTCGAAATCCATCTACTATTTAAATTCTATATGTTTTGAAGAGTTCTTCTATATTACATTCAAATTCACTTAAATATAGTTTCCATATCTTTCTACTATTTGACTTTTATATGTTTTTCAACTATCCTTTTACATTATGTTTCTAAAATTTACTTCCAAATCGTAGTTTCGAAATCTTTATACGTGTTGCCTTCTATCAACTGTCATTGGTTATTATGTTGTTGAAAATATCACTTGCAAATCGTAAATTCGATATCTTTCTCTAATTTAACATCCATATGAATTTCATGCATAGTTCTTCATTATGATTCAAGACAACTTTTGAAGTATAATTTTAAAATTATTCCATTATTTGACTTCTGTATATTTTTTAACTATCATTCTACATTATAATCCAAATATTCTTTTCAAAATCATTCTAGGATTTGACTTCTATAGGTTTTAAAGTGTTATTCTATATTATGTTCACAACTTTATTTCTTTTTAAGTGTAGTTTTGAAATTTATTTACGATTTGACTTATACCTTTTCAACTATCTTTTTTTATTGCAATCCAAAACTTCAATTCTAAAATATAATTTCAAAGTTATGCTACAATTATACTTTCACATGATTGTCAATTATCTATCTATATGATCTTCCAAAACTTTAATTTCTAAGTCGTAGAATATTTCAATGATTATAATTCTATATGTTTTTCAAGCATCCTTGACATTATGTTCATAAAACTTTACTTCTTAAGCGTAGTTCCAAAATCTTTCTACGATTTGACCCCTATATGATTCTCAAGAGTTCTTCTACATTATGAAAAATTAACTTTTTATGATTTCAATATCTTTATACCATTTGAGTTCTATATGTTTTCAACAACCCTTTTAGATTAAGTTCCATACCTTTATTTCCGAATCGTAGTTTTGATATCTTTCTATTATTTTACTTTTATATGTTTTCAACTATCCCCTTTTACATTATTTTCCATAACATCATTTCCGAATCATAGTTTTGATATCTTTCTATCATTTTACTTTTATATGTTTTCAACTATCCCCTTTTACATTATTTTCCAAAACTCCACTTTCAAATCGTAGTTACGAAATCTTTCTACGAGTTGGCTTCTATCAACTATCATTTGTCCTTATGTTAGTAAACATCACTTTCAAATCGTAAATTCGGTATCTTTCTCCAATTTAACATCTATATGATTTTCATGTATAATTCTATATTACGTTCCAAAACTCCACATTTGAAGTGTATATGGCACGCTTGGACTTTTGTATGTTTTCAACTATCCTTCCATATTATTATCCAAATTATATTCTAAATCATAGTTTTCTTTTTGCGATTTTTCTGCTATTTGTCCCTTCAAATTGTCCCTCCAAATTATCTCTCCTTGTGTGTCAGTTGACGTGACGGTTAATGTGGTAGATGGCATAACAAAATTTGAAATTAAAATTAAAATTAACATTAACATTAATAATAATAATAATACTACTACTACTAATAATAATAATATTAGCATATATTTTAATGTTAATGTTAATATTAATATGCTGGAATCGATCCACATAGAGGGTTCCATAGGCGTACCCGAGAGGTGCAAAGCTCCGCTGGACCGAGTCCTGCACGATGGCGAAATCGAGTCCAACAGGTTGTGCACACTTGAAGTTGGTTGGATTGTAAGAATTTCTATTCCGAATAAAATTATTTTCCAAATGTGTCATTCATTTTAGAATTCAAATAGATATTGCTGGGATACTAGGAAATAGACATTTAAGAAATCCAAATTTTTCCTAAGACACTTCAAGAGGAGGAGACATTTTGGATTTTAGACTCGAGATGAAGGTACTGAATTACAATCTAGGGTTGAATGTATTATTAAACATCCCTATTTTGTGCGCTTGATCCATTTTTTGTGCGCTTGTTGGACCAAGATAACAATCTGCGTGGACATGTATAGTTCGGACGGAATGAAGGGCTAACCAAACAACTGGTTTATAATTATTGAGTTTTGGATTCCAAAAATAGAGACAAAATTAGACTACAATCCAATCATCATTATCGATATCAAATTCCAATTTAGGTAGTTATTAAGGTTATATATAAACTCGACATGCTAATTGACATGTAAGAGGACCTATTATTTTGACTAGTAAATTCACGTGCGTTGCACATAAGATAATTTTTCTTCTTCTGATTTTAATGTAAAATTGTTTAAATATTTAAATATAGTTAAATTAAGATTTATTATATATATGTTTATATTTTAAT
The DNA here is from genome assembly GCA_036927795.1 of Iris macrosiphon. Classification (NCBI taxonomy): domain Eukaryota; kingdom Viridiplantae; phylum Streptophyta; class Magnoliopsida; order Asparagales; family Iridaceae; genus Iris; species Iris macrosiphon. The sequence continues at coordinate 212,806,009 of JAYESA010000004.1, forward strand.
TAGAATTTGTTATGGATATATTTCTACTTTTCATAAGGATTTTTAAAATGGCTAGTCGTCTAAGCATGTATTCTCACGTAATTAAAAATTAAAAAATAAATAAATTTAACTAATTGTTTAACTATGTAATATTATTAAATTATAAACAAATACCTCTTTTAACTCATGTGGTTAAGGTGAGAAGTATTCACTCTGGTTGGCTGGGTTCGAATCCTTGAATTGTTATTTATAATAAAATTTATTTTTCTAACAATTTTTTTACGTAATATTTTTTTTTAAATAATTATTTGATGATATACATACGGCTTAAACGACGCAATTTTGAGCTGTTTTCAAGCCCCCTTATATTAGTAGAGATATGTGCTCACATAAAAATAAAATAAAATAAAATAAAAACCCATGTTATCCTAAAAATCCTCTATATTATTCTAGACTACAAAGAATATTTTAAAAAAGGTAACATCCTACAAGTTTCCTACAACGCAATCAATCTAATTAGGCTTTGTTGCTGAAAACCCAATAGTTCAAGGTTTATTTATGCAATTTGTAAAACCAAAAAATAATTTATTAATGGGCCTAGTTTTGTTGCGCATGTGGGCTGAAAGTGGAGCAGTCAACAGGTCCTAGCTAGAGTGCTTTTATTGGTGTTTATGTTGCATAGATTTGTCAAACTGAGTTGAACATAGTCAAAGTTCGTTTGGATCTATTTAGTTCTAATTTTGACAATAGTGTTTTTCGACGAGAGACAGATGTTGAAACAAAACTTGTATTGAGGTTGACGGTGTCACGCCCCGGTCCCGCAGGGCCGTTCGTCCTCGCTTTGGTCCCTACGGAACCGATCGTCCTCGCACGGGCGTGATGCCGTGCAAGCCTAAAGTGCACTTGCACAAGGCCAAAGCTTTGAAACAAGGGCAAGTAAGCTATTCAATATCTGAAGCAGCGGCACATAACATTGCAGAAAAGTGAAAAACACAATGGCATATGAAAATAGGCTCTTTTATTGATATTCACAAATGTTACAAGCGGCACATGGCCGAGGTTACAATTCGCTCAAGCACTCTTCTCTCGATTACAATGATACCGTTCCATACATTATGTCCCTTTATACAAAGCAACTCAAAGCAGGCACAGCTCGATGCGGCTCCAGGCATCGACTCCAGATTTCCGGTTCCTTGGGATGAGGCACGGCTATCGCTTCCTCGGACGAACGGGCACCTGAGAACAAGCAGACTGTTGGTAGGTCAGCACTTTATGCAAGTACTGGTGAGATAAAACAACTGAACAGAAGCTACACCCCCTGAAACCCACACTAAGTAATCATGTGGCAAAACATTGCATTACTAATGATCTTGCTAGTTTTACCTAAGTTCATTTCATGCAGTTCAGAACTATAGTCAGATTACATCTTTGAAAACATAACTTGAAAACAGTTTGCATATCGAAACTATAAGCATACGAATCGGGACAGTGCTCTATCGTGTAGTGCGCAGCATGTATTGTGCAACACAAGTCTAACTCTTAGGGGCAAAGCTTAACTAGCATACGGATCATATCGAATCGAGGCAACGTATCAAGTGGACTATCATTTAATCAAGCACACAAATAGAACTATCAATCAGAGGTCGGTCCCCGAGAAACTCAGGATCGGTAGCGGTAATCCAGCTAACCAATGACTCACATTCTGATCCTATTAGCAGCTGTGACTCATGGCTGCACATTACTGCCGAAGCAGCCGTAACCAAGGTTCAGCTCTGCACTAATAGTCATTGTCCGACCGATGCGAATGCATGCAACACTATCAGATAAATTCTATGATGCAGACAAAATGAACATGCGTGCTCATGCATAAACTCATATTTCTTACCCCATAGCCGAACGGTTATCGCTGCAGCAGACACACAAGTTAGTCACAATATTCACCTTATGAACAAACTTATGAATCCATCTTCTTCTGGTGTCACAATGATAGGTATGCAAGAAGGTAAACCTAGCATGCGCCCTATCTATATGACGGTCCTGAGAAACTCATTGATGGACAACAACACCCCCTAGATCCTTTTGGAACGGAACATCAGGGTGCTCTCACAATCCCTTCCGGACCGACCGATTCCCAGTGCCCCAGGAATCGACCGAGAGACTATTACCTTGTGCACAAGTTGTGTCATGACCCACACCCGAAAATTCGGGCACGAGTGCGTGGATACGTCCAGCCTACGCCGTAGAGTCGGCGGTAGTACGCTGTCTAGGTCAATCCATATTTACTAACTAGCTCATTCACAAATAACATAGACAAGATAATAATGAGAATTGAACTTAAGATTGCAACTGAAAATAAATGAATGTGACAGCAGATTCAATATTTTAGTACAGGAATTCAATATTGAAATCGGGGACAAACCCGATAAATAAGATAAGAATATAAATGAAAGATAGCTACTACTAGCTACTCAGCAGCAGGGGTCTCCTGGGTGGGTTCTGGCTCCTCATAGGTATCATCAGTTCCCTCATAGGGACCATAATAAGTAGGGGCAAGATCCTCATCATCGCCTAAATCAACAGATCCAGTCAGGAAAGGAGCAAAGTACACAGTGCACAACAAGGTTAAACTAAATATTTTATGACAATTAAATATTGGGTATCATGTTGAGAAACAGCATTAACAGAACATTATCATCTCAGAGTTAACTGTAAACAGGAATATGAGAATCAGAAATAAATGAAACAGGAAATGAAACTACAATAGCCAGCAGGAAATAAACATGACCAGAACTATCTGTGTGAACTTGTGTTTGTTTTAGAATACATAGTTGGCATGTAGGGGTTTATAAGGCTAATCCGGCCGTCATGAACGGCTTAAACAGGGGAAATCGGGATCAGGCTGAGGTACAGTCGTGTACCAACAGCTATTAAACAGGACAAGGGGAAGGGTAAACTACATGCCTTCTAGGTATTCTCCCACCCGACATGAAAAACAAGACAGGAACTACCAATATTCAAGACATAAAATTCAACATTTCTAACACGATGTGTAATCATCGAGGGTACATGTAAGACAGGGAATTAATTATCACAATATATAAAGATTAACTTGAGGTGCAGGTACTTGCCTGTTGTTTGGATCTGATTAATTTGGTTCTTGGGGGAAAAGTCCAGAGATGAGTCCAAAAGCTGAAATAGACATTACCATCATGCTCAGAAGATGCCAAATAGCTAAAAATGCCTGTCCTTGGGTCCAATTTGGAGACAAGGGCAAAAACGGCAGTTTCGGGTCAAAACGGGGTCCGCTGGTGGGCCCGCTTTGCACCGAAAAATGTGTCCAGGTCAAAGGTCTCCAAATTCACCAAACTTAGTGTCAACAGGTCAGGAACGCTGATACGAACCCAACGGAACCTCCAGATTTGGATTCCGATGAGCCGAACACAAAATCGCCCGTCGAGCGGGACTGGTAGGGCCCACGACACGCGATTTCGTCAACGTTCTCAGAATCGAACCAAACTTGACCCACAGGACCAGCGTATCGCTACGAGTCCGATGGCGCAAGTTTCGTCTCGATCCGACGTGTGTGCACGAAGTTAGGGTAAATTGCCGAAAAGGCGGATACGGGGCGATGTCCGCGGATACGCGTTGATTCCGGTGTGCACGCACACCCGAATCAGCTTCCACGAAAACTCACACATCCGTATCGACGATGCGTACGTATCTGTGAAGACCGCACGCGACCAAGTCATCCCGTTTGGCGGGACACACTCAGTTCCGGGGTAAAACAGGGTCTGGTTTTTCCTGTTTTTGGATCGCGGTGTGCGATCACCACAGGACGCGATGCCCCGAACAGTTTGTTCGGACACCGAGAGGGTCATACAGGCTTCACAACGTAATTTACGGAATTGGAAACAGAGCTACGAGGCGAAAGTTACACGTACCTGAAGGGGACCTAAAAATTCAGGGTCGAGGCGTGTCCGACTCGTGTCGGACACGAAAATGGAAATTAGGGCTAGGGTTAGGGTTCCGAGAGAATTCCGGTCGTGGATGGCGGAGGGCGGCTGCTGGACGGCCGGCGAGGGCGGAGGACGGTTCGCCGAGGGGCGACGCGGCGTCCACGGGGGCGGCGGTGGCTCAGGGCGGCCGGCAGCGGCGGTGGGGACGACTGTTGCTGCTGTTGCTGCTGGCCGTACGTCGAGGAGGGCGGAGGAGGAGGAGCAGCGACGCTGGCCGGGGGCTGCGAGCTCAGGCGGGCGGCGCGGTGCGGTGCGATGCGGTGGCTGGGCGAGCGGAGGAGCGACGGAGCGTTGCGGCTAGGGCTAGGGAGGGAGGAGGCTGGAGGAGGAAGACGGTGAGGGGAGGGGGTTTTTAAAGGGCTCCGGGCGGGTGTCGTGGCCGCGTTAGGCGGCGCTGGAGAGGCGGGGGTGCGTGCCGGCGGAGTCGGCGGAAGATCCGGGCGGCGGCCGGGGGAATCGGTCGTCATGGGGAGTGCGGGGGAAGAACGGGTCGGCGGTTGCGGGTTTGCGGGCGGGTCGGGTTGGCTGACCCGACCCGACCCGAAAGGGCGGGTCTGGGCTGAGGCTAACGGGCCGGGCCGCGGCCCAATGGGCCCGGGCGGCCCGCAGAAAATAATTAAAATAAAATAAAATAAAATAAATAATTAATAATAATTAATTAATTAATTTAAATAGTTTTCAGGCATTTAAAAATAGGTTTGAGGCTCAGAAAAATCCAGAAAAATTACCCTAAGTCCAGTTTTTCATTTTACACCCAAAAATATTATTTTCATGATATTTTAATATTATTTATTGCCAATTAAAAATCATTTATTAATTGAAAACCTTAATTTTAATTACAGGAAATTCCCAGAAAATTCCAGAAAATTGGAAAAAATCCAAGATTTAATAATTTGAAAATTCAGGGGGTTTACAACCTACCCAACTTACAAAAATTTCGTCCTCGAAATTTAAGAACAACAAGGCACGAAAAGAAAGGCCGAGAAATAAAATACACCTCAGGGTTCAAAAAGATAGGGGTATCTCTCTCTAATCTCGTCTTCTCGCTCCCAGGTGGATTCGCCGGGGGAATGGTGCTTCCAAGCTACGCGGACCAGGGAGATAACCTGGTTCCGTAGGACTTTCTCCGAGCGATCCAGTATCTCCACGGGTTGCTCCTGGTAAGTCAGACTTGGGCCTACTTCGAGCTCTGAGTGATCCAAAATGTGGCTGGGGTCTGACACGTACTTCCTCAGCTGCGACACGTGGAAGACGTTATGTACTCCATCCAAAGAGGGTGGCAATGCCAGTCGGTATGCCACTTCTCCAATTTTCTCATGTATGCCAAAAGGTCCAATAAATCTTGGGCTGAGTTTTCCACTCCTTCCGAACCTAATGGTGCCACGTGTCGGAGAAATCTTTAAGAATACCAGCTCTCCAACCTTTATTAAAGTCACAATCAAGTCTTAGTTCCATAAGCAAAATATTTAAATTGACTTGAATTTCATAAATTTAATTACCTCAAATTCCAAGGGCCTTCGGTGGCTATTTGCCCAATGTCGTTGCCTGTCTTGAGCCACTCGAAGTCTGTCCCTTATTTGCTTTACCTTCTCAGCTGAATCGATCACCATCTCTGGTCCCAGCAGGGCTCTTTCTCCAACGTCGTCCCATGATAGCGGGGTACGACATCTTCGTCCATACAGAGCTTCAAATGGAGTCATCTCAATACTTGCTTGGTAGCTGTTATTATAAGAGAACTCCACCAGATGTAGATAGTCTTCCCAGGATCCTCCAAAATCCAGAACACATGTACGGAGCATATCTTCAAGTGTCTGGATTGTACGTTCCGACTGTCCATCGGTTTGGGGATGATAAGCTGTGCTGAATTTGAGTTGCGTCCCCAAGCTGGCTTGTAAGCTCTTCCAGAAGTGAGAGGTGAACCTTGAATCTCGGTCGGAGACAATACTTACTGGGACTCCATGCAGCTTGACAATGTGTCTGATATATAAATCTGCCAGCTTCTCCGTAGATAGCCCTACTTTGAAAGGTAGAAAATGTGCAGACTTGGTCAGTCTATCTACTATCACCCAGATTGCATCCTTTCCACTAGGTGTCCTTGGAAGTCCGGAAACAAAATCCATTGTGATATGTTCCCACTTCCACTCCGGAATGGGTAGGGGTTGAAGCAATCCTCCAGGTCTTTGTCTTTCTGCCTTGACTTGCTGGCACACTAAACAACGAGATACGAACCTGGCTACTTCTCCTTTCATGCCATGCCACAAAACATGCGTCCTCAGGTCCTTGTACATCTTGTTGGCTCCTGGATGTATAGAGTATTGCGATCTGTGTGCCTCTTGCATGATTTCTTCTCTTATGTCTCCTTGAGGTACACATAATCTATCGCCATGCCTCAGTGATCCATCTTCATGAATTCTGAATTCTTCTACTAGTCCAGCTTGCACTTGACCTCGAAGGCTTCGCAGGCCTTCGTCCTGAAACTGAGTCTCCTTGATCTTGTCCATTAAAGTAGACTGAATATGCAAGTTCATCATTTGGCCTTCTTTTCCTGGGATAATTACTTCAATACCTAAACTTTCCAAGTCCTCCAGCAGGTGTCTGTCCATAGTCAAGTACATCGCCATAGGATACCTGCTTAGAGCATCAGCAACTACATTTGCCTTCCCAGGGTGATATTGAAGAGTGATATCAAAGTCTTTCATTAGTTCCAGCCACCTTCTTTGCCTCATGTTTAGCTCTTTCTGGGTGAAGATATATTTTAAACTTTTATGGTCTGTAAATATTTCTACCTTTTCTCCATAAAGATAATGCTTCCATAGTTTAAGAGCAAAAATGACAGCTGCCAATTCTAAATCATGAGTTGGATAATTCTTTTCATGTGGTCGAAGCTGTCTAGAGGCATATGCTATTACCTTCTTGTTCTGCTCCAGTACATAACCTAGACCTTTTCCAGAAGCATCACTATAAATAGCGAAACCTCCGGTTCCGGAAGGTAAGGTCAGAATAGGGGCAGAAGTCAGTCTTTTCTTCAATTCCTCAAAAGCATGCTGACATTCATCAGTCCAGGTGAACTCTTCATCCTTCCTTGTTAATTTTGTCATAGGCTCAGCAATTCTTGCAAAGTCCTTCACAAACTTCCGATAGTATCCAGCTAGTCCCAGAAAACTTCTAATCTCAGCTACAGAGTCTGGAGTGGGCCAGGATTCTACTGCAGCTATCTTCTTAGGATCTACTGCTATTCCATCTCCAGTCACAACATGTCCCAAGAATTCTACTTTGTCTAGGAAGAAAGCACATTTAGATAATTTTCCATAAAGTTTTTCCTTTCTCAAAGTCTCCAATGCTAACCTCAAATATTCTTCATGTTCTTCGGGGGTCTTGGAGTAGATCAAAATATCATCAATGAAGACCACTACAAATTTGTCTAGGTATGGCTGGAAAACTCTGTTCATTAGGTTCATAAAAACTGCTGGAGCATTCGTCAACCCGAACGGCATTACTAAGAATTCGTAGTGTCCGTTCCGGGTATTGAAAGCAGTTTTAGGGATGTCTTCCTTTCTCACCCTTACTTGGTGGTAACCAGACCTTAAATCAATCTTGGAAAAGACCCGAGCTCCACTCAACTGATCAAATAAGTCATCTATCCTGGGCAGGGGATATTTATTCTTAATTGTCAAGGCATTCAAGGCCCTATAGTCAATACACATTCGGGATGTTCCGTCCTTCTTGGGCACAAATAATACTGGAGCTCCCCAGGGTGAGACACTAGACCTAATGAAGCATTTGTCTTCTAGTTCTTTGATTTGCTCATTTAGTTCTATTATCTCCTTCTTGTTGATTCTGTAGGGATTTTGAGATACTGGTGCTGCTCCTGGCACTAGGTCGATAGAGAATTCAACTTCTCGGTCTGGGGGTAAGCCTGGGAGATCCTCAGGAAAGACATCAAGGTATTCAGAGATGATAGGTAGTGGCACTTCTTCTGTTATTAGGGCTCCACAAATTTTGTTATTACCCATTTCTCTAGAACCTCTAGCAAATTCAAATTCTGGCTTGTCAGGGGGCCTGAAGATTACACTACCTCTGTGGCAGTCTATAGTGGCATGATGTTGACTTAACCAATCCATACCCAGTATAATGTCAAAACTGGGCACTGGCATTACAAGTAGTCTAGCATACAGTTCTCTTCCACATAATGTAATAGGACAATTGTTACAGGCGTCACTAACCGGGATGATTCCTCCACCGGTAATGATCTTATAACAATTCCTAAGGGGTTTAGTGATTAAGCTATGCTTCATAAGGAAATCTACTGACATGAATGAATACGAAGCTCCAGAGTCAAATAAAGTAATAGCTGGTATTGAATTTATAAGCACAGAACCTGTGATCACGTCTGCTGTGGCTTCAGCTTCTTCCAGAGTCATTGCATAAGCACGGCCTTGCTGCGGTGCACCCCTCTGTTGTTGCTGGTGCTGAGCAAAGCGTTGTTGTTGTGTTGGAAGTGGGGGTCCCCTCTGTTGTACTGCTGGGGCCCTGGCCTGGGCTGGAGCCTTTGGTGCAGCGGTGCGTCCTTGAGCAGCTGGACAGTCCCTCATTTGGTGCGCTGCTGAGCCGCAGTAAAGGCAGGCACCTAGCCTCTTCCTGCAGACTTGCCAAGTATGACATGGTTTTTGGCAAAAGTTACAAGCAGCAGCTTGTTGGTTCTGTCCCTGAGCCTGGTGTTGGGGTGCTGGAGCTCGAGGGAGAGGACGCTGAGTTTGCTGCGAGGCCCTCTGCTGTTGTTGTTGTTGTTGAAAAGGGCGTTTGTTGGGTCCTGCATTTCCGGTATCTCTTTTCCGCTTCAGTTTATGCCCCATATCTCTCTCTACGCCTTGTGCCACACTCAGGATTTCTTCATAGGTACGAGCTCGGCTGGTGGTGACAGCAAGGCGAATATCCGGAGACAGCCCCTTCTTGAATCTACGGGCTCTGTCCTCCGGGGTACGAACCATGTACTCCGCAAAGTGGCTTAACCTGCTAAATTCAGCAGTATATTCATCAACAGACAGGTTATCTTGTTCCAGTCTCTCGAATTGGCTTTCGAGAGCTTCCCGAGCCACTTCGGGGTAGAATTTCTCCTTGAATAGTCTCTTGAAGTCCTCCCAGGTGATGTCAGGAGCAGATAGTTGGGGTTCATCTCTGAACCAGGTTCGAGCAATGTCGAACAGTTGCAGGCTTGCGGACTCCACTTTGAGGTCATCAGGGACCCGAGCAGTCTTCAGGAGTCTCTCGACATTCTCTATCCACTCATCGGCATAGAGAATGCCCTCAGTTCCGTAAAATTCCAGGGGTCTTAGATTCTTGAAATCTTTGGCACTCCCTGGCCTTTTGAGTGGCGACTCCTGGGACCTAAGAGCTTCTGAGAGACTGGTCCGCAGGAGTGCAGTCTGTTCTTTCTGGGATTCTACCAATCCCTGGAACACTCCAAGTAATTGTGCCCCATCTAGAGTAACTGCCGGGACAGATGGAGGCGGCGGGAGTGCAAGAGTCTCGGGCACATTCTGCTCAACTGGTTCCGATGTGCCTCCTACCGTGTTCCTGGTCTGGACCATTCTGAAAGATTAAGGGATAGGAAGATCAGAATAGAATACTTGAAAATCAAAGGCGATAGGAAAAATTGAGCAGCAAAGATATCAAGAATTGAAATAAGGACCCCATACTGTGAATGAGCTTTTCCTAGAATCCTCAATTTTATTCCATACCCTGTCCTAGGGTATTACCCTATTTAAGGATAGGACCTGCATGGGCCACCATAAAAACGTGTCACGACCCGCACCCGGAAATTCGGGCACGAGTGCGTGGGTACGTCCAGCCTACGCCGCAGAGTCGGCGGTAGTACGCTGTCTAGGTCAATCCATATTTACTAACTAGCTCATTCACAAATAACATAGACAAGATAATAATGAGAATTGAACTTAAGATTGCAACTGAAAATAAACGAATGTGACAGCAGATTCAATATTTTAGTACAGGAATTCAATATTGAAATCGGGGACAAACCCGATAAATAAGATAAGAATATAAATGAAAGATAGCTACTACTAGCTACTCAGCAGCAGGGGTCTCCTGGGTGGGTTCTGGCTCCTCATAGGTATCATCAGTTCCCTCATAGGGACCATAATAAGTAGGGGCAAGATCCTCATCATCGCCTAAATCAACAGATCCAGTCAGGAAAGGAGCAAAGTACACAGTGCACAACAAGGTTAAACTAAATATTTTATGACAATTAAATATTGGGTATCATGTTGAGAAACAGCATTAACAGAACATTATCATCTCAGAGTTAACTGTAAACAGGAATATGAGAATCAGAAATAAATGAAACAGGAAATGAAACTACAATAGCCAGCAGGAAATAAACATGACCAGAACTATCTGTGTGAACTTGTGTTTGTTTTAGAATACATAGTTGGCATGTAGGGGTTTATAAGGCTAATCCGGCCGTCATGAACGGCTATTAAACAGGAGAAATCGGGATCAGGCTGAGGTACAGTCGTGTACCAACAGCTATTAAACAGGACAAGGGGAAGGGTAAACTACATGCCTTCTAGGTATTCTCCCACCCGACATGAAAAACAAGACAGGAACTACCAATATTCAAGACATAAAATTCAACATTTCTAACACGATGTGTAATCATCGAGGGTACATGTAAGACAGGGAATTAATTATCACAATATATAAAGATTAACTTGAGGTGCAGGTACTTGCCTGTTGTTTGGATCTGATTAATTTGGTTCTTGGGGGAAAAGTCCAGAGATGAGTCCAAAAGCTGAAATAGACATTACCATCATGCTCAGAAGATGCCAAATAGCTAAAAATGCCTGTCCTTGGGTCCAATTTGGAGACAAGGGCAAAAACGACAGTTTCGGGTCAAAACGGGGTCCGGCGGTGGGCCCGCTTTGCACCGAAAAATGTGTCCGGGTCAAAGGTCTCCAAATTCACCAAACTTAGTGTCAACAGGTCAGGAACGCTGATACGAACCCAACGGAACCTCCAGATTTGGATTCCGATGAGCCGAACACAAAATCGCCCGTCGAGCGGGGCCGGTGGGGCCCACGACACGCGATTTCGTCAACGTTCTCAGAATCGAACCAAACTTGACCCACAGGACCAGCGTATCGCTACGAGTCCGATGGCGCAAGTTTCGTCTCGATCCGACGTGTGTGCACGAAGTTAGGGTGAATTGCCAAAAAGGCGGATACTAGGCGATGTCCGCGGATACGCGTTGATTCCGGTGTGCACGCACACCCGAATCAGCTTCCACGAAAACTCACACGTCCGTATCGATGATGCGTACGTATCTGTGAAGACCGCACGCGACCAAGTCATCCCGTTTGGCGGGGCGCACTCAGTTCCGAGGTAAAATAGGGTCTGGTTTTTTCTGTTTTTGGATCGCGGTGTGCGATCACCACAGGACGCGATGCCCCGAACAGTTTGTCCGGACACCGAGAGGGTCATACAGGCTTCACAACGCAATTTACAGAATTGGAAACAGAGCTACGAGACGAAAGTTACACGTACCTGAAGGGGACCTGAAAATTCAGGGTCGAGGCGTGTCCGACTCGTGTCGGACACGAAAATGGAAATTAGGGCTAGGGTTAGGGTTCCTAGAGGATTCCGGTCGTGGACGGCGGAGGGCGACTGCTGGACGGCCGGCGAGGGCGGGGGACGGTTCGCCGAGGGGCGGGGCGGCGTCCACGGGGGCGGCGGTGGCTCAGGGCGGCCGGCAGCGGCGGTGGGGACGACTGCTGCTGCTGTTGCTGCTGGCCGTACGTCGAGGAGGGCGGAGGAGGAGGAGCAGCGACGCTGGCCGGGGGCTGCGGGCTCAGGCGGGCGGCGAGGTGCGGTGCGATGCGGTGGCTGGGCGAGCGGAGGAGCGACGGAGCGTGGCGGCTAGGGCTAGGGAGGGAGGAGGCTGGAGGAGGAAGACGGTGAGGGGAGGGGGTTTTTAAAGGGCTCCGGGCGGGTGTCGTGGCCGCGTTAGGCGGCGCTGGAGAGGCGGGGGTGCGTGCCGGCGGAGTCGGCGGAAGATCCGGGCGGCGGCCGGGGGAATCGGTCGTCGTGGGGAGTGCGGGGGAAGAACGGGTCGGCGGTTGCGGGTTTGCGGGCGGGTCGGGTTGGCTGACCCGACCCGACCCGAAAGGGCGGGTCTGGGCTGAGGCTAACGGGCCGGGCCGCGGCCCAATGGGCCCGGGCGGCCCGCAGAAAATAATTAAAATAAAATAAAATAAAATAAATAATAAATAATAAATAATTAATTAATTTAAATAGTTTTCAGGCATTTAAAAATAGGTTTGAGGCTCAGAAAAATCCAGAAAAATTACCCTAAGTCCAGTTTTTCATTTTACACCAAAAAATATTATTTTTATGATATTTTAATATTATTTATTGCCAATTAAAAATCATTTATTAATTGAAAACCTTGATTTTAATTACAGGAAATTTCCAGAAAATTCCAGAAAATTGGGAAAAATCCAAGATTTAATAATTTGAAAATTCAGGGGGTTTACAAGTTGTCCGAGACCAATGCAAGACAAGCAACATTCACATTCACATTCACAAGCACATAACAATCTAATAGCCACACCCCCCTGGAACCCGAAGGCACGGAACATCAGGGCGGACTATTAGACTATACTCTTCTTCTTATTCAAGCAAACACATCTTTTCACATATCTAATAGCACACCCCCCTGGAACCCGAAGGCACGGAACATCAGGGTGCACTATTAGTCTATGCATATACGAATCAAAGGCAGCAGTTCGATATAGCAAAACAGACAAGCGAAACATACTTTTTGACAAGCACGATTGATTCTTATTTAACATGCAAAAACTATCTCTTTCTTTCTTAGCATATTCAGGGAACATATTTCAGGCATTTCGTTTACTTATCTTCTTAGCATGGCAAGAGTTCGTTTGAGCTGTGTCGGTGTAACTAAGCATGTAACATTTCTATCTTTCTCTTAGCATAGCAGTAGTTCGTTCTCATTTCTGACAAGCATTTATATTCTCTTAGTTAGGCAGCGTATTCATTTCAATGATAAGCTATGTGAGTTCTCTTATTAGCATGCTGAGTCGATTCTATCATTCTCTTATGAAAACATTCTTTTTAAGCAAACAAGCATTCAAAAACTCAGATTCATTTTTAAGTCGTGCCAGAATCAGAGAATGCAGTTCTGTCCACTCACCTTGATTAATCGGTCGGGAACTCTCCGAGAAGACTTTCGTTCGAGCAAGCAAGTCGATCCCACTTGTACATAGCGCCGACGCGGAGCGGGGCACTACATACTTACCCACCAACAAAGAGTTTCGTCCTCGAAACTCAAAGAAAAACTCACGAAAACACAAGCAGCGATAGTCCTCATCCCTCGCCATCCCAAATCCAAAACTCAGCAATCCATAATCACAAATCACAAATTATATCTCAAGCAAATGAAAACAAATCCAGAAACTTTTGCCGGCATTTTCGAGAATATTTACAGACTCATTGTATGGAACGTTCACTGCATCTCACATCAGGCACATCTCAGAGTTGGAAGCAACGGAATGGGCAAGGAATCGAGTCGCTCTGATACCATTATGTCATGCCCCGGTCCCGCAGGGCCGTTCGTCCTCGCTTTGGTCCCTACGGAACCGATCGTCCTCGCACGGGCGTGATGCCGTGCAAGCCTAAAGTGCACTTGCACAAGGCCAAATCTTTGAAATAAGGGCAAGTAAGCTATTCAATATCTGAAGCAGCGGCACATAACATTGCAGAAAAGTGAAGAACACAATGGCATATGAAAATAGGCTCTTTTATTGATATTCACAAATGTTACAAGTGGCACATGGCCGAGGTTACAATTCGCTCAAGCACTCTTCTCTCGATTACAATGATACCGTTCCATACATTATGTCCCTTTATACAAAGCAACTCAAAGCAGGCACAACTCGATGCGGCTCCAGGCATCGACTCCAGATTTCCGGTTCCTTGGGATGAGGCACGGCTATCGCTTCCTCGGACGAACGGGCACCTGAGAACAAGCAGACTGTTGGTGGGTCAGCACTTTATGCAAGTACTGGTGAGATAAAACAACTGAACAGAAGCTACACCCCCTGAAACCCACACTAAGTAATCATGTGGCAAAATATTGCATTACTAATGATCTTGCTAGTTTTACCTAAGTTCATTTCATGCAGTTCAGAACTATAGTCAGATTACATCTTTGAAAACATAACTTGAAAACAGTTTGCATATCGAAACTATAAGCATACGAATTGGGACAGTGCTCTATCGTGTAGTGCGCAGCATGTATTGTGCAACACAAGTCTAACTCTTAGGGGCAAAGCTTAACTAGCATACGGATCATATCGAATCGAGGCAACGTATCAAGTGGACTATCATTTAATCAAGCACACAAATAGAACTATCAATCAGAGGTCGGTCCCCGAGAAACTCAGGATCGGTAGCGGTAATCCAGCTAACCAATGACTCACATTCTGATCCTATTAGCAGCTGTGACTCATGGCTGCACATTACTGCCGAAGCAGCCGTAACCAAGGTTCAGCTCTGCACTAATAGTCATTGTCCGACCGATGCGAATGCATGCAACACTATCAGATAAATTCTACGATACAGACAAAATGAACATGCGTGCTCATGCATAAACTCATATTTCTTACCCCATAGCCGAACGGTTATCCCTGCAGTAGACACACAAGTTAGTCACAATATTCACCTTATGAACAAACTTATGAATCCATCTTCTTCTGGTGTCACAATGATAGGTATGCAAGAAGGTAAACCTAGCATGCGCCCTATCTATATGACGGTCCTGAGAAACTCATTGATGGACAACAACACCCCCTAGATCCTTTCGGAACGGAACATCAGGGTGCTCTCACAATCCCTTCCGGACCGACCGATTCCCAGTGCCCCAGGAATCGACCGAGAGACTATTACCTTGTGCACAAGTTGTCCGAGACCAATGCAAGACAAGCAACATTCACATTCACATTCACAAGCACATAACAATCTAATAGCCACACCCCCCTGGAACCCGAAGGCACGGAACATCAGGGCGGACTATTAGACTATACTCTTCTTCTTATTCAAGCAAACACATCTTTTCACATATCTAATAGCACACCCCCCTGGAATCCGAAGGCACGGAACATCAGGGTGCACGGAACGTCTATGCATATACGAATCAAAGGCAGCAGTTCGATATAGCAAAACAGACAAGCGAAACATACTTTTTGACAAGCACGATTGATTCTTATTTAACATGCAAAAACTATCTCTTTCTTTCTTAGCATATTAAGGGAACATATTTCAGGCATTTCGTTTACTTATCTTCTTAGCATGGCAAGAGTTCGTTTGAGCTGTGTCGGTGTAACTAAGCATGTAACATTTCTATCTTTCTCTTAGCATAGCAGTAGTTCGTTCTCATTTCTGACAAGCATTTATATTCTCTTAGTTAGGCAGCGTATTCGTTTCAATGACAAGCTATGTGAGTTCTCTTATTAGCATGCTGAGTCGATTCTATCATTCTCTTATGAAAATATTCTTTTTAAGCAAACAAGCATTCAAAAACTCAGATTTATTTTTAAGTCGTGCCAGAATCAGAGAATGCAGTTCTGTCCACTCACCTTGATTAATCGGTCGGGAACTCTCCGAGAAGACTTCCGTTCGAGCAAGCAAGTCGATCCCACTTGTACATAGCGCCGACGCGGAGCGGGGCACTACAGACGGGTTATAACTTTACAGTATTTTTTATAAATAATTGCTACACATAAAAAAGACTTATTTTATAATGAAAACCTTGCAAATAATCACTACAAATAAAAGAGTTTTGGAGAAGTGTGACGGTGGAAGTCTGGTTAGTGGGGGACCACTTTGTTTTCTTGACGATTTGAATCCAAGGTAAAGTTGTTTTTTAGACGGCGCTTCAAAATGATGTAATGTTGCTGCTGAGCTGAATGACAAACATTTTTTTATGTTGCAAGTGACTTATGCGGGGGACTTTATAACCCACGTGGTTTGGGGGAGATCGGTGTTTTTTAGGACAGATCCCTTGTTACAGTTTTTGATGACTATCACCCAAGAAATGATATTGAGGATCTCTCCTTCATAAACGTGGAATCTATAAAATAAACATGGAAGAAGGCCCATTTTTCAGTCCACATATGAACTATTTATAGAGGCGACGCTTCTTGCAACCTTCCACGAAACCACTTCACAGGATTGGACTTAAGCAGATTGACCGCTAGTAGTGGTAGAAACACCCACGTTCTCCTCCTTATTTCTTGGCAGATATGATATCATGGCCTCTTAAATACTGCTTAGTCAGTTCACAACATTGTTATGTTGTTCTACATGCGTGTCTGTTCTGAGGAGGGGCTGTCTGTTTCGAAGACCGACTATTTCAATGGACTGCTATTCCACAAGACAACATATTATGACATATTATGCAAATTTTCTCATTTTAAGTGCAAACAAACATCTTACTAATATTTAATGAATATTAGGAGACTAAAATATATTAATATAGTATCATATTTCTTAATTAGTTATTAAGAAATATAACATAAAAATAAATAATATTAGGTCATTTGGATTTTTATAATTATATCCTTCAAAGTGCCCAGTTTACTTTTTCAAGCGAATTAGTTGAAGAATATTTTAATGAGTGTACTTAATTTGTATTTTTACGAGTATTATTTAGTATGGGCATATAGATAGCTAGATGTGTTTAGAACAAGCAAGTTTAAATAAATACAAGGAAACTATTGTTGATAATGTAATTATTTTGTTCGTTTTTATGTTATAGTTTTCTTTACCATGACATATTAAATAATTGAAATGCAATTTTGTTTACAAAATATGATAATTTTTGTTTTAATACTTTCTGATTTGATTTAGAGATGGATTCATGTTCCATTGATAGGATTAGATACAAGCCAAGGTAAAATTACTGTCAAACTAGATCGTGGTAGGGTGAGATTCAATAAGGTTTATGAAAATTCGTATTTGAATCCCAACAATTAGATATAAAAAATGACAAGAACATTGAATTCCAATAAATTTTATGACAAAATTGATAATATTTCAAATAACTGTACTATACATTTTGTTGTTGTTGTTGTTAGTTTTTTTTTTTTTTTGAGATGTCCGACGATACGCACGAGACTTTGTACACGCTGCACTGTTCTATACCTCTCCCGTAGTTTGATCCCGAGACCGTCCATCTAGCCAGAGAGTTTTTATACCTCTTCTCACTGACCACAAGAGCCAGATGAGTTCGGTACTATACATTTTGTTGTTAAAGTCACGTCCACTTGCATTACAAAAAGTGGAATTTTTTTTTATGATATTATTTGCAAATATATAAAAATTTAAATTATAATAAAATAGTTTAAATATATTATTTTCATAGACAAAATTTTAAATTTTGGGATATATGTGGTAACGATATATAATTCAAGAAAGAATTATTTTGATCAACCATTCAAAATTTCGAAATAAATGAACGCCATTGACAGCCATAATTATAAATCACCCGTTTGGGAATCTTATTAGATTAGTTTGATTGAAATTTGAAAGTCATTAGCATTTTGCAAGTAAAATTACTTAATGTAAGCCCTGTTACCAGATCCACATACATTTGAGGTGATATTTCTAATTTAATTTTTTGGCTTGACTAAAATGCCATATTTTAACATTTTGATATGAATAGCTATATCTATTTATTTGCATTTAACGTGTTCCAATACATACCAGTTTTGTTAACCTAAAACAAGGTTTAATAAAATTTTGTCACGTTTACACCATGAACATAGCAGTGTTTTCTGCAATATCTTTTTGATGGACAATCTTAAAACGGTAGCAGAGATGCTATACTTGATTGATTGTGCATTTCACTTTTGGTTAATATTATAACAATTGTTTATGGTTAGTTTGGATTGAGATCATTGTTTATGGTGTTGCTAGTCTAGTATTTTACTAAGAAATCAACCAGTTTCCTATTTCGGATCTAGCGATTGAAATGTCCCTTGCCCGGATGATCCTCGAACTTCTGAGCGAAATTGTGGAGCCCCCGATGGATACAACATACCATAACCGGTAGAAGGGTCAGCTTATGGCCTAAAGCCAACTTCACGGCACGAAGGATGAGAGAGCGACTGATCCTATCTATAGTCCCGGATCCGCCCGGATGACCCAATTGCGCAACCAAGGCATCAGATATCCCGCCAGCATGGCTTTGGCGGATAACTTATGCATATCCATGTAAACGTAGCTGAGTTATTCTTCAAGATTACCCAGCTCACCGCGGGTTTGTCTTCTTCATGCCTGGAACCCTCGACTTTCTCTACCTCGGTAGTAGCCAATTTTTGATGCGCCTAAATTAGGTCGTCCACTTCATGTTGTTGTTTTTTAGAGTGCGCTTCAAAACGACGTAATGTTGCTGCCAAGCTGAATGACAAACATTTTTTTATGTTGCAGTGACTTATGCGGGGGACTTTATAACCCACGTGGCTTGTGGGTTGGGGGAGATTGGTGTTTCTTAGGACAGATCTCTTGTTGTAGTGTTTTGATGACTATCACCCAAGAAATGATATTAGGGACCTCTCCTTCATAAACGTGGAATCTATGAAATAAACATGGAAGAAGGCCCATTTTTCAGTCCACATATGAACTATTTATAGAGGCGACGCCTCTTACAACCTTCCACGAAACCACTTCACAGGATCGGACTTAAGCAGATTGATCGCTAGTAGTGGAAGAAACACCCACGTTCTCCTTATTTCTTGGCAGATAGGATATCATGGCCTCTTAAATACTGCTTAGTCAGTTCACAACATTGTTATGTTGTTCTACATGCATGTTTGTTCTGAGGGACTGTCAGTTTCGAAGACCGACTATTTCAATGGACTGTTATTCCACAAGACAACATATTATGCAAATTTTCTCATTTTAAGTGCAAACAAACATCTTATTAATATTTAATGAATATTAGGAGACTAAAATATATTAATATAGTATCATATTTCTTAATTAGTTATTAAGAAATATAACATCAAAATAATTAAATAATATTAGGTCATTTGAATTTTTATACTTATATCCTTCAAAGTGCTCAGTTTACTTTTTCAAGAGAATTTGTTGAAGAATAATTTAATGAGTGTACTTAATTTGTATTTTTACGAGTATTATTTAGTATGGGCATATAGATAGCTAGATGTGTTTAGAATAAGCGAGTTTAAATAAATATAAGGAAACTATTGTTGATAATGTAATTATTTTGTTCGTTTTTATGTTATAGTTTTCTTTACCATGACATATTAAATAATTGAAATGAAATTTTGCTTACAAAATATGGTAATTTTTCTTTTAATACTTTCCGATTTGATTGAGAGATGGATTCATGTTCCATTGATGGGATTAGATACAAGCCAAGGTAAATTTACCGTCAAACTAGATCGTGGTAGAGTGAGATTCAATAAGGTTTATGAAAATTCGTACTTGAATCCGAACAATTAGATATAAAAAAATCACAAGAATATTGAATTCCAATAATTTTTATGACAAAATTGATAATATTTCAAATAATTGTACTATACATTTTGTTGTTGTTGTTGGTTTTTTTTTTTTGAGATGTCCGACGATACGCACTAGACTTTGTACACGCTGCGTTGCATGCCATTTGGGTCCACTGTCCTACACCTCCTCCGACAGTTTGATCTCGAGACCGTCCGCTCCTAGTCATGGAGGTTATACCTCTTCTCACCGATCACAAGAGCCAGTTGAGTTCGCTACTATACATTTTGTTGTTGAAGTCACGTCCACT
Organism: Iris macrosiphon; assembly: GCA_036927795.1. Taxonomy (NCBI): domain Eukaryota; kingdom Viridiplantae; phylum Streptophyta; class Magnoliopsida; order Asparagales; family Iridaceae; genus Iris; species Iris macrosiphon. The sequence continues at coordinate 212,825,875 of JAYESA010000004.1, forward strand.
TGCGATACCAAAAAAGTGAAAAAAAATAATTTTTTTGATATTATTAAAAAGTATATAAAAATTTAATTTATATTAAAATAGTTTAAATATATTTTAAATATATTATTTTCATAGACAAAATTTTAAATTTTGGGATATATGTGGTAACGATATATATTTCAAGAAAGAATTATTTTGGTCAACCATTCAAAATTTCGAAATAAATGAACGCCATTGACATCCATAACTATAAATCACTCGTTTGTTAAAATTGAAATTAACATTAATAATAATAATTATTATAATAATAATATTAGCCTATATTTTAATGTTAATGTTAATATTAATATTAATGTGCTGGAATGGACCCACATAGAGGGTTCCATAGGCATATCCGAGAGGTGCAAAGCTCCGCTGGACCGAGTCCTGCACGATGGCGAAACCAAGTGCAATAGGAAGCCGAGTAGCACTTGTGCAGACTTGAAGTTGGTTGGATTTTAAGCATTTCTATTCCAGATAAAATATTTTTCAAATGTGTCATTCATTTTAGAATTCAAATAGATATTGCTGAGATACCAGGAAATAAACATTTAAGAAATCCAAATTTTCAAATTTAAGAAATCACGTAATTAAAAATTAAAATATAAATAAATTTAACTAATTGTTTAACTATGTAATATTATTAAATTATAAACAAATATCTCTTCTAACTCATGTGGTTAAGGTGAGAAGTATTTTCTCTGGTTGGCTGAGTTCGAATTCTTGAATAGTTATTTATAACAAAATTTATTTTTTTTAAGAAATTTTTTTTACGTAATATTAATTTTTTTAAAATAATTAATTGATGATATACATACGGCTTAAACGACTCAATTTTGAGCCATTTCCAGCCCCCCTTATATTAGTAGAGATATGTACTCACATAAAAATAAAATAAAATAAAAACCCATGTTATCGTAAAAACCCTCCATATTATTCTAGACTACAAATAATATTTAAAAAAAAGGTAACATCCTACAAGTTTCCTACACCTCCCTCGTAGTCTGATATTATTTGCAAATATATAAAAATAGTTTAAATATATTTTAAATATATAATTTTCATAGATAAAATTTTAAATTTTGGGATATATGTGGTAACGATATATAATTCAAGAAAGAATTATTTTGGTCAACCATTCAAAATTTCGAAATAAATGAACGCCCCATAATTATAAATCACCCGTTTAGGAATGTTATTAGATTAACTATTCAGGAAGGAAAGATTACATTTATGACCGTTGCGTGAGAATATGACCATCTACAGCCTTTCCCCTCTCTTCTCCTCTGCTCTCCAGCCTTTCCCCTCTCTTCACCGCCTCCTACTACTACAAACAAACAAGAGATCCCCTCTCTCCTCCGAGCGATCACGACGAGGGAGTACGAGAAGAAGGAAGGGGTCCCCAGGAACGAGGTCGCCAGCGATCCCTCCGTCGCCTCGAGGTCCGAGGAAGGAGAAGGCTGAAAGTATGTGATTGCTATTTTTAGTATTTTCTTGCTTTCTATTTTTGGGGTTTTTCTTTGATTGATTTGATTTGATTTGATTTGATTAATCAGAGGCATACTCCCTCCCTCCTCGGAAAATCTGAAGCAAGCAAAAGCCGGTCATGGGGTCCGGAGACTTAGATGGTTCTGTGCCGGCTCCGGTGATGTATGTTTTCTTGCAGGTATAAAACCCCTTCTTCTTATTAGTATGTGTTTTATTTATTTGGTTTCTGCCGTTAGATATAGTTTCCCCTGTTCTAACAACTCAGAGATTACTGATTGAACATAAGAGACACATTGAAAATTGTTACCCCCAAATTCTCAATACATCATCTGACAAGATGTTGCTAAATAAAAATTCCACTTTCGAAAATTGTTTTTTTTTTTTTTTTTCATTGTTCATATCATGTAAAAAATAACTGCTGTGTTTATATTTTGCTAGTTGAATGCTTCAAGTTTCATGGTTGAATGAACATAAACCCCTGTAGCATTCTTCAAAGTTTAATCAATCACTGGGCTGAAGTTACAATGATTGATTTTATATGTTTCTTTTTTAAACTTTGGATTGGGGTTCTATGGAAAAAAAGGTTGAACTATTATTATCTTCTTCTTTTTGTGTGTGTGCGCGCGGGTGTGTATAATGGGTTTAACTTAATGCCACTAAGAGAAAAAAAAAGATTGCTTTGCATGTAATTTTCATGTATATTTCTATATTATGTTCCAAAACTCCATTTTTGAAGTGTAATTTCGAAAATATACCACGATTCCACATCTATATTCTTTTTTTTAACTATCCTTCTACATTATTATCCAAATATTCTTGTCAAAACCGTAGTTTCGAAATCGTTCTACGATTTGACTTCTACAGGTTTTCAAGCGTCCTTCTACATTATGTTCACAACACTTCTTAAGGGTTGTTTCGAAATCTATTTACGATTTGACTTCTATCTTTTCAACTATCTTTTTTCATTGCATTCCAAAACATCGCTTCCAAATCCGTAGTTTCGGAATATTTCTACCATTTAACTCCTATATGTTTTTCAAATCTTCCTTCTACATTATGTTCAAATTCACTTAAGCATAGGTTCGAAATCTTTCGAACTTCTATATGTTTTTCAACTATCCATTTACGTTACGTTCCTAAACTCTAATTCTAAAGTGTAATTTCAAAATTATGCTACAATTAGGCTTTCATATGATTATTAACTATTCATCTACATTATCTTCCAAAACTTTATTTCTAAATAGTAAAATCTTTCTATGATTACAATTCTATATGAGTTTCAAGCATTCTTGACATTATGCTCAAAAACTTCATTTCTTAAGCGTAGTTCCGAAATATTTCTACGATTTGACCCCTAAATGATTTTCAAGCGTCATTCTACATTATGTTCAAACCTTCACTTCTTATAGTTTCGATACGTTTCTATCATTAAACTTCTATATGTTTTCAACTAGCCTTTTACATTATGTTTCAAAACTTTATTTCCAAATCGTAGTTTCGATATCCTTTTGCCATTCAAATTTTATAGGTTTTTCAACTATCCTTTAACATTATTTTTCGAAACTTCACTTACAAATCGTAGTTTTGAAATCTTTCTATGAGTCAACTTCTACAATTAACATATGACCCCTATATCATTTTTAAGCATTCTTCTATATTATTTTCAAAATTCACTTCTTAGGCGTAGTTTTGTTGTCTTTCCACCATTTGACTTCTATATATTTTTCAACTATGCTTTTACATTATGTTCCAAAACTTTATTTTCGAATTGTAGTTTCGAAATCTTTCTATGACTTGACTTCTAGAACTATCATTTGTCATTATGTTCAAAAACTATCACTTCAAAATCATAAAATCGATATCTTTCTCCAATTTAACATCCATATGATTTTCATGTATACTTCTTATAAATTGTGTTCGAAAAGTCCACTTTGAAGGGTAATTTCGAAATATGCTACAATTTGATTTAGCTTATTTCTTTTTCAACTTCTACATTATTATCAAGAAATTCAATCATAACTTCTAGTTTCAAAATCTTTCTACGATTTAACTTTTATATGTTTTTCAAGCGTCCTTCTACGTTATGTTCACAACATCACTTCATAAGCGCGGTTTCAAAATCGATTTACGATTTGACATATCTTTTCAACTATCATTTTGTCCTTCCAAATTTTATTTTCGGATTTTTCTACAATTTAACTTCTATATATTTTTAAGGATCCTTCTGCATTATGTTCACAACTTCACCTCATAAGCGTGGTTTCGAAATTGATTTACGATTTGACTTATATCTTTTCAACTATCATTTGTCCTTTTACTCCAAAACTTCATTTCCAAATTATATTTTCGAAATCTTTCTACGATTTAACTTCTATATGTTATCTTTCTACGATTTAACTTCTATTTATTTTTCAATTATCCTTTTATATTACTTTCCTAAACTATAATCCAAAATTATAGTTTTGAAATCTTTCTACCATTTGTCTTTTATATGTTTTTCAACTATCACTATACATTATGTTCCAAAACTTTATTTCCAAAGCATATTTTCGATATATTTCTAGCATTTGGCTTCTATATGTTTTTCAACTATCATTTTACATTATGTTCCAAAGCTATAATTCCAAAGTATAGTTACGATATCTTTCTATTTTTTGACTTCTAAATATTTTTTCAACTATCCTTTTATATTATTATGTTCCAAAAACTCAACTTTCGAAGTATAATTTCAAAATTATGCCCCGATTTGACTTCTATATATATTTTCAACCATTCATCTATATTATTCCCACAACTCAATTCTAAATCGTAGTTTCGAAGTCTTTCTACGATTTGACTTCTATATGTTTTTCAAGCATCATCTACATTTTGTTCACGAGACTTCACTTAATAAACGTAGTTTCAAAATCTACCTCCGTTTTGACTTCTATCATTTCAACTAATATTTTTATTGTATTCCAAACTTTAGAAGTAAAGTATTGAACATAATATAGACTCGACGTTTCCTCAAAGATATGTTCAAAAACTTAACTTCTTAGGTGCAGTTCCTAATTTTTTTTCCCTCCGATTTGACCTCTATTTGATTTTTAAGCATCCGTCTGCATTATGTTCAAAACTACACTTCTTAAGTGTAGTTTCAATATCTTTCTATCATTGGCTTCAGATTGTTTTTCAACTATCATATTTATATTATCTTCCAAAACTTAATTTCCAAAGCGTAGTTTCAATTTCTTTCTATCATTATTTGACTTCTATATTTTTTTGATCTATCATTTTACATTATCTTCCAAAACTTTATTTTTTAAGCATACGTAAATATCTTTTTATCATTTGACTTCTATATATTTTTCAACTATCCATTCACATTATAATCCAAAACTTAATTTTCAAATTGCAGTTTCGATATTTTTCTACCATTTGACTTCTTTATGTATTTTTAACTATCCTTTTATATTATGTTCCAAACCTTTATTTTCAAATAATATGTTTTTCAACTACCCTTTTACATTATAATCCAAAACGTCATTTCCAAATTGTAGTTTCGATATCTTTCTACCATTTGGCTTCTATATATTTTTCAACTATCATTTTACATTATGTCCCAAAACTTTATTTCCAAAACATAGTTACACTATCTTTCCATCATTTGACTTCTATATGTTTTTCAATTATTTTTTACATTAACTTCGAAAACTTTATTTCCAAATCTTTCTTATGTTCGAAAATCTATCTACGTTTTGGCTTCTATCCAAAATCTTCACTTCTTAGGTATCATTGGCTTCAGATTGTTTTTCAACTATCATATTTACATTATCTTCCAAGACTTAATTTCCAAAGCGTAGTTTCAATTTCTTTCTATCATTATTTGACTTCTATATGTTTTTGAACTATCATTTTACATTATCTTCCAAAACTTTATTTTTTAAGCATACGTAAATATATTTTTATCATTTGACTTCTATGTATTTTTTTAACTATCCATTTACATTATAATCCAAAACTTATTTTTCAAATTGTAGTTTCGATATTTTTCTACCATTTGACTTCTTTATGTATTTTAACTATCCTTTTATATTATGTTCCAAACCTTTATTTTCAAAGAATATGTTTTTCAACTACCCTTTTACATTATAATCCAAAACGTCATTTCCAAATTGTAGTTTCAATATCTTTCTACCATTTGGCTTCTATATATTTTTCAACTATGATTTTACATTATGTCCCAAAACTTTATTTCCAAAACATAGTTACAATATCTTTCCATCATTTGACTTTTATATGTTTTTCAATTATTTTTACATTAACTTCGAAAACTTTATTTCCAAATCTTTCTTATGTTCGAAAATCTATCCACGTTTTGGCTTCTATCCAAAATCTTCACTTCTTAGGTACAATTCTTATGTGTTCAAAACTTTAGAAGTCTACATTATGTTCAAAAACTTCCTTTCTTAAGTATAGTTTCAATATCTTTCTATTATTGGCTTTATATGTTTTTCAACTACCATTTACATTATCTTCCAAAACTTCATTTTTAAAGCGTAGTTTCAGTTTCTTTCTATCATTATTTTACTTCTATAGGTTTTTGAACTATTATTTTACATTATGCTCCAAAATTTTATTTTCAAATCGTAGTTTCGATATCTTTCTTCCATTTGACTTCTATATATATTTCAATTATACTTTTTTTTAACATTATGTACCTTAATTCCAAATTATAGTTTTGGTGTCTTATCATTAGACTTTTATATATTTTTCAACTATCGTTTAATATTATATTCCAACACTTCACTTTTGAAGTTTAATTTCGAAATTATGCCATCCTTCTATTTTATTATCCAAAAACTCAATTCTAAATCATAGTTTCAAAGTATTTCTACGATTTTACTTCTATATATTTTTCAAGCGTCTACATTATGTTCACAATTTTACTTCAAAAGCGTAGTTTCAAAATCTATCTACGTTTTGACTTATATCATCTCAACTTTTTTTATTATATTCCAAACTTAATAAGTGAAGTTTTGAACATAGTGTAGATTCGAGGTTTCCTCAATGTTATGTTCAAAAACTTTACTTCTTAGGAGCAGTTCCAAATTCTTTCTTAGATTTGACCTCTATTTGATTTTCAAGCATCCATCTCCATTAAGTTCAAAACTTCACTTCTTAAGTGTAGTTTCAATATCTTTCTATCATTGGCTTCCATATGTTTTTCAACTATCGTTTATATTATCTTCCAAAACTTTATTTTCAAATCGTAGTTTCGTTATTTTTCTGCCATTTAATTTCTATATGTTTTTACATTATCTTCCAAACTTTATTTCCAAAGCGTAGTTTTAATATCTTTCTATCATTTGAATCTATATGTTTTTCAACTATCCTTTTAAATTATAATCCAAAACATCATTTTCAAATTGTAGTTTCGATATCTTTCTACCATTAGGGAATCTTCATAGAGAAGGGAAGAACAACGCAACGACGATTGAAAGAAACCGTTCATTAAGTCAGGCTTCATTAGCATCATTCAATTCTATCTACTTTTTGACTTCTATCATTTCAACAATCTTTCTTCCATTTGACTTCTACATATATTTCAATAATTCTTTTACATTATGTTCCTCATTTCCAAATCGTATTTCGATACCTTTCTATCATTTCACTTATATATATTTTTCAACTATCCTTTTATATTATGTTCCAAAACTCCACTTTTGAAGTGTAATTTCGAAATTATACGACGATTTGACTTCTATATGGTTTACAACCATCATTCTATATTATTATCCAAAAACTCAATTCTAAATCTTACTTTTGAAGTCTTTCTACGATTTGACTTTTATATGTTTTTCAAGCATCCTCTACATTATGTTCGCAACTTCACTTCATAAGCTTAGTTTCAAAATCTATCTACGTATTGACTTCTACCATTTCAACTAACTTTTTTCATTTTATTCCAAACTTAAGAAGTGAAGATTTGAACATAATGTAGACTCGAGGTTTCCTCGATGTTATGTTCAAAAACTTCACTCAGGTGCAATTCCTAAAACTTTCTAAGATTTGATCTCTATTTGATTTTCAAGTGTCCGTCTACATTATGTTCAAACATTCACTTCTTAAGTGTAGTTTCAATATCTTTCTATCATTGGCTTCTATATGTTTTTCAACTATCGTTTACATTATCTTCCAAAACAACATTTCCAATGCGTATATAGTTTCAATTTCTTTCTACCATTTGACTTCTATATGATTTTGAACTATCATTTTATATTATGTTATAAAACTTTATTTTCAAAGCATAACTAAATATATTTCTACAATTTGACTTATATATATTTTTTCAACTACCCTTTTACATTATAATACAAATCTTAATTTTTAAATTATAGTTTCGATATCTTTCTACCATTTGACTTCTATATGTATTTCAATTATCCTTTTATATTATGTTCCAAACTTTATTTTCAAAGTATATATTTTTCAACTATCCTTTTACATTATAATCCAAAACGTCATTTTCAAATTGCGGTTTTGATATATTTCTACCATTTGACTTCCATATATTTTTCAACTATCATTTTACATTATGTTCCAGAACTTTATTTTCAAAGCATTGTTACGATATCTTTCTATCATTTGACTTATATATGTTTTTCAACTATTTTTTTTACATTATCTTCGAAAACTTCCTCTCGAAATCTTCCAAACTTCATTTTCAAATCATAGTTTCGATATATTTCTACCATTTTACTTCTATATGTTTTTACATTATCTTCAAAAATTTATTTCCAAATCATAATTTTGATATATTTCAACAATTTGACTTCTATTTTTAAAATGATAGTTATGATATCGCTCTATTATTTGACTTCTATGAGTCAAAACTTTTTTTCCAAATCATAGTTACGATATCGCTCTATCATTTGACTTCTATTTTTACATTGTCTTCCAAACTTTATTTTCAAATCGTAGTTTCAATATATTTCTACTATTTGCCTTCTTTATGATCATATTCAAAGCATAGTTTCGATATATTTCTATCATTTGACTTATATATTTTTTTTTACTATCCTTTTACATTAAAATCCAAAATATTATTTCCATATTGTAGTTTCGATATCTTTATACCCTTTGCTTCTAATTGTTTTTGAACTACCGTTTTACGTTATGTTCCAAAACTTTATTTCCAATGCATAGTTATGATATCTCTCTATCATTTGACTTCTATTTGTTTTTCAACTATTATTTTATATTATGTTTCAAATCTTTATTTTCAAAGCATCGTTACGATATCTTTCTATCATTTGACTTGTATATGTTTTTCAACTATTTTTTACATTATCTTCGAAAACTTCTTTTCCGAAATCTTCCAAACTTCATTTCCAAAATTTATTTCGAAATCGTAATTTCGATATATTTCAACAATTTGACTTCTATATATTTTTACATTGTCTTCCAAACTTTATTTCCAAATCGTAGTTTCAATATATTTCTACCATTTGACTTCTATATGATCATTTTTAAAGCATAGTTTCAATATATTTCTATCATTTGACTTCTATATATTTTTTTATTATCCTTTTACATTATAATCAAAAATATCATTTCCAAATTGTAGTTTTGATATATTTCTACCATTTGGCTTCTATATATTTTTGAACTACCGTTTTATATTATGTTCCAAAACTTTATTTACAAAGCATAGTGACGATATCTTTCTATCATTTGACTTCTATATATTTTTTCAACTATCTTTTTACATTATAATCCAAAAATTTATTTTTAAATCGTAGTTTTGATTTTTTTTTTCCATTTAACTTTTATAAGTATTGCAACTATACTTTTTTACGTTATGTTTTAACTATCTTTTTACATTATAAACCCAAAATTTATTTCCAAATCGTAGTTTCGATATCTTTCTTCCATTTGACTTTTATAAGTATTTCAACTATCCTTTTACGTTATCTTCCTCATTACCAAATCGTAGTTTCGATGTCTTTATATCATTTGACTTCTTTATTTTTTTTAACTATCCTTTTATATTTTGTTCCAAACCTCCACATTTTGAAGTATAATTTCAAAATTATGCCCCGATTTGACTTATATAAGTTTTCAACCATCATTTCTACGATTTGACTTCTATATGTTCATATTCAAAGCGTAGTTTCGATATCTTTCTATCATTTGACTTATATATATTTTTTACTATCCTTTTACATTATAATCCAAAACTTCATTTTCAAATTGCGGGTTCGATATCTTTATATCATTTGACTTTTATATATTTTTCAACTATCATATTACATTATGTTCCAAAACTTTATTTTCAAAGCATCGTTACGATATCTTCCTATCATTTGACTTGTATATGTTTTTCAACTATTTTTTTTACATTATCTTCGAAAACTTCTTTTCCGAAATCTTCCAAACCTCATTTTCAAATCATAGTTTCGATATCTTCCAAAATTTATATCCAAATTGTAATTTTGATATATTTCAACAATTTGACTTCTATATGTTTTTACATTGTTTTCCATACTTTATTTCCAAATCGTAGTTTCAATTCAAAGCATAGTTTCGATATATTTTTATCATTTGACATATATATATATATATATATATATATATATATATATATATATATATATATATATATATATATATATATATATATATATATATATATATATATATATATATATATATATATATATATTACTATCCTTCTATATTATAATCCAAAATATTATTTCCAAATTGTAGTTTCGATATATTTCTACCTTTTGGCTTCTATATATTGTTTATATTTCTATCATTTGACTTGTATTCCATACTTTATTTATATCATTGTCTTCCATACTTTATTTCCAAATCGTAGTTTCAATATATTTCTGCCATTTGACTTCTTTGCCAAACTTTATTTCCAAATTGTAGTTTTGATATTTTTCAACCATTTGACTTCTATATGTTTTTCAACTACCGTTTTACATTATTTCCAAAACTTTATTTCTAAAGCATAGTTATGATATCGTTCTTACATTTTACTTCTATATGTTTTTTCAAATATGTTTTTACATTATAATCCAAAAATTTATTTTCAAATCGTAGTTTTGATATATTTCTTCCATTTGACTTTTATAAGTATTTCTAGTATCCTATTACGTTATGTTCCTCATTTCGAAATCGTAGTTTCGATTTATTTCTTTTATTCGACTTTTATAAGTATTTTATTTTTTTATGTTATGTTCCACATTTTCAAATCGTAGTTTCGATGTCTTTCTTTTAGACTTCTATATATATTTTTAACTATCCTTTTATATTGTACTAAAAAACTCCACTTAATTTTCAAATTATAGTTTCGATATATTTCTACCATTTGACTTCTATACGTATTTCAATTATTCTTTTATATTATGTTCCAAAAATTTTATTTTCAAAGTATATATTTTTCAACTATCCTTTTACATTATAATCCAAAACTTCATTTTCAAATTGCGGGTTCGATATCTTTCTATCATTTGACTTTTATATATTTTTCAACTATCATATTACATTATGTTCCAAAACATTATTTTCAAAGCATCGTTACGATATCTTCCTATCATTTGACTTGTATATGTTTTTCAACTATTTTTTTACATTATCTTCGAAAACTTCTTTTCCGAAATCTTCCAAACCTCATTTCCAAATCATAGTTTAGATATCTTCCAAAATTTATATCCAAATTGTAATTTCGATATATTTCAACAATTTGACTTCTATAAGTTTTTACATTGTCTTCCATGCTTTATTTCCAAATCGTAGTTTCAATATATTTCTACCATTTGACTTCTTTATGATCATATTCAAAGAATAGTTTCGATATATTTCTATCATTTGACTTCTATATATATTTTTTACTATCCTTTTACATTATAATCCAAAATATCATTTCCAAATTGTAGTTTCGATATATTTCTACCTTTTGGCTTCTATATATTTTTCAACTACCGTTTTAGTTCCAAAACTTTATTTCCAAGCATATTTTCAATATCTTTCTATCATTTGATTTCTATATATTTTTTCAACTATCTTTTTACATTATATTCCAAAATTTTATTTTCAAATCGTAGTTTTGATATCTTTTTTCCATTTAACTTTTATAAGTATTTCAACTATCCGTTTTTACGTTATGTTTTAACTATCTTTTTACATTATAAACCAAAAATTTATTTCCAAATCGTACTTTCGATATCTTTCTTCATTTGAATTTTATAAGTATTTCAACTATCCTTTTACGTTAACTTCCTCATTTCCAAATCGTAGTTTCGATGTTTTTATATCATTTGACTTCTTTATATTTTTCAACTATCCTTTTATATTTTGTTCCAAAACTCCACATTTTGAAGTATAATTTCAAAATTAAGCCCCGATTTGACTTATATATGTTTTCAACCATCCTTTTTATGATTTGACTTCTATATGTTCATATTCAAAGCGTAGTTTCGATATCATTCTATCATTTGACTTATATATATATATTTTACTATCCTTTTACATTATAATCCAAAGTATCATTTCCATATTGTAGTTTCAATATCTTTATACCATTTGCTTCTATTTGTTTTTGAACTACATTTTTACATTATGTTCCAAAACTTTATTTCCAAAGCATAGTTATGATATCTCTCTATCATTTGACTTCTATTTGTTTTTCAACTATTATTTTACATTATGTTCCAAATCTTTATTTTCAAAGCATCGTTACGATATCTTTCTATCTTTTGACTTGTATATTTTTTCAACTATTTTTTACATTATCTCGAAAACTTCTTTTCCGAAAGCTTCCAAACTTCATTTCCAAATCGTAGTGTCAATATATTTCTACAATTTTACTTCTATATGTTTTTACATTATCTTCAAAATTTATTTCGAAATCGTAATTTCGATATATTTCAACAATTTGACTTCTATATGTTTTTACATTGTCTTCCAAACTTTATTTTCAAATCGTAGTTTCAATATATTTCTACCATTTGACTTCTATATGATCATATTCAAAGCATAGTTTCAATATATTTCTATCATTTGACTTCTATATTTTTTTTTATTATCCTTTTACATTATTATCCAAAATATCATTTTCAAATTGTAGTTTTGATATATTTCTACCATTTTGCTTCTATATATTTTTGAACTACCGTTTTATATTATGTTCCAAAATTGTATTTCCAAAGCATAGTGACGATATCTTTCTATCATTTGACTTCTATATATTTTTTCAACTATCTTTTTACATTATAATCCAAAAATTTATTTTCAAATCGTAGTTTCGATATCTTTTTTCCATTTGTCATTTATAAGTATTTCAACTATCCTTTTACGTTATGTTTCAACTATCTTTTTACATTATAAAACAAAATTTTAGTTTTAAATCGTTGTTTCGATATCTTTCTTCCATTTGACTTTTATAAGTATTTCAACTATCCTTTTACATTATCTTCCTCATTTCCAAATCGTAGTTTCGATGTCTTTATATTTTTTGTCTTCTTTATATTTTTCAACATTCCTTTTATATTTTGTTCCAAAACTCCACATTTTGAAGTATAATTTCAAAATTATGCCCCGATTTGACTTCTATATGTTTTCAACCATCCTTTCTACGATTTGACTACTATATGTTCATATTCAAAGCGTAGTTTCGATATCTTTCTATCATTTGACTTATATATATATTCTACTATCCTTTTATATTATAATCCAAAATATTATTTCCATATTGTAGTTTCGATATCTTTATACCCTTTGCTTCTATTTGTTTTTGAACTACCGTTTTATATTATGTTCCAAAACTTTATTTCCAAAGCATAGTTGCGATATCTTTCTATCATTTGACTTCTATATATCTTTTCAACTATCTTTTTACATTATAATCCAAAATTTTATTTTCAAATCGTAGTTTCGATATCTTTTTTCCATTTGACTTTTTTAAGTATTTCAACTATCCTTTTACGTTATGTTTCAACTATCTTTTTACATTATAAAATAAAAATTTATTTCCAAATCGTTGTTTCGATATATTTCTTCCATTTGACTTTTATAAGTATTTCAACTATCCTTTTACGTTATCTTCCTCATTTCCAAATCGTAGTTTCAATGTCTTTATATCATTTGACTTCTTTATATTTTTCAACTATCCTTTTATATTTTGTTCTAAAACTCCACCTTTTGAAGTATAATTTCAAAATTATGCCCTGATTTGACTTCTGTATGTTTTCAACCATCCTTTCTACGATTTGACTTCTCTTTGTTTTTCAAGGGTCATCTACATTATGTTTACAACATCACTTCATAAGCGTAGTTTCAAAATTTATCTACATTTTGACTTTCTATCATTTCAACAAACTTTTTTCATTATATACCAAACTTAAGAAGTGAAGTTTTGAACATAATGTAGACTCGGCGTTTCCTCGACGTTATGTTCAAAAATATCACTTCTTAGGTGCAATTCATAATTCTTTCTTAAATTTGACCTCAATTTGATTTTTAAGCGGTCCGTCGACATTATCTTCAAAACTTTACTTCTTAATTATAGTTTCAATATCTTTCTTTCATTGGCTTATATATATATTTTTTAACTATTATTTACATTATCTTCCAAAACTTCATTTCCAAAACGTACTTTCAATTTCTTTCTATCATTATTTGACTTCTATATATTTTTGAACTATCATTTTACATTATATTTCAAAATTTTATTTCTAAAGCATAATTAAATATCTTTCTATCTTTTAACTTCTATATGTTTTTCAACTATCCTTTTACATTATAATCTAAAACTTAATTTTTCAATTGTAGTTGAGATATCTTTCTACCATTTGACTCCGATATGTATTTCAACTATCTTTTTATTATGTTCCAAAAATTTATTTCCAAATATATGTTTTTCAACTTTCCTTTATATTATAATATAAAACGTCCTTTTTAAATTGTAGTCTCGATATATTTCTACCATTTGGCTTCTATATGTTAATCGTCTATAATTTTACATTATGTTCCAAAACTTTATTTTCAAAGCATAGTATTTTTAACTTTATATATTTTTCATCTTTCTATCATTTGACTTTATATGTTATTCATCTTTCGACTATCCTTTATATTATTATAATTTTATATTATTTTTCTACAATTTGGCTTCTATATGTTATTTATCTTTCTATCATTTGACTTTATATGTTTTTAAACTCTTTTTTTTTTACATTATATTCGAAAACTTCTTTTCCAAACTTTATTTTCATAGCGTAGTTTCGACATCTTTCTATCATTTGACTTTTATATATTTTTAACTATCCTTTTACATTATAATCCAAAATATTATTTTCAAATTGTAGTGTTGATATTTTTCTACCATTTGACTTCTATAAGTTTTTCAACTACCGTTTTACATTATTTCCAAAACTTTATTTCCAAATCATAGTTATGATATCTTTCTAACATTTGACTTCTATATATTTTTCAAATATATTTTTACATTATAATCCAAAATTTTATTTTCAAATCATCGTTTTGATATATTTCTTCCATTTGACTTTCATAAGTATTTCAAGTATCCTATTACGTTATGTTCCTCATTTCGAAATCGTAGTTTCGAATTATTTCTTTCATTTGACTTCTATAAGTATTTCATATTTTTTTAAAAGTTATGTTCCACATTTCCAAATCGTAGTTTTGATGCCTTTCTTCATTAGACTTCTATATATTTTTTAACTATCCTTTTATATTGTGTTAAAAAACTCCACTTAATTTTCAAATTATAGTTTCGATATCTTTCTACCATTTGACTTCTATATGTATTTCAATTATCCTTTTATATTATGTTCCAAAACTTTATTTTCAAAGTATATATTTTTCAACTATCCTTTTACATTATAATCCAAAACTTCATTTTCAAATTGCGGTTTCGATATCTTTCTATCATTTGACTTTTATATATTTTTCAACTATCATTTTACATTATGTTCCAAAACTTTATTTTCAAAGCATCGTTACGATATCTTCCTATCATTTGACTTGTATATGTTTTTTAACTATTTTTTAACATTATCTTCAAAAACTTCTTTTCCGAAATCTTCCAAACTTCATTTCCAAATCATAGTTTCGATATCTTCCAAAATTTATATCCAAATTATAATTTCGATATATTTCAACAATTTGACTTCTATATGTTTTTACATTGTCTTCCAAACTTTATTTTCAAATCGTAGTTTCAATAGATTTCTACCATTTGACTTCTTTATGATCATATTCAAAGAATAGTTTCGATATATTTCTATCATTTGACTTATATATATATATTTTACTATCCTTTTACGTTATAATCCAAAATATCATTTCCAAATTATAGTTTTTATATATTTCTACCTTTTGGCTTCTATATATTTTTGAACTACCGTTTTAGTTCCAAAACTTTATTTCCAAGCATGTTTCCAATATCTTTCTATCATTTGACTTCTATATATTTTTTCAACTATCTTTTTACATTATATTCCAAAATTTTATTTTCAAATCGTAGTTTTGATACATTTTTTCCATTTAACTTTTATAAGTATTTCAACTATCCTTTTGTACGTTATGTTTTAACTATCTTTTTACATTATAAACCAAAAATTTATTTCTAAATCGTAGTTTCGATATCTTTATTCCATTTGACTTTTATAAGTATTTCAACTATCCTTTTACGTTATCTTCCTCATTTCCAAATCGTAGTTTCGATGTCTTACTATCATTTGACTTCTTTATATTTTTCAACTATCCTTTTATATT
The DNA here is from genome assembly GCA_036927795.1 of Iris macrosiphon. Classification (NCBI taxonomy): domain Eukaryota; kingdom Viridiplantae; phylum Streptophyta; class Magnoliopsida; order Asparagales; family Iridaceae; genus Iris; species Iris macrosiphon. Next base: position 212,842,174 of record JAYESA010000004.1, read on the forward strand.
TGGTTCCAAAACTCCACATTTTGAAGTATAATTTCAAAATTATGCCCCGATTTGACTTATATATGTTTTCAACCATCCTTTATACGATTTGACTTCTATATGTTCATATTCAAATCGTAGTTTCGATATCTTTCTATCATTTGACTTATATATATATTTTTTACTATCCTCTTAAATTATAATCCAAAATTTTATTTCCATATTGTAGTTTCGATATCTTTATACCCTTTGCTTCTATATGTTTTTTAACTACCGTTTATAATTATGTTCAAAACTTTATTTTCAAAGCATAGTTACGATATCGCTCTATCATTTGACTTCTATTTGTTTTTCAACTATCATTTTACATTATGTTCCAAATCTTTATTTTTAAAGCATCGTTACGATATCTTTCTATCATTTGACTTGTATATGTCTTTCAACTATTTTTTACATTATCTTCGAAAACTTTTTTTCCGAAATCTTCCAAACTTCATTTCCAAATCGTAGTTTCAACATATTTCTTCAATTTTACTTCCATATGTTTTTACATTATCTTCCAAAATTTATTTCGAAATCGTAATTTCGATATATTTCAACAATTTGACTTCTATATGTTTTTACATTGTCTTCTAAACTTTATTTCCAAATCGTAGTTTCAATATATTTCTACCATTTGACTTCTATATGATCATATTCAAAGCATAGTTTCAATATATTTCTATCATTTGACTTCTATATTTTTTTTTACTATCCTTTTACATTATAATCCAAAATATCATTTCCAAATTATAGTTTCGATATATTTCTACCATTTGGCTTCTATATATTTTTGAACTACCGTTTTATATTATCTTCCAAAATTTATTTCCAAAGCATAGTGACGATATCGTTCTATTATTTGACTTCTATATATTTTTTCAACTATCTTTTTACATTATAAACCAAAAATTTATTTCCAAATCGTAGTTTCGATATCTTTCTTCTATTTGACTTTTATAAGTATTTCAACTATCCTTTTACGTTATCTTCCAAAGTTTATTTCGAAATCGTAATTTCGATTTATTTCAACAATTTGACTTCTATATGTTTTTACATTGTCTTCCAAACTTTATTTCCAAATCGTAGTTTCAATATATTTCTACCATTTGACTTCTATATGATCATATTCAAAGCATAGTTTCAATATATTTCTATCATTTGACTTGTATATGTTTTTTTTACTACCCTTTTACTTTATAATCCAAAATATAATTTCCAAATTATAGTTTCGATATATTTCAACCATTTGGCTTCTATATATTTTTGAACTACCGTTTTATATTATGTTCCAAAACTTTATTTCCAAAGCATAGTGACGATATCGTTCTATTATTTGACTTCTATATATTTTTTCAACTATCTTTTTACATTATAAACCAAAAATTTATTTCCAAATCGTAGTTTCGATATCTTTCTTCCATTTGAGTTTTATAAGTATTTCAACTATCCTTTTACGTTATCTTCCTTATTTCCAAATCGTAGTTTCGATGTTTTTATATCATTTAAATTCTTTATATTTTTTAACTATCCTTTTATATTTTGTTCAAAAACTCCACATTTTGAAGTATAATTTCAAAATTATGCCCCGATTTGACTTTTATATATTTTTAACTATCCTTTGACATTATAATCCAAAATATTATTTTCAAATTGTTGTTTTGACATTTTTCTACCATTTGACTTCTATATGTTTTTCAACTACCATTTTACATTATTTCCAAAACTTTATTTCCAAATCATAATTATGATATCTTTCTAACATTGGACTTCTATATATTTTTTCAAATATCTTTTTACATTATAATCCAAAAATTTATTTTCAAATCGTAGTTTTAATATATTTCTTCCATTTGACTTTTATTAGTATTTCAAGTATCCTATTACGTTATGTTCCTCATTTCGAAATCCTAGTTTCGATTTATTTCTTTCATTTGACTTTTATAAGTATTTCATTTTTTTTTATATTATGTTCCACATTTCCAAATCGTAGTTTCGATGTCTTTCTTCATTAGACTTCTATATATTTTTTAACTATCCTTTTATGTTGTGTTAAAAAACTCCACTTAATTTTCAAATTATAGTTTCAATATCTTTCTACCTTTTTACTTCTATATGTATTTCAATTATCCTTTTATATTATGTTCCAAAACTTTATTTTCAAAGTATATGTTTTTCAACTATCCTTTTACATTATAATCCAAAACTTCATTTTCAAATTGCGGTTTTGATATCTTTCTATCATTTGACTTTTATATATTTTTGAACTATCATTTTACATTATGTTCCAAAACTTTATTTTCAAAGCATCGTTACGATATCTTCCTATCATTTGACTTGTATATGTTTTTCAACTTTTTTTTTTTTTACATTATCTTCGAAAACTTCTTTTCCGAAATCTTCCAAACTTCATTTCTAAAGCATAGTTACTCGATATCTTTATACCCTTTGCTTCTATATGTTTTTGAACTAACGTTTAACATTATGTTCAAAACTTTATTTTCAAAGTATAGTTACGATATCGCTCTATCATTTGACTTCTAGTTGTTTTTCAACTATCATTTTACATTATGTTCCAAATTTTTATTTTCAGAGCATCGTTACGATATCTTTCTATCATTTGACTTGTATATGTTTTTCAACTATGTTTTTACATTATCATCCAAAATTTATATCCAAATTGTAATTTCGATATATTTCAACAATTTGACTTCTATATGTTTTTACATTGTCTTCCAAACTTTATTTCCAAATCGTATATTCAATATATTTCTACCATTTGACTTTTTTATGATCATATTCAAAGCATAGTTTCGATATATTTCTATCATATGACTTTTATATATATTTTTTTATCTTTTTACATTATAAACCAAAAATTTATTTCCAAATCGTACTTTCTATATCTTTCTTCCATTTGACTTTTATAAGTATTTCAACTATCCTTTTAGTTATCTTCTTCATTTCCAAATCGTAGTTTCGATGTCTTTATATCATTTGACTTCTTTATATTTTTCAACTATCCTTTTATATTTTGTTCCAAAACTCAACATTGTGAAATATAATTTTAAAATTATGCCCCGATTTGACTTATATATGTTTTCAACCATCCTTTCTACGATTTGACTTCTATATGTTCATATTCAAAGCGTAGTTTCGATATCTTTCTATCATTTGACTTATATATATATTTTTTACTATCCTTTCAAATTATAATCCAAAATTTTATTTCCATATTGTAGTTTCGATATCTTTATACCCTTTGCTTCTATATGTTTTTGAACTACCGTTTAACATTTTGTTCAAAACTTTATTTTCAAAGTATAGTTACGATATCGCTCTATCATTTGACTTCAATTTATTTTTCAACTATCATTTTACATTATGTTCCAAATCTTTATTTTCAAAGCATCGTTACGATATCTTTCTATCATTTGACTTTCATTTCCAAATCGTAGTTTCAATATATTTCTACAAATTTACTTCCATATATTTTTACATTATCTTCCAAAATTTATTTCGAAATCGTAATTTCGATATATTTCAACAATTTGACTTCTATAAGTTTTTACATTGTCTACCAAACTTTATTTTCAAATCATAGTTTCCATATATTTCTACCATTTGACTTCTATATGATCATATTCAAAGCATAGTTTCAATATATTTCTATCATTTGACTTCTATATTTTTTTTTTTTACTATCCTTTTACATTATAATCCAAAATATCATTTCCAAATTGTAGTTTCGATATATTTCTACCATTTGGCTTCTATATATTTTTGAACTACCGTTTTATATTATGCTCCAAAACTTTATTTCCAAAGCATAGTGACGATATCGTTCTATTATTTGACTTCTATATATTTTTTCAACTATCTTTTTACATTATAAACCAAAATTTTATTTCCAAATCGTAGTTTCGATATCTTTCTTCCATTTGAGTTTTATAAGTATTTCAACTATCCTTTTACGTTATCTTCCTTATTTCCAAATTGTAGTTTCGATGTTTTTCTATCATTTGACTTCTTTATATTTTTTAACTATCCTTTTATATTTTTTTTCCACAACTCCACATTTTGAAGTATAATTTCAAAATTATGCCCCGATTTGACTTTTATATATTTTTAACTATCCTTTAACATTATAATCCAAAATATTATTTTCAAATTGTTGTTTTGACATTTTTCTACCATTTGACTTCTATATGTTTTTCAACTACCGTTTTACATTATTTCCAAAACTTTATTTCCAAATCATAGTTATGATATCTTTCTAACATTTGACTTCTATATATTTTTTCAAATATATTTTTACATTGTAATCCAAAAATTTATTTTCAAATCGTAGTTTTGATATATTTCTTCCATTTGACTTTTATAAGTATTTCAAGTATCCTATTACGTTATGTTCCTCATTTCGAAATCCTAGTTTCGATTTATTTCTTTCATTTGACTTTTATAAGTATTTCATTTTTTATATTATGTTCCACATTTCCAAATCGTAGTTTCGATGTCTTTCTTCATTAGACTTCTATATATATTTTAACTATCCTTTTATATTGTGTTAAAAACTCCACTTAATTTTTAAATTATAGTTTCGATATCTTTCTACCATTTGACTTCTATATGTATTTGAATTATCCTTTTATATTATGTTCCAAAACTTTATTTTTAAAGTATATGTTTTTCAACTATCCTTTTACATTATAATCCAAAACTTCATTTTCAAATTTTGGTTTTGATATCTTTCTATCATTTGACTTTTATATATTTTTGAACTATCATTTTACATTAAGTTCCAAAACTTTATTTTCAAAGCATCGTTACGATATCTTCCTATCATTTGACTTGTATATGTTTTTCAACTTTTTTTTTTACATTATCTTCGAAAACTTCTTTTCCGAAATCTTCCAAACTTCATTTCCAAATCATAGTTTCGATATCTTCCAAAATTTATATCCAAATTGTAATTTCGATATATTTCAATAATTTGACTTCTATATGTTTTTACATTGTATTCCAAACTTTATTTCCAAATCGTAGTTTCAATATATTTCTACCATTTGACTTCTTTATGATCATATTCAAAGCATAGTTACGATATATTTCTATCATTTGACTTCTATATATATATTTTTATTTTTTTACATTATAAACCAAAAATTTATTTCTTAATCGTACTTTCGATATCTTTCTTCCATTTGAGTTTTATAAGTATTTCAACTATCCTTTTACGTTATCTTCTTCATTTCCAAATCGTAGTTTCGATGTCTTTATATCATTTGACTTCTTTATATTTTTCAACTATCCTTTTGTATTTTGTTCCAAAACTCCACATTGTGAAATATAATTTTAAAATTATGCCCCGATTTGACTTATATATGTTTTCAACCATCCTTTCTACGATTTGACTTCTATATGTTCATATTCAAAGCGTAGTTTCGATATCTTTCTATCATTTGACTTATATATATATTTTTTACTATCCTTTTAAATTATAATCCAAAATTTTATTTCCATATTGTAGTTTCGATATCTTTATACCCTTTGCTTCTATATGTTTTTGAACTACCGTTTTACATTATGTTCCAAAACTGTTTTTCCAAATCATAGTTACGATATCGCTCTATTATTTGACTTCTATTTTTTTTTCAACTATCATTTTACATTATGTTCCAAATCTTTATTTTCAAAGCATCGTTACGATATCTTTCTATCATTTGACTTGTATATGTTTTTCAACTATTTTTTTACATTATCTTTGAAAACTTCTTTTCCGAAATCTTTCAAACTTCATTTCCAAATCGTAGTTTCAATATATTTCTACAATTTTACTTCTATATTTTTTTACAATATCTTCCAAAGTTTATTTCGAAATCGTAATTTTGATTTATTTCAACAATTTGACTTCTATATGTTTTTACATTGTCTTCCAAACTTTATTTCCAAATCGTAGTTTCAATATATTTCTACCATTTGACTTCTATATGATCATATTCAAAGCATAGTTTCAATATATTTCTATCATTTGACTTGTATATGTTTTTTTACTAACCTTTTACATTATAATCCAAAATATAATTTCCAAATTATAGTTTCGATATATTTCAACCATTTGGCTTCTATATAATTTTGAACTACCGTTTTATATTATGTTCCAAAACTTTATTTCAAAGCATAGTGACGATATCTTTCTATAATTTGATTTCTAAATATTTTTTCAACTATCTTTTTACATTATAAACCAAAAATTTATTTCCAAATCGTAGTTTCGATATCTTTCTTCCGTTTGACTTTTATAAGTATTTCAACTATCCTTTTACGTTATCTTCCTCATTTCCAAATCGTAGTTTCGATGTCTTTATATTTTTTGACTTCTTCATATTTTTCAACTATCCTTTTATATTTTGTTCCACAACTCCACATTTTGAATTATAATTTCAAAATTATTCCCTGATTTGACTTATATATGTTTTCAACCATCCTTTCTACGATTTGACTTCTATATGTTCATATTTAAAGCTTAGTTTCGATATTTTTCTATCATTTGACTTATATATATATATATATATTTTACTATCCTTTTATATTATAATCCAAGATATCATTTCCATATTGTAGTTTCGATATCTTTATACCCTTTGCTTCTATTTGTTTTTGAACTACCGTTTTACATTATGTTCCAAAACTTTATTTTCAAAGCATAGTTACGATATCTCTCTATAATTTGACTTCTATTTATTTTTCAACTATCATTTTACATTATGTTCCAAATCTTTATTTTTAAAGCATCGTTACGATATCTTTCAATCATTTGACTTGTATATGTTTTTCAACTATTTTTTTTACATTATCTTCGAAAACTTCTTTTCCGAAATCTTCGATACTTCATTTCCAAATCGTAGTTTCGATATATTTCTACAATTTTACTACTATATGTTTTTACATTATCTTCCAAAATTTATTTCAAAATCGTAATTTCGATATATTTCAACAATTTGACTTCTATATGTTTTTACATTGTCTTCCAAACTTTATTTTCAAATTATAGTTTCAATATATTTCTACCATTTGACTTCTTTTATGATCATATTCAAAGAATAGTTTCGATATATTTTTATCATTTGACTTATATATATATTTTTTACTATCCTTTTACGTTATAATCCAAAATATCATTTCCAAATTATAGTTTTTATATATTTCTACCTTTTGGCTTCTATATATTTTTGAACTACCGTTTTAGTTCCAAAACTTTATTTCCAAGCATATTTCCAGTATCATTCAATCATTTGACTTCTATATAATTTTTCAACTGTCTTTTTACAATATATTCCAAACTTTTATTTTCAAATCGTAGTTTTGAAATATTTTTTCCATTTAACTTTTGTAAGTATTTCAACTATCCTTTTTTACGTTATGTTTTAACTATCTTTTTACATTATAAACCAAAATTTTATTTCCAAATCGTAGTTCCGATATCTTTATTCCATTTGACTTTTATAAGTATTTCAACTATCCTTTTATGTTATCTTCCTCATTTCCAAATCGTAGTTTCGATGTCTTTATATCATTTGACTTCTTTATATTTTTCAACTATCCTTTTATATTTTGTTCCAAAACTCCACATTTTGAAGTATAATTTCAAAATTATGCCCCGATTTGTCTTATACATGTTTTCAACCATCCTTTCTACGATTTGACTTCTATATTTTCATTTCCAAAGGGTAGTTTCGATATCTTTCTATCATTTGACTTATATATATATATATTTTACTATCCTTTTAAACTATAATCCAAAATTTTATTTGCATATTGTAGTTTCGATATCTTTATACCCTTTGCTTCTATATGTTTTTGAACTACCGTTTTATATTATGTTCCAAAACTTTTTTTCCAAATCATAGTTACGATAACGATCTATCATTTGACTTCTATTTGTTTTTCAACTATCATTTTACATTATGTTCCAAATCTTTATTTTCAAAGCATCGTTACGATATCTTTCTATCATTTGACTTGTATATGTTTTTCAACTATTTTTTTACATTATCTTTGAAAACTTCTTTCCGAAATCTTTCAAACTTCATTTCCAAATCGTAGTTTCAATATATTTCTACAATTTTACTTCTATATTTTTTTACAATATCTTCCAAAGTTTATTTCGAAATCGTAATTTCGATTTATTTCAATAATTTGACTTCTATATGTTTTTACATTGTCTTCCAAACTTTATTTCCAAATCGTAGTTTCAATATATTTCTACCATTTAACTTCTATATGATCATATTCAAAGCATAGTTTCAATATATTTCTATCATTTGACTTGTATATGTTTTTTTTACTATCCTTTTACATTATAATCCAAAATATAATTTCCAAATTGTAGTTTCCATATATTTCTACCATTTGGCTTCTATATATTTTTGAACTACCGTTTTATATTATGTTCCAAAACTTTATTTCCAAAGCATAGTGACGATATCTTTCTATAATTTGACTTCTAAATATTTTTTTAACTATCTTTTTACATTATAAACCAAAAATTTATTTCCAAATCGTAGTTCCGATATCTTTATTCCATTTGACTTTTATAAGTATTTCAACTATCCTTTTACGTTATCTTCCTCATTTCCAAATCGTAGTTTCGATGTCTTTATATCATTTGACTTCTTTATATTTTTCAACTATCCTTTTATATTTTGTTCCAAAACTCCACATTTTGAAGTATAATTTCAAAATTATGCCCCGATTTGACTTATATATGTTTCCAACCATCCTTTATACGATTTGACTTCTATATGTTCATATTCCACTTTCGAAAATTGTTTTTTTATATTTCCAATGTTCTTATAATGTAAAACATAACTGTGTTTATATTTTGCTAGTTGAATGCTTCAAGTTTCATGGTTGAATGAACATAAACCCCTGTAGAATTCTTCAAAGTTTAATCAATCACTGGGCTGAAGTTACAATGATTGATTTTATATGTTTCTTTTTTAAACTTTGGATTGGGGTTCTAAGGAAAAAAAAGGTTGAACTATTATTATCTTCTTCTTTTTGTGTGTGTGCGCGCGGGTGTTTATAATGGGTTTAACTTAATGCCACTAAGAGAAAAAAAAGATTGCTTTGCATGTAATTTTCATGTATATTTCTATTTTATGTTCCAAAACTCCATTTTTGAAGTGTAATTTCGAAACTACGGTTTTGACAAGAATATTTGGATAATAATGTAGAAGGATAGTTAAAAAAAGAATATAGAAGTGGAATCTAAGGAAAAAAAAGGTTGAACTAATATTATCTTCTTCTTTTTGTGTGTGTGCGCGCGGGTGTGTATAATGGGTTTAACTTAATGCCACTAAGAGAAAAAAAGATTGCTTTGCATATAATTTTCATGTATATTTCTATATTATGTTCCAAAACTCCATTTTTGAAGTGTAATTTCGAAAATATACCACCATTCCACTTCTATATTCTTTTTTTAACTATCCTTCTACATTATTATCCAAATATTCTTGTCAAAATCGTAGTTTCGAAATCGTTCTACGATTTGACTTCTACAGGTTTTCAAGCGTCATTATACATTATGTTCACAACACTTCTTAAGGGTTATTTCGAAATCTATTTACGATTTGACTTCTATCTTTTCAACTATCTTTTTTCATTGCATTCCAAAACATCGCTTCCAAATCCGCAGTTTCGGAATATTTCTACCATTTAACTCCTATATGTTTTTCAAATCTTCCTTCTACATTATGTTCAAATTCACTTAAGCATAGGTTCGAAATCTTTCGAACTTCTATATGTTTTTCAACTATCATTTTACGAACTCATATAGAATTAGAGTTCCTAAACTCTAATTCTAAAGTGTAATTTCAAAATTATGCTACAATTAGGCTTTCATATGATTATTAATTATTCATCTACATTATCTTCCAAAACTTTATTTCTAAATAGTAAAATCTTTCTATGATTACAATTCTATATGAGTTTCAAGCATTCTTGACATTATGCTCAAAAACTTCATTTCTAAAGCGTAGTTCCGAAATATTTCTACGATTTGACCCCTATATAATTTTCAAGCGTCATTCTACATTATGTTCAAACCTTCACTTCTTATAGTTTCGATACGTTTCTATCATTAAACTTCTATATGTTTTCAACTAGCCTTTTACATTATGTTTCAAAACTTTATTTCCAAATCGTAGTTTCAATATCCTTTTGCCATTCAAATTGTATAGGTTTTTCAACTATCCTTTTAACATTTTGATATGAATAGCTATATCTATTTATTTGCATTTAACGTGTTCCAATACATACCAGTTTTGTTAACCTAAAACAAGGTTTAATAAAATTTTGTCACGTTTACACCATGAACATAGCAGTGTTTTCTGCAATATCTTTTTGATGGACAATCTTAAAATGGTAGCAGAGATGCTATACTTGATTGATTGTGCATTTCACTTTTGGTTAATATTATAACAATTGTTTATGGTTAGTTTGGATTGAGATCATTGTTTATGGTGTTGCTAGTCTAGTATTTTACTAAGAAATCAACCAGTTTCCTATTTCGGATCTAGCGATTGGTATCGGATCATAGAGATAATTCTACTTTATATTAGTATTTTTATATTGACCCGGAAATGATCATCTTCATTAGATGGGTTCTAGGTATGTGTTATCTTCATTAGATGGTTTTAAAGGTTGAACTAAAAATCCAATAATAAACCATAATAAATTATTATTTTAACGGAAGTTTGCGTCAACCATTGTTAGACATAGATTGAAAGGCCTTTTATGATTCTAAGAAAATTTGATATCCCTCTCCAACAAAGAGTAAAAGTAAAAGTTCTGAATAAGATGTTGTGGATAATTAGCTTTTATGATGTGATCTATTTATTTATACATATGTGTCTATCCTTTTGTACTGCATCATGTCTATATATTATACTATGATATTAGCTTTTTTGTAAGGTCCAAATTTCTTGACTGAGAGTGCACGCTTGAGTATTTATAGATCATGGTGCAATAAGTAAATGTTAATTTGGAAGGCTAAACTTATCCAGTTATTTTATTTGTAAAAGTAATACAAATTGTTTGAGTTTTATACCACCTCAAATGGGTGCATGCATGACAGGTGTTGTGTTGCATGTACGAAAAAAAATCAGTCATCCGCGAGCTAACTTTTGTAGGTCCAGCGGGTTGTTGGCCCCCTGAAGGCCAAAAATTTGACAATCACAACATATGACTTTAGAATTGATAAAAATATAAAAGAGGTTGATGTTAAGTTGTCCTACAAACTATCATAGACAAGAAGTTCTATGTATAAATAACTTATAAATACCAACCTGAATGTTGGTATACAAGCTTTTTTATAAAAAAATTTAAAGTTTGTCCATAAATTTTTCTAATCCGTAGGGTGACTACAGATGTCTAGTTATCTATCATTAAACTAAAGTTTAATTGACATATTTTAACTGATAGTTCAAAATGCTGCTCTACACATGCCATCCTTAAGATTATGATCATTTCCTCCAAAATAGTACTAGATGAAACGTAGTATCCATGATAGTTGGTCTTGCATGCAAAAACTAATTAAGGGCTCTGACAAAGCACATTTTATCCAACATAATGTCTCATATTCTCATAATTCCAGCATAAATTGAGTTTTTAGGTAAAGGTAAAATGGTTATCATATTAAAACTCTCGAGCAAGTGAAATATGGAAGAAAAATGGAATAATTTGGTATAACCACTCTTCTAGAAAACCAAAAGTTCGTCTAGGGATACACGTCACACACATTGGGGATGTCAAGTTACATACTACGTTGAACCAAATTCAATTCTAAGGGTCCATTTTGTGCTAGAAGCCTAATGATTCTATAACTTTTAAACTGTGGCATGATCGACCGAGATACCCCGAGACAATGATAATGAGAATTATCAAAGCTAATTCGTGTGGTCATCTCTTAGCAAATTGCAACAAAACTAATGGTTAAGTAGTTTTCCTTAACCTCAAGAATTTTGTTTCTAAATCATTAGTCCTGAAGATTGTATATGAATAACCAACAAATAGCTTAGTTTTATTTATTTAGAATTGTATTATTTTGCATTTTTTATTTGAAACTATAGTTTCAGCATATATGCATTAGGAATTTATATGACTTTCTCCTTAGATTTTTAAATCTTTTAGACATGAGATATCTTGAACGTAATTTTTTTTATGATCTATCACAATGAAAAGACATAATTCTTGTCGTTAGGGGGAGATAGGAGGAAGATAAATGCCTTGTTCCAGAAGAACGTTGTGAATTATCGTTCCAGAAGAACGCCGTGAATTATCGTTCCAGAAGAACGATATGAATTATCGTTCTGGAAGAACGCCGCCAAGTATGGTTCCAGAAGAACGTATCATAGAATACTTACATCTTATATTTTATCCCTTATATTTTATTGAAAATGAATTATTATATGCTTATTTGATGAATTTAATAATGCTGCATAAATAGCTCTACCAACTATGAATGTACCTTCTAGAATAGAAGCAAATATCAAAAGAACTAAATAAAGGTAGTAAATGTATTGGTTTTTATTTAAGAAGAAGAGACTAAATAATATAAATACACCCTAAATGCTCTTGAAGTAGCAACTCCCGAAGAAGCATCTCCTTTAGAGAAAATTTTATGACGTCCAGAAGATGTCATGAACCAAAGATCCAATTTCTTAAAGTATATCTATCGCTCCTCAAAGTATATCGCTCCGGTCGAGAATATATCTCAGATCCCAGAAGAGACTGAGAAAGTGGTACCGGTACCCAAGAAATCTATGTTTTAAACATATTAAGGAAAAATTTTGGAATCAAGAAGAATTTGTCAAAGATGACATTATCAAATTAGATTAGAAGGGTGGTGAAAATAAATGATAATACTAACTGTGAATAATCTTTCAATGTTAAGGAGAAATGATGTGATATCTCTCGCACAAACGTGGAGTATTCGATAATATAGTACGAAATCGAAAAGGAAGGAAACTCGTTGGTTTAAATGGGTGATTATAAAAAATAATAAAGAGATCCAAATGAATATAGCAATGTTAGCTCAAGGATTCTCGAAATGACCATGAGTATATTTTAGTTCATATAAGACTTATTTTGCAAATCCTTCGGAAATAACATGATAATTGTAAATCCTTCGAGGATTCCATGTATATCTTATCGTCTAGGTTATCATGACCGGAGAATATATTTATTCATAGTCTCATTGAGTATGTGATAGACTCATTGAGTATCTGTCTAGAAAATGATATAATAATGATCATAAAAATATCCTGTCATATTTGTGAAGAAATCCATGAATGGATTTATCAAAACAATCGTCTATATAATATCTCTTGAAGAAGATCTCCTAAAGAGATATTCTTCTGAAGAGAGAGAAAATATGACAGTATCTCCCGAAGAGATTGAAAATAAAATATCTCCTAAAGAGATAAGTCTCCAGAAGATATATCATATAATCTCCTGAAGAGATAATCTCTAGAATAAATAAATCTCTAGAAGATATCTATTATATTCTCCTAAAGAGAGAATATTAATCCAATGGAGAGAGAATCTACCGTAGAGATAAATCTCCAGAAGATATCTTCCGTAGAGAAGATCTCCTGAATAGATTTAATATGAGTAGTTATCATTACTCGGTATACCTATAATGGCCAGGTCAATGGGATCCATTATAACCGATATAATAAAAGAACATGTTCTAGGTCCTAAAGTACTTATTTAAAGAATATTAATTCTTTAATTCACTTAACATAATATATTTATGTGAACCTGCTGATATGCATTGATCTTATAGGATATGTAGGTGCATGATATCTATCTGATTCCCAAAGGAGATATCACAACCAAGGTATGTTTTATAAACAGTGTTGCAGGTATTTCGAAGATAAATAAAGCAAATCGTTGCTGCAACCTTATCAAATTAACCTTGCTCCTAATGAAGCAAACCGAGAATGTGCATGGCTATGGTTTCAACAGTTCAATAATCAGGAGGAGTTGTAAGTTTCCAGGAATAACAAATAAAGCATACACATCTTTATAAGGATATGAGAATTATAAAAATTAATGTATATGCAAATTGGGGAGAGATGTAACATTCCAATGTATTGGGGGGTCGGTTTTTAATTTATAGTGATGTAAGAAGTAAATAAAATTTTTTATAATTTTGAGGGGGAGCATCCTGAAGATGCTAATGGGGATATCTCGAAGTATGTCTTTGCACAATGTACTCTTTTCCTTCGATGAAGTTTTTTTTTTCCACTGGGTTTTTCCTTCGAAAGATTTTTAGCGAGGTAGTGTAAGTCGCACCCAGTTATATTCCTGAAGAATTACGTTTCAGAAGAACAATATTGTACTCTTTTCTTTTACTATGGATTTTTTCCAAAGGTGGATTTTTCTATAGAAAAGTTTTTAATGAGACAATAATTAAAGTGGACATCCAAGAGGAAGTATTGTGATTTGGGATAAAACCAAATGTGGATACCCTTATCCATATTTATCCTTATCTACAACCACCTCTATCTATTCTCCCTCTCTATATATATTATCAATGAGAAAGTCCTAGAAATGAATTTCTGTTTCAAATCTTTCTCCTTTTTCTCTTCTACTTTTACAACAGGTGAATTATTTTATTTTGTATAAAGGGTAATATTTAGAAAAAGAGTACAAGTGTCCTTGTAACGAAAGGAAAGTACTGCCACCAAACATTTGGAGGTGCACAGAGTTCTTGTTAGAAAGTAATTTTGGCACTGAATTCGAGTTGAGGACATGAAAGGTTGATCTTCCAATCAAACTATCGAGTAACGAAATATTGCTTGGAAGTCCTTTTCGTAATGCTTTCTCAAAAAGGGATGTTTAATCTCGTTAATGATTAAAACTAAAGGAATGCTATGTTATATTTCAGGCCAACAATGAATCAAACATCCTTCTTATATTCTCTAAAATTAAGAACGACCACCCAAATCTATGTAACCACAATACCACATTAGCCCAACCTTTAAAGAGTTTTTGACTCTTGTTGAATATCGAGCATATGAGATGCAGAGCGTGGGTGGAAATTTTGGAGCATCGTGAAGTCGGTACCGTAGGCTTTTAGAAAAAAACAATTTTAGGCCAACCGAGTATACTGATTTTCTAGAGTGCACAAATCGGAATTCCGCTTAGACTTGCCCGATGATATATTTGACAAATTTTGATATACGAACCTAATTAGAACCTTCATATATTTTTCATCATGAATATTTGTTCCTTCAAATTATTCCTATTATTATTATTATTATTATTATTATATTAGTATATATTTTAATATTAATATTAATAGTAATATTAATATTAATGTGCTGGAATGGATCCAGATAGAGGATTCCATAGGCGTATCCGAGAGATGCAAAGCTCCGCTGGATTGTAAGCACACTTGAAGTTGGTTGGATTGTAAGCATTTCTATTCCGAATAAAATATTTTTCAAATGTGTCTTTCATTTTAGAATTCAAATAGATATTGCTGAGATACCAGGAAATAGACATTTAAGAAATCCAAATTTTTCCATAGACACTTCAAGAGACATTTTGGATTTTAGACTCGAGATGGAGGTACTGGGCTAACCAAACTACTAGTTTATAATTATTGAGTTTTGGATCCCAAAAATAGAGACAAAATTAGACTACAATCCAATCATCATTATTGATATCAAATTCCAATTTAGGTAGTTATTAAGGTTATATATAAACTCAGACATGCTAATTGACATGTAAGAGGAGCTGTAATTTTGACTAGTAAATTTACGTGCATTGTACATAAGATAATTTTTCTTCTTCTGATATTAATATAAAATTATTTAAATATTTAAATATATTTAAATTAAGATTTATTATATATATGTTTACATTTTAATTAGAATTTGCTATATTATATTTTAATTATAATTTGTTATGGATATATTTATATTTTTCATAAAGAGTTTTTAAAATGACTAGTCGTCTAAAGCATATATTCTCATGTAAATAAAAATTAAAAATTAAATAAATTTAACTAATTGTTTAACTACGCAATATTATTAAATTATAAACAAATAACTCTTCTAACTCATGTGGTTAAGGTGGAAAGTATTCTCTCTGGTTGGCTGTGTTCGAATTCTTGAATTCTTGAATTCTTGAATTGTTAATTTATTTTTTTAACAATTTTTTTTACGTAATATTAATTTTTAAAAAATAGTTAAGTGATGATATACATACGGTTTAAACGACTCAATTTTGAGCCATTTCTAACCCCCCTTATATTAGTAGAGATATGTACTCACATAAAAATAAAATAAAATAATAACCCATGTTATCGTAAAACCCTCCATATTATTCTAGACTACAAATAATATTTAAAAAAAGGTAACATACTACAAGTTTCCTACACCTCCCCCGCAGTTTGATCCCGAGACCGTCCGCCTAGCCGGAGAGTTTATACCTCTTCTCATTGACCACAAGAGCTAATTGAGTTCGATACTATACATTTTGTTGTTAAAGTCACGTCCACTTGCATTACAAAAAAGTGGAAAAAAATATTTTTTCTGATATTATTTGCAAATATATAAAAATAGTTTAAATATATTATTTTCATAGACAAAATTTTAAATTTTCGGATATATGTGGTAACGATATATAATTCAAGAAAGATATATTTTGGTCAACCATTCAATAGTTTTTCCGTTTAAGACATGTAATTCATTAAAGTTGTAAAACTTTATGTTACCAAATTATTCTTATAATATACACTTATTTTTAAAAGAAAAAATGGTGTATCAAAATAAATTGCTATAATTTTGGCCACCCAGAACCAAACTAAAGACCTTCTAATATACATGATAACCACTACACAACAAATATTTTGTGTTAATTATGACCTATGGTGCATATTAATTATATTTTAGATAGAACTCTATGTTGGTGCTCATATAATATTTCGGTACTACACCCAGCCTGCTCTGAGCAAGGCTGTCCCTGTCCTTGAAACCAAAAGGCTAGAAAAATAAGTGATTACCATTTTTATAATTGGGAGAGAAGAATAGTGTAGGTATTTGACTTATATCCTACAAGCGTAGAGGGGGAGGAAAATATATTAAAATAAAGTCTTTCACTAAAAAAAAAAAAAAACATTTTTGATTATCTGTAGGCTTATTTTCAACTTGATACCCTCAACTATCTTTGTTTTTCAACTTAATACATTAAACTTTTTTACTCAACCATCAACTATTGAATATTTTCAACCTAATAACCTAAAAAAAAAAAAAACTACTCTGCACCCCTCCTCTCCCCTCTCTCTCTCTCTCTCTCTCTCTCTCTCTCTCTCTCTCTCGCAGTAGCGACGGCAAGAATAGTGGCAACGGTAGCATCAATGACATGAGAAGGGGCGCGGGAGGGGGCGGACGACAGGAGGGGTGGGGGAAGAGAGAGAGAGAGAGGAGGGAAGATCATTTTTGGTATTTTTTGGGTATCAAATTGTTGATTAAAAAGATTTAGGATAGCAATTTGAAAAATATAAATAGTTAACGGTATAAAGTCGTAAATAAGCCTTATTGTTAGCAATTTCTATGATCATATTTACACTAACTAGATTGACAAGTCATTATGCTCCTTATCTCTTAAGCCATGATATCCTATTCATTGGAATGACGGATGTGTTATAATTTGGGATAAAATCAAATGTTGATGTCCTTATCTTTATTTATCCCTATCTACAACCACATATATCTATTTATTTGCATTTAACTTGTTCCAATACATACCACTTTTGTTAACCTAAAACAAGGTTTAATAAAATTTTGTCACGTTTACACCATGAACATAGCAGTGTTTTCTGCAATATCTTTTTGATGGACAATCTTAAAATGGTAGCAGAGATGCTATACTTGATTGATTGTGCATTTCACTTTTGGTTAATATTATGACAATTGCTTATGGTTAGTTTGGATTGAGATCATTGTTTATGGTGTTGCTAGTCTAGTATTTTACTAAGAAATCAACCAGTTTCATATTTCGGATCAAGTGATTGGTATCGGATCATAGAGATAATTCTACTTTATATTAGTACTTTTATATTGACCCAGAATTGATCATCTTCATTAGATGGGTTCTAGGTATGTTTTATCTTCATTAGATGGTTTTAAAGGTTGCACTAAAATCCAATAATAAACCATAATAAATTATTATTTTAATGAAAGTTTGCGTCAACCATTGGTAGACAGAGATTAAACGGCTTTTCATGATATCCCTCTCCAACAAAGAGTAATAGTAAAAGTTCTGAATTATGATGTGATCTATTTATTTATACATATGTGTACTGCATCATGTCAATATATTATACTATGATATTAGATGGAATACAGGCATATAATCTGATTTAGGCAAACTTGATTAACATATTTTCAAGGTGTTGTTGCTGAAATTCCTTCTGAATTATGGTTGACTTACTTCTATCCAATTGTATTCGGTAAAAAAGTAAAGTAAAGTTTCCTTTGTGCTTGGTCTGTAAATATTTGACTGATTTGTTTTGACATATTTATCAAGAAATATATGCTTATCTAATATAACTCATGTTCCATTTTTTTGGAAGGTCCAAATTTCTTGATTGAGAGTGCACGCATGAGTATCTATAGATCATGGTGCAATAAGTAAATGTTAATTTGGAAGGCTGAACTTATCCAGTAAATCCAATAACTTATATATATGTTGGATTTATCAAATCTTTTCAACTAAAATACAACAAATCCATTATTGTTGTTTACAAGTAATACAAATTATTTCGTTTTTGTGGTACGAAAATGTAATACGATCCAAATTATTTCGTTACATACTACGTTGAACCAAGTTCTCAATCCTAAGGGTCCATTGTGAGCTAGAAGCCTAATGATCCCAAAACTGTTAAACTGTGGCACGATCGACCGAGACACCCGGAGACAATGGTAATAAGAATTATCAAAACTAATTCGTGTGGTCATCTCTTAGCAAATGGCAACAAAACTAATGGTTAAGTAGGTTTCCTTAATCTCAAAAAAATTGTTTCTAAACCATCAGTACTGAAGATTGTATCTGAATAAACAACAAATAGCTTAGTTTTATTTATTTAAAATTATATTATTTTGCATTTTTTATTTGAAACTATAGTTTCAGCATCTATGCATTAGGAATTTATATGACTATCTCCTTAGATTATTAAATCTTTTAGACATGAGATATCTTGAACGTAATTTTTTTTTATGATCTATCACTTTGACAAGACATAATTCTCGCCGTTAGGGGGAGATGGAGGAAGATAAATGCCTTCTTCCAGAAGAACGTTATGAATTATCGTTCTGGAAGAACGTTATGAATTATCGTTCTGGAAGAACGTCGTAAAGTATCGTTCCAGAAGAACATATCATAGCATACTTCCATCTTATATTTATCCCTTATATTTTATTGAAATGAATTATTGGATGATTACTTGATGAATTTAATAATGCTGCATAAATAGCTATACCAACTATGAATGTACCTTCTAGAATAGAAGCAAATATCAAAAGAATAAATAAAGGTAGTAAATGTATTGGTTTTATATTCAGAAGAAGAGACTGAATAATATAAACACACCCTAAATGCTCTTGAAGTAGCAACTCCCGAAGAAACATTTTCTTTTAATGAAAATTCTATGACGGTCCAGAAGATGTCATGAACCAAAGATCCAATTTCTCAAAGTATATCGCTCCGGTCGAGGATATATCCTCAGATCCCAGAAGAGACTGAGAAAGTGGTACCGGTACCCAAAAAATCCATATTTTAAACATATTAAGAAGAAATTTTTGGAATCAAGAAGAATTTGTTAAATATGACATTATCAAATGAGATTAGAAGGGTGATGAAAATAAATGATAATACTAGACCACGAATAATCCTTCAATGTTAAGGATAATGAAAAGATTTTATACCACTCGCACAAATGTGGAGTATTCGGTATTATAGTACAAAATCCAAAAGGAAGAAAACTCGTAGGTTTAAATAGGTGATTATAAAAAAATAATAAAGAGATCCAAATGAATAGAGCAATGTTAGCTCAAGGATTCTCGAAATGACTATGAGTAGACTAAGAAGAAATATATTCTCTGATCATGATAACCTAGACGATAAGATATACATGGAATCCCCGAAGGATTTAAAATCTTCAGGTATATCGTTGAAGGATTTAAAATTACCATGCTATTCCTGAAGGATATGCAAAATAAGTCATATATGGACTAAAACTATCCGGAAGAATGTGATAGACTCATTGAGTATGTTGGTTTTGCTTTGCTTTCAAAAGCTCAAGCTTCCTCTTTTTCTTTAGTCCCACATCGGATGGGCCAACCACTTCTTGTGTACATATATTAGTTTCTCTTCTTTGCTCTCTTAAAGTTGTTGTGTGGGGAACCCCTTGGGCCACACGCGTGCGCCGCCGCCGCTGCACGGCCCGGCTCGGCTCGGTTCGGTTCGGCGCGCGTAACGGGTGCGGGTACGCGCCCACATCTGCGGGCGCCGAATGCCGATTCGATTTCCTCTTCGGGTTCGGGCTGGGACCCTAAAATTTTTTTTGCTCCTCTTCATTTTCATTTAATTTTCTGAACATTGGAAAATTAATTTCTTCCGTTAAAACTTATTTTTTAAACCGTTATAATTTTTTGTGTTCAGGTTCATTCTTTATTTCTCCTGTGTAACGGCTGAATTAATAAGAAAATTAATTCAGACCGTTACATATTAGTATTATATATTTGTCTGTTTTTCTTTGTAAAATATCAGAAATCTTTCTCTCCGGAAAATTGCTGCCAATATATTTTTTACTCCATTCTTCGTCGTCGTTTCACTCATCTCCAAGCTCTTGGCAGAGCTAAGTCCTGGTCATTCTCTCCAAGTCGTGTGCGGTGACGAGATACCGGTAGTGCGGGGTTTTTACCACTAGGTGCTTCGAGAACGTCTGTACACAGATCCCGAATCAACTCTTAGGGCAGTGCTTCATGCACGACTTCCCCAGAGGCCGGTAACATCAGTCTATTTTATTTTTATTCACAAAGTTTTCAATAAGAAAACGATAATTATTCTAACAGAGTATCTGTCTAAAAAATAATATAATAATGATCCTAAAAATATCATGTCATATTTGTGAAGAAATCTATGAATGGATTAATCAAAACAACCGTCTATATAATATCTCTTGAAGAGATTAAAGTATCTCCTGAAGAGAAGATCTTCTAAAGAGATATTCTTCTGAAGAGATAGGAAATATGACAATATCTCTCGAAGAGAATGAAAATAAAATATCTCCTAAAAAGATATAAGTCTCCAGAAGAGATCTTATATAATCTCCTGAAGAGATAATCTCTAGAAGAGATCTACTATAATCTTCAGAAGAGAGAATATTAATCACTTGGAGAGATAATCTCCCGTAGAGATAAATCTCCAGAAGATCTTCGTAGAGAAGATCTCCTGAAGAGATTTAATATGAGTAGTTATCATTACTCAGTATACCTATAATGGCCAGGTTAATGGGGTCCATTATGATCGAAATAATAAAAGAACATGTTCTAGGTCCTAAAGTTCATTATTTAACGAATATTAATTCTTTAATTCACTTAACATAATATATTTATGTGAACCTGCTGATATGCACCTATACATAGACACTGGAATGACATAAAACATATAAATTATTCTTGATTTAATTCATATGAATGTTTTGATCTTATAGGATATGCAGATGCATGGTATCTATCTGATTCCCATTAAGGGGATATCACAACCAAGATATATTTTATAAATAGTGTTGTAGTTATTTCGGAGATAAATAAAGCAAATCACTGCAGCAACGTCATCAAATTATCCTTACTCATAATGAAGCAAATCGAGAATGTGCATAGCTAGTATATATGTATCAGGCACCTTTCTCCATCAGGTTGCCAGAAAGGGCACCTCTCCCACGAGACAGTTGCGGGTTCTCAGCTGGGCACACTATAGTGTCTCCTGGTGTCGCCTTACTCTGTGGATCCTGAGGAAGTATGAGCAGGAGCTCAAGGCTGTCGACTTGTTCTTTGCTGTGAGGGGTATGTTTTATGGACTGGAGATGAACCGGCCCCTATTTGTCACCCTGATGGAATTTTATAACTGTCAGACAGGGTCATTCTTTACTCCTGGCAGCGAGATGGGACTGGCTTTCCACGAGATGCATGCTGTCTCGAAACTTCCTTGGGGTGAGGAGCCCTGCGAAGAATATACCCTGAGTAACGAAAAACTTGGAGAGTTGGAGGCAGAGAACCCGAAAATTTTGGCGGTATACCAGAAATTGCTGTGCTATCATGTTATTTGTCAGCGGCTGTCAAAAAAAAGTCCTCTGAGGGGTCTTCTCCCCATATCATCGCTTGTATTCACTATCTTTTTCCGGATTTGAAAGATTCTAGCAGAGTTCATGTCGAACGTCGTGAACTGAACATGAAGTGGACAACCTAATTTAGGCTCATCGAAAATTGGCTACTACCGAGGTAGAGAAAGTCGAGGGTTCCACGCATGAAGAAGACGAACCCGCGGTGAGCTGGGTAATCTTGAAGAATAACTCAGCTACTTTTACATGGATATGCACAAGTTATCCGCCAAAGCCCTGCTGGCGGGATATCTGATGCCTTGGTTGCGCAACTGGGTCATCCGGGCGGATCCGGGACTATAGATAGGATCAGTTGCTCTCTCATCCTTCGTGCCGTGAAGTTGGCTTTCGGCCATAAGCTGACCCTTCTACTGGTTATGGTATGCTGCATCCATCGGGGGCTCCACAATTTCGCTCAGAAGTTCGAGGATCATCCGGGCAAGGGACATTTCAATCGGATCGAGCTCCCTTATACTTGATAGGTTGGCTCCTCCTACATCACGGATCCCTGATGAGCCCTAAGACTGACGAGGATATAGAGGCAGCTGACGTCGTGATCCGCAAATATCGCGGGATGAAGTAGAGATCCGTTACATATAACACCCCGTTCCGCTCAAGCGGACTGCCGTTTCAAACGGCAATCGTGCAGCTATCCCGACCCGCTTTGCCTCAAAGAGAAGCAAAGGATATCCAGACTTGTCCCTACAGGAATTCGGCTTAGGCTTTCAGAGGCTCGCTCGGCGTATCACTCTACCGAGGCGAATCATCGCTAAGGTGGGTGGCTACGGTGAACTTGTCTTTGCTTAGCCAGCACACATAAAATCTGGAATATTCATGCTAGTCGCTAGGTGATTCACCCCCTGCATGCTAATAAATCCAACGCACCTAGCTAAGGGAATAACCCCAACTTGTATTGCTTGCTAGAACATAGAAATTGAAATACTGCTTATATTCAGACCCTCGCATGCTAAGTCCCTTAACGGTTTTAACTCTCGGCTTACCTTCGGGTCCGAGCAAACGTGCCTGCTTATGTTCCTTAGAAACGCATGCTTGTCTGCTTGAATGTTACCGTGTTTTCATCCAAACCCCGGGAGACTACTACGTAGTCGTTCCGTGCCTGAATGAACCTGTAAGTATCCGGGACCGTTAGGTCACCAAGGCATATCTCCGAACCAGGAGAATGCATTAAGCAAGAACGAATACTGAACGTGAATCACACTTGAATGATAATCATGCTAAGTATGCATCTGAACGAGGATCGTGTTATGTACTGATGGAATCCCAGCTCGTGGAGCAATATGCTCGTTCAGATTAAGTTTAAGTTTCATGATTATCATGTCAAGCTATGGAATATGAATAAGACCCTGACCTGCATTGTCGCGGACAACTTGTGTGCACAAGGTATGTTATGTTGAGTTCCGCGGACGGTCACCGGGGCACTGGGACCAATCCGATCCGGACGGGACGTATGTTAGTCGTATGTTACCCGGCAAGTGTTATGCGACGGGGCTCGCCACCCGCGTTGTACGTCACTTCGCCCTGAGACTAAACTGTCCTTTATGGCTACGCCAGCGACATTATATTCATATAGATAAGTCATCCTCGCTTAGCGGCTATCCGCGTGCGAGTCACTGCATCGCATAAATGAATAACTGAACACCTGAACGATCATGTTAAAATGACCCTCGTGTTTGCATGTGCTTGCCTCCTGAATGCTTATACTTTCCAGTGCTTGAATTAATCATGTTTGCCTTGGACAGGGAAGGAGATGGTAAGTTGGTAAGTCTCGCTGTATTTTCTCTCATCATACGGCACACTGCCCGACACGTTAGGCTATTCAATGTTTACATGAAACTGATCCTAAGGCAACTAGAAACACAACTTAATAGTTGTGCACGGAACCTGTATTACGTGTTTGGATTTGTCGAGCAGGCGAGTAGCTTCCCCACCAGTGCATTCAATGTACTGATAATCCACCAGTTTGTATGCAGGGTGCGGGAGAACCTCGTTCGGTGCGGATGCCTCCAACGTGCGTGCTTAGGCGTGAAGATCACTCCGAAGCAACGGTGCGTCCGGGACTGAAGCACATATACGAGACATAAGTTGTGAACATCGCCTGAACATCGCCTGTGCAATTATTCCACAATTGTAGCCACTTGGCACGCTTTTACTGTTTCAGAGAGAGAGGCTTGAGCGACTTGTAATCTCGGCTATACGCCGCCTGTAACACATATTTAATCAATAAGAGCTTGCTTTACTACAACTTGTGTTTCAATGCTTCCGCTATATTTGTCGACTCAGTGAACCTGTTAACGATCGCCTATGCGTTCATGACTCCGCTGCACTCGGACAATCTGTGCGACTCTGTGGCTTAGAACTCTTGCCGCCAGCCAATGAACCATGGCCTTGCACGGGCGTGGTTCACGCTCGTGCGGCATCACGCCCGGATGGGTTAAGTGATCGTTCTGCGGGAGCGCTGGCGAGGGTGATTCCCGCCTAGCGGGAACGGCCGATTTGCCTGTGGGAGATCGGGATGTGACAATACAGTCCCCGTTGGTAGGAGGGAGCTCTCCTTTATGAATGGCTGGAGTTTCTTTACGTCTGAGCCGGAGTTCACAGACGAAGAGAGAGACATTGCTTATCAAGATACCGAGGGAGCGCCTCAGAACCTATCTGAGAGGCTGTTTCGTTGGCTCCAAGCCATTCTCTCTCACTTGGTGTACCAGAATTGAGGCAAGATTTTTGTAGAGCCTTATCTGCCAAGCCAGTTTGCTCGCCAGTTTGGTTATACTCAGCTCTTGTTGGGTCACCCGAGTGCTTTCCTCGGGTATAGTGGCATTTGCTTGATGCTGTACGAGCTTGGAGCTATTACAGCACCGCTGGAACTCGAGCCCGGTTTCAGTTGCCAAGGGTCGGGTTTGTGCCAAGGATGCTGTATACATCGATGAAGTACTATTGCACGGCCAAAGTCCTCCTGGCTGACTTCATCCCGAAGATGAGCTTTGTCGAAGGTACCATGCTGATGCCTTTGGAAGTGAAAGTGCGCTGGACGCCAAAGAAAGACAGGGGTGTTGCCAGGCCTCTGCTTGTAGAACTGGACCCTTCGACATAGGAGGCTACTTCTCCTTCTAATGACCATACTCCTACTAAGCATAAAGCAAAGATCGAGACACACCATGTCCGCTATTCAAAGAAGGCGAAGGCTGAGTTGGCCCTTGAAATGGGACCTGTGGCGAGGTTGAAGCTCCCTGCGAAGGGGATCAGGAGCGAGGAGGTATGGCCCTTTGCATCGGGGGTCTCTGAAGCATATCCCTCTTTGGATGCTATAGCCTACCTGTAGAACCCCTTAGTTTGATTCTTCCTGGTCCTCTCGATAAATATCTTTCCTCTGGTCTGTTTGATCGTTTGCAGACGCAAGGGTGAAAGTACCGTCCTCGACAGACGGTTGCTTCGACGGTTTCTTACGCCGAACTTGAAGAGGTGACCACTCCGGAGTCCGACGTAGGCATCTTGGAACATGTTTCCGAGACTTCGAGAGCCCAAGGGCTAGACGCGGCTTTGGGGGAGTCTTACACTCCTTTGGAGAATATCTCTATGGATGACTAGATGCCGTGGAGAATGCTATGCCGACGCTGAATGAGTCACAACCTATGTCGCCTGCCTCTGGTATGTCATTTTGCCACTTCACTGGAGATCAGATTCTTTGGCTTTAACTCTCTATTATGAGGGTAAAGCTAATTACCGGTTGTTCTGAATCTTTAGGTGCTACCTCTTCCCTCTGAGGAAGGCGTAGAAGAGGAAGGGGGTAGCGAGCTTGTTAGGAAAGGTCCGAACATCTCCATCGCTCTCCTGGAGGCGAGAAACATTCGATCGTGCCCCCTACTGAGCCTGTGGTGGAGGAGGTTCCTGTTGTTACAGGTCCTTCTAGTGTGGCGACTGATCTTCCTGCCGTCGCCGCTGGGGGTTCTGTCATGCCCCAGTCCCAAAAATACGTAGGACTAGGACACGTAAGCATGCCAGCCGCATGGATATGGCAACTCCAATATATGGAAACCAAATTCACACGTACGCTGTAATATGAATATCAAATCCATAAGTGGTATAACTGTAATACAAGTCACAGGGTAAAATCTAAATCTCATCCACCAAAATCATATAGAAATAAATAAACAGTATCGATGAAACTAGATCTCAATAAGAAGTATCTAGGATGATAGTTGGATGAAAACAAATCCACTACCAACTCGAATAGGAAAGGTAAATACAATATAAGTACAACACAATCAAACCCAATATAAGTATATCAGCTATCGATCACGGCTCGAAGAGAAGACATCCACTAAGCATATACAACCATCCAAATCTGCGCTCCTGCAAATACTCAAGAACAGATACACCTGGCAGCGGACCAGGTCCTCAGAGGGACGTAACAAGATACAGAAAATACGAGCCAACTTGAATAGAGTAAACATGCATATAATTTGAAAATAAATAAGTACGCTGTACAAGACAATCTATATGAATGCAAATGAGGACAACTTTTCGACGTATGGGCAAGGGTAGTCTACTCGATCTAAGCCTCATAACTCACACACCCGTCTAGAACATCAGAAATCGACATACCTCTGGGGTAGCGACCAGCGCGACTCTACAGAAATTGACATACCTCTGGGGTAGCGACCAGCGCGACACACGTCCGTAGTGCGAACTATATACTACGGTTTACCAGAGTGGTTAAAAGCCCATACGCCTAATGATTGTCCTCCCATGATACTAGGTGCCATGTGTGTGTCAACATATCTAATACATAGTAATGACTGGAGAAAAACTACACATGCAAGAACTATACAGAAATAAAATAAATAAAAAGAAATATAAATAGCATGCAAAGTACTGTAAATAATTTGGCAAGGTATCTTGCCTGGGGTCCTGCTGCTGGTATGAATCAGAGTCCAAGTTACAGTCCAAATAGCCTATGTATTACAAATTTATCACGTCAAAAGATAATTTATTTTAATTTATTTAATTCTGGAATAATTACTCTAAAATTCTATTTTAATCTTATTATTCTAATTTTTATGTTAATTCCTAAATTTTGTCCAAAGAAACTGAATTTTATCAACTCGAGACTCATGGCACGCAAATCGAGGCGATATGTTGACCAAAAAGTCAACCGACACAAACTCAATTTTCATGCATGATTTCCTATATATTTCAGTGTCAAAAATATGCTGGAATTTATGGCTCGTCCGAATTCAAATTCGTTTGGGAATTATGGCACATACAAATTTTGTATTGTGCACCGATGGTTAAATTCTAACCTAGAAGTTCTACAGAATTAACAGTATGTAAATACTTCGAAATAAATTCTGAGAAAAAATATATGTCGATGATCTCGACATTAGCTTTCCGAAACTTTAAACGGTTCATGATTCTGATTCCGGGTTCTCCCAAAATTGCAAAAATATCGAAATACGTCTATTTTCGAACATGCTGTGCTCTACGAATTTTCCAGAATTTAATACTAATAATTTAGAAAAACAATTTATATAATCAGAAAGCTAACCTCATTATCGTTCTAACAAAAAAACTAGGCCTCGTTTGGAGTTCGGAGCTATGCGCAATGGCTTCTGGAAGATGAAGGAACCCTAGATGACAATTCTCCAAAAATTGGCTGAAGAAAAACCCTAGAAATTAATATCTAATATATATATATAAGAGAGAGAAAGTGCAGCCGCGGCTCACAGCGCGCCACATGACAGCCATCCGTGCAGCCCCGCCCAGATCGAACGGTCGCAGTTCGATGCGGCTCGGCTCAGCTGAGTCCGTGTCGAACTCGGTCTCGGCTCGAGGTCGGCTCGGCTCGGCTCGCACCCACTCAGCGGTCACTGACAGGCGAGCCCAGCACTGTTCACTGCTGGAGGCTGACAGGTGGGCCCCCTGTTTGCTGACTGGACAGAATTAATTACTTTTTGGGTTTTCTTTTTCAGAAATTAGTTTTTAATTTAGTTTTTCATAATTAACTCAAAATAAATGCTAAAAATAATCAAAAAATTCCCAAAAAATTCTAGAAAATTTATTTTATTATTCAGAACCTAAAATAAAATTTTGGAATATTTTTAATTAAGTTTGAACATAAAATAAATTCTTTAAAGTCCTCAAAAATTAGTGTTACTAGTTTTTAATTAACTAAAAATTATGGAAAAATTCCAATAATCTAAAATAGCCTAAAAATAATTCTAAATAAATATTTATATAAGTAAATATACTAAAAAAATTATTTTCTAATTAACAAAGATAATACTCTAAATAAATTTAACATCTATAATAAATATAATAATATAAAATATACACAAATACCTATTTTTGGTGAGGGAGTTTACAGGTTCTGCTACTGAAGCCTCTTCGGACACTAGGGTCTTAAACTGTCGCGATGAGGTCATTCCCCTTCTTGAGGTCATTGGGTCACCTCATGAAGCTGTCGTGACGCAGTTTAGGGATGGCATACTGGAGGAAGCCGATGTGACAAGGCATCTTGTTACTTCTGTTCCTAGTCTTGGTACTACCCTAGCATCCGCGGCTCAGCTATCGGGTATTTTGGCTCTTTGTGCATCCATGAAAGATTGTCTCGCAAACAGAGCCGCTGGTTGCTCCTCCACTGCTGTTTCGCCTTCGAGGTTTTTGAACATCGTTGTGCCGCCTGCTGCGTCTATGGCCTCATTTTCAATCCCGCCGCCTTTGACTCCAGCTACATTGGAAGAGATTGACGAGACCGTCAGGCTTTTCATCCGGAGCTTCCACATATTCTTGAAGCAGGGGATCGAGGGCATGTTGGAGCGCAACAAATCTTTCGCCTGGACAAGGCACTTTGCTGAGGGCCAGGTCCACTCTCTGAGGGGTATCCATTGTTGTGAGCAGATGGCCGACTTTCTAGGCTAAAAATCGAGGGAGGTAGAGAAATGCCTAACAGAGCTGCGGCAGTATCAGCATGCGGACATGGGAATGCTGATTTTCCATTGATACAACGAGTTCTCAAAGAAGGTGGAAACGGAGAAGGCCTTCTATGCTTCGTCTATGGAGTGGTTGTAGTGTTATTTTCTAATCTTGCAGGAGAGGCATGACAGGCTAGACGATCTCAGAGAGGAGTGCCTTTCCCTGCAAAAGGATCTGACCGAGCAAATTAGACGGTTCCAGATCGAACTTGATGCAATGGGAAATAGGCTGCGGGAGGCCCAGCAGAAAGAGGAGGTCATCCGCACCGAGGCGAGCCAAATAGCACAGAATATGATTGGCGTTGAGGTTCTGGTGCAACAGCTAGAGAAAAGACACGAGTCCTACGCTTGCTACGAGGATTCCGAGGTTATGGCCCAAGAAGTTGAGCTCCGGGCTCGGAGGTGCCTGGATGGCCATATTGCTCGTCTCCATGAGCGGATAACAAAGTTATGCTCTGACTCATAGCACCAGTAGTTCGCTTTTGCTTTTTTGTGTCTTTATTTTGCTTTCGGACTTGGGATCTTGATGTCCCCCCGGAATGTAGTTTTTCTTTTAATCTTTCGTTGCGGAAAAAAATAAAAGTTACCCCATTTTTTTTGCAATTCATTTAGGTTAACTTTAGGTATCATACTAGAGGTAATATAAACGTAGTACAATACTGTAGCTTTTTTTTAGGATATTCCGCTGGGGGATCTTTGGTGGACTTATTATTTGTTGCGCACGTTGAGTGCAAAAAATAAATTCAAAAATAATCCCTATCAGAGGTAATATGGACGTGATAGATTTTGTGGACCTATTACTTTTTGCGCATGTTAATACAAGTAATAAATTTTGGATTAAGTCCTGCCAGAGGTGATATGAACATGGCAGCTTTTGTGGACCCATTACTTTTTGCGCACGTTAGTACAAGTAATAGATTTTGGAACAAGTCCTCCTAGAGGTAATATGGATGTGGCAGTTTTTGTGGACCCATTGCTTTTTGCGCACGTTAGTGCAAGTAATAGATTTTGGAATAAGTCCTGCCAGAGGTAATATGGACGTGGCTGTTTTTGTGGACTTAACACCGCTGGTGTACCTTGGTGAGTACGGGTGATAAGTGGGGATGATAACCGATATCAGAGGTAATATGGACGTGATGATCGATAGCTAAAACATAGAAGGTTTGCTCAGAGGTAATATGGACATGGCAAACTCAGCCGAAAAAAATGTTAGGACGATAGTTCATAGGTAATATGGACGTGAACCTATATCCGAGAAACTCGTTGAGGAAACCCGTAGGTTTAAATAGGTGATTATAAAAAAAATAATAAAGAGATCCAAATGAATTGGGCAATGTTAGCTCAAGGATTCTCGAAATGACCATGAGTAGACTATGAAGAAATATATTCTCTGGTCATGATTGTAACACCCCATTCCGCTCAAGCGGACTGCCGTCTCAAACGGCGATAGTGCAGCTATTTCGACCCGTTTTGCCTCAAACGAGAAGCAAAGGATATCCAGACTTGTCCCTACTGGAAATCAACTTCGGCTTTCAGAGGCTCGCTCGGCGTATCGCTCTACCGAGGCGAATCATCGCTAAGGTGGGTGGCTACGGTGAACTGGTCTTTGCTTAGCCAGCACACATAAAATCTGGAATATTTATGCTAGTCGCTAGGTGAATCACCCCCTGCATGCTAATAAATCCAACGCACCTAACTAAGGGAATAATCCCAACTCATATTGCTTGCTAGAACATGGAAATAAAATACTGCTTAGACCTTCGCATGCTAAGACCCTTAACGGTTTTATCTCTCAGCTTACCTTCGGGTCCGAGCAAACGTGCCTGCTTATGTTCCTTAGAAACGCATGCTTGTCTGCTTGAATGTTGCCTTGTTTTCATCCAACTCCGGGAGACTACTAAGTAGTCATTCCGTGCATGTTTGACCCTGCAAGTATCCGGGACCGTTAGGTCACCAAACAGCCCCGAACCAGGGGAATGCATCAAGGCAAGATATTCACTGTACAGAATCATGATTCAAGTATCCCGTGTACTCGTGTACTCGTGTTCCCGTGCACTCGTGTTCTCGTGTTCTCTTGTTCTAGTGCACGCGTGTTCTCGTGTTCTCGTGTATCTCGTGATAATTGGAAAGACCCAATGACTTGTATGTCGCGGACAACTCGGATCCGAGGTATTGTTCCACGGACGATCACCGGGGCACCGGGGCCGATCCGATCCGGATGGAACTCGTGTGTAGTCGTCGTGTTCGGGACTGGGTAGCTTGCAGCGCATGGTGTACTCTTGTAGCAAGCTATCCTTATCCTCAGCTACGTCCATAATGGCTTTGCTAGCGACCGTGTTCATATAGATAAGTCATCCTCGCTTAGCGGCTATCCGCGTGCGAGTCATTGCATCGCATCAACTGAACACCTGAACGATCATGTTATAAAACGACCATCGTGTTTGCATATGCTATGCCTCCTGAATGTTTATACTTGTCGTGCTTGAATTAACAATGTTTGCCTTAGACAGGGAAGGAGATGGTAAGTTGGTAAGTCTCGCCGTATTTCCTCTCATGTTGCACGGCGCACTGCCCGACACGTTAGGCTATTCAATATTTGCATGAAACTGATCCTAAGGCAACTAGAAAGATAACTTAATAGTTGTGCACGGAACTTATATTACGTGTTTGGATTTGTCGAGCGGGCGAGTAGCTTCCCCACCAGTGCATTCAATGTACTGATAATCCACCAGTTTGTATGCAAGGTGCGGGAGAACCTCGTTCGGTGCGGATGCCTCCTTCGTGCGTGCTAAGGCCAGGAGTTTTCTCTGAAGCCTTGCAACGGTGCGTCCGGGACTGAAGCACATATACAAGACATAATGTTGGAACATAGCCCGAACTCGCCTGAACATCGCCTGTACAATCATTCCACAATTGTAGCCACTTGGCACGCATTTACTGTTTCAGAGAGAGAGGCTTGAGCGACTTGTAATCTTGGCTATACGCCGCCTGTAACACATGTTCATATCAATAAAGAGTTGCTTTACTTTAAACTTGTGTTTGAATGCTTCCGCTATATTTGTCGACTCGGTGAACCTGTTACCAAATCGCTATACGTTCATGACTCCGTTGCACTCGGACAATCTGTGCGACTCTTCGGCTTAGAACTCTTGCCGCCAGCCAATGAACCATGGCCTTGCACGGGCGTGGATCACGCTCGTGCGGCATCACACCCAGATGGGTCAAAGCGATCGTTCCGCGGGAGCGCTGGCGAGGGTGATTCCCACCTAGCGGGAACGGCCGAAATAGCCTGCGGGAGATCGGGGCGTGACAATGAATACTATGTTATTTTCAGGCCAACAATGAATCGAACATCCTTCTTATATTAGCTCAACCTTTAAAGTGTTTTTGACTCTTGTTGGGTATCGAGCATATGAGATGCAGAGGGTGGATGGAAATTTTGGAGCATCGTGAAGTTGGTACCGTAGGCTTCTAGAAAAACAATTTTAGGCCAACCGAGTATACTGATTTTCCAGAGTGCACAATGTGCACAAACTGGAATTCAGGTTGGACTAACCGGAATTCCGCTTAGACTTGCTCGATCATATTTTTGACAAATTTTGATATACGAACCTCACTAGAACCTACATATATTTTTCATCATCAATAATGTTATTTGTTTCTTCAAATTGTTCTTCCAAATCATTCCTCCTTGTGTGTCAGTTGACGTGACGATTAATGTGGCAGATGGTATGACAAAATTTAAATTTAAAATTAACATTAACATTAATAATAATAATAATAATAATAATAATAATAATAATAATAATTATTATTATTATTATTATTATTATTATTATAATATTAGCATATATTTTAATATTAATATTAATATTAATGTGCTGGAATGGATCTACATAGAGGATTCCATAGGCATATCCGAGAGGTGCAAAGCTCTGCTGGATTGTAGGCACACTTGAAGTTGGTTGGATTGTAAGCATATCTATTCCGAATAAAATATTTTTCAAATGTGTCATTCATTTTAGAATTCAAATAGACATTGTTGAGACACCAGGAAATAGACATTTAAGAAATCCATTTTTTCCCATAGACACTTCAAGAGACATTTTGGATTTTAGACTCGAGATGGAGGTACTGAATTGCAATATAGGGTTGAATGTATATTAAACATCCATTTTTTGTGCGCATGTTTTGGACCAAGATAACAATCCGCGTCTCCAAATGAGTAGACATGTATAGCTCGGACGGAATGAAGGGCTAACCAAACTAGTTTATAATTATTGAGTTTTGGATCCCAAAAATAGAGACAAAATTAGACTACAATCCAATCATCATTATTGATATCGAATTCCAATTTAGGTAGTTATTAAGTTTATATATAAACTCAGACATGCTATTGACATGTAAGAGGAGCTATTATTTTGACTAGTAAATTCACGTGCGTTGTACATAAGATAAATTTTCTTCTTCTGATATAAATATAAAATTGTTTAAATATTTAAATATATATGAATTAAGATGTATTGTATGTATGTTTACATTTTAATTAGAATTTGTTATATTATATTTTAATTATAATTTGTTATGAGTATATTTCTACTTTTCATAAAGAGTTTTTAAAATGGCTAGTCGTCTAAAGCATATATTTTCAGGTAATTAAAAATTAAAAATTAAATAAATTTAACTAATTGTATAACTACGTAATAATATTAAATTATAAATAAATATCTCATTCTAACTCAAGTGGTTAAGGTGGGATATATTCTCTCTGGTTGGCTCGGTTCAAATCCTTGAATTGTTATTTATAACAAAATTTATTTTTTTAATAATTTTTTTACGTAATATTAATTTTTTAAAATAATTAATTGATGATATACATAAGGCTTAAATGACTCAATTTTGAGTTGTTTTCAAGTCCCCTTATATTAGTAGAGATATATACTCACATAAAAATAAAATAAAATAAAATAAAATAAAATAAAAACCCATGTTATTCTAAAAACCCTCCATATTATTCTAGACTACAAAGAATATTTAAAAAAAGGTAACATCCTACAAGTTTCCTATAACGCAATCAATCTAATTAGGCTTTGTTGCTTAAAGCCCAATAGTTGAAGGTTTATTTATGCAATATGTAAAACCAAAAAATGATTTATTAATGGGCCTAGTTTTGTTGCGCATGTGGACTGAAAGTGGAGCAATCAGCAGGTCCAAGCTAGAGTGCTTTTATTGGTGTTTCTGTTTCATAGATTTGTCAAACTGAGTTGAACATAGTCAAAATTTGTTTGGATCTATTTAGTTCTAATTTTGACAACAATGTTTTTCGGCGAGAGACAGACGTTGAAACAAAACTTGTATTGAGGTTGACGGGTTATAACTTTAAAATGTGTTTTTATAAATAATTGCTACAAATAAAAAGTCTTATTTTACAATGGAAACATCACAAATAATCGCTACAAATAAAAGAGTTTTGGAGAAGTGTGACGAAGAAGGTCTAGTTAGCGGACGACCACTTTATTTTCGTGACGATTTGAATCCAAGGTAAAGTTGTTGTTTTTTAGAGTGCGCTTCAAAACGACGTAATGTTGCTGCCAAGCTGAATGACAAATATTTTTTTATGTTGCAGTGACTTACGCGGGGGACTTTATAACCCACGTGGCTTGTGGCTTGGGGGAGATTGGTGTTTCTTAGGACAGATCTCTTGTTGCAGTTTTTTGATGACTATCACCCAAGAAATGATATTAGGGATCTCTCCTTCATAAACGTGGAATCTATGAAATAAACATGGAAGAAGGCCCATTTTTCAGTCCACATATGAACTATTTATAGAGGCGACGCCTCTTACAACCTTCCACGAAACCACTTCACAGGATCGGACTTAAGCATATTGACCGCTAGTAGTGGAAGAAACACCCACGTTCTCCTCCTTATTTCTTGGCAGATAGGATATCATGGCCTCTTAAATACTGCTTAGTCAGTTCACAACATTGTTATGTTGTTCTACATGCGTGTTTGTTCTGAGGGACTGTCAGTTTCGAAGACCGACTATTTCAATGGACTGTTATTCCACAAGACAACATATTATGCAAATTTTCTCATTTTAAGTGCAAACAAACATCTTACTAATATTTAATGAATATTAGGAGACTAAAATATATTAATATAGTATCATATTTCTTAATTAGTTATTAAGAAATATAACATCAAAATAATTAAATAATATTAGGTCATTTGAATTTTTATACTTATATCCTTCAAAGTGCTCAGTTTACTTTTTCAAGAGAATTAGTTGAAGAATATTTTAATGAGTGTACTTAATTTGTATTTTTACGAGTATTATTTAGTATGGGCATATAGATAGCTAGATGTGTTTAGAATAAGCGAGTCACGTCCACTTGCGATACCAAAAAAGTAAAAAAATAATTTTTTTGATATTATTAAAAAGTATATAAAAATTTAATTTATATTAAAATAGTTTAAATATATTTTAAATATATTATTTTCGTAGACAAAATTTTAAATTTTGGGATATATGTGGTAACGATATATATTTCAAGAAAGAATTATTTTGGTCAACCATTCAAAATTTTGAAATAAATGAACGCCATTGACATCCATAACTATAAATCACTCGTTTGTTAAAATTAAAATTAACATTAATAATAATAATAATAATAATTATAATAATATTAGCATATATTTTAATGTTAATGTTAATATTAATATTAATGTGCTGGAATGGATCCACATAGATGGTTCCATAGGCGTATCCGAGAGGTGCAAAGCTCCGCTGGACCGAGTCCTGCACGATGGCGAAACCAAGTGCAATAGGAAGCCGAGTAGCACTTGTGCAGACTTGAAGTTGGTTGGATTGTAAGCATTTCTATTCCAGATAAAATATTTTTCAAATGTGTCATTCATTTTAGAATTCAAATAGATATTGCTGAGATACCAGGAAATAAACATTTAAGAAATCCAAAATTTCAAATTTAAGAAATCACGTAATTAAAAATTAAAATATAAATAAACTTAACTATGTAATATTATTAAATTATAAACAAATATCTCTTCTAACTCATGTGGTTAAGGTGAGAAGTATTCTCTCTGGTTGGTTGGGTTCGAATTCTTGAATAGTTATTTATAACAAAATTTATTTTTTTAAGAATTTTTTTTACGTAATATTAATTTTTTTAAAATAATTAATTGATGATATACATACGGCTTAAACGACTCAATTTTGAGCCATTTCCAACCCCCCTTATATATAGAGATATGTAATTACATAAAAATAAAATAAAATAAAAACCCATGTTATCGTAAAAACCCTCCATATTATTCTAGACTACAAATAATATTTTAAAAAAAGATAACATCCTACAAGTTTCCTACACCTCCCTCGTAGTTTGATCCCGAGACCGTCCGCCTAGCGAGAGAGTTTATACCTCTTCTCACTGACCACAAGAGCCAGTTGAGTTCAATACTATACATTTTGTTGTTAAAGTCAGGTCCACTTGCATTACAAAAAAGTGGAAAAAAATATTTTTTCTGATATTATTTGCAAATATATAAAAATAGTTTAAATATATTTTAAATATATAATTTTCGTAGACAAAATTTTAAATTTTGGGATATATGTGGTAACGATATATAATTCAAGAAAGAAGTTACAATGATTGATTTTATATGTTTCTTTTTTAAACTTTGCTTTGGGGTTCTAAGGAAAAAAAGGTTGAACTATTATTATCTTCTTCTTTTTGTGTGTGTGCGCGCGTGTGTGTGTATAATGGGTTTAACTTGATGCCACTAAGAGAAAAAAATATTGCTTTGCATGTATATTTCTATATTATGTTCCAAAACTCCACTTTTGAAGTGTAATTTCGAAAATATACCACGATTCCACTTCTATATTCTTTTTTTAACTATCCTTCTACATTATTATCCAAATATTCTTTTCAAAACCGTAGTTTCGAAATTGTTCTACGATTTGACTTCTAGAGGTTTTCAAGCGTCCTTCTACATTATGTTCACAACACTTCTTAAGGGTTGTTTCGAAATCTATTTAGGATTTGACTTCTATCTTTTCAACTATCTTTTTTCATTGCATTCCAAAACATCACTTCCAAATCCGCAGTTTCGGAATATTTCTACCATTTAACTTCTATATGTTTTTCAAATCTTCCTTCTACATTATGTTCAAATTCACTTAAGCATAGGTTCAAAATCTTTCAAACTTTTATATGTTTTTCAACTATCCTTTTACGTTATGTTCCTAAACTCTAATTCTAAAGTGTAATTTCGAAATTATGCTACAATTAGGCTTTCATATGATTATTAATTATTCATCTACATTATCTTCCAAAACTTTATTTCTAAGTAGTAAAATCTTTCTATGATTACAATTCTATATGAGTTTGAAGCATTCTTGACATTATGCTCAAAAACTTCATTTCTTAAGCGTAGTTCCGAAATATTTCTACGATTTGACCCCTATATAATTTTCAAGCGTCATTCTACATTATGTTCAAACCTTCACTTCTTATAGTTTTGATACGTTTCTCTCATTAAACTTCTATATGTTTTCAACTAGCCTTTTACATTATGTTTCAAAACATTATTTCCAAATCGTAGTTTCGATATCATTTTGCCATTAAAATTTTATAGGTTTTTCAACTATCTTTTTACATTATTTTTCGAAACTTCACTTACAAATCGTAGTTTTGAAATCTTTCTATGAGTCAACTTCTAAAATTATCTACGATTATGTTCAAAAACTTTATTTCCAAATTGTAGTTTTGATATATTTCTATTATTTTACTTTTATATGTTTTCAACTATCCTATTTTACATTATTTTCGAAAATTTTACTTCTATATTACATTCCAAAACTCGGTATCTTTCTCCAATTTAACATCTATATATTTTCATGTATAATTCTATATTACGTTCCAAAACTCCATATTTGAAGTGTATATGCCATGCTTGGACTTTTGTATGTTTTAAACTATCCTTCCATATTATTATCCAAATTATATTCTAAATCATAGTTTCGAAATCTTTTTTCGATTTTTCTACTATTTGTTTTCTAAGCGTCCTTCTATATGTTTACAACTTCACTTCATAAGCGTAGTTTCTAAATCCATCTACGATTTAACTATCTTTTCAACTATCATTTTTTATTATATTCCAAAACTTCACTTCCATATCGTCGTTTCGAAATCCATCTACGATTTACATTCTATATTTACGATTTGACTTATATCTTTTCAACTATCTTTTTTCATGGCTTTCCAAAACTATACTTTCAAATTGTAGTTTCAGAATCTTTCTATGAGTTAACATTTGAATTTTATATGTTTTCAACTATCCTTTTACATTATGTTCCAAAACTTTACATCCAAATCGTAGTTTCGATATCCTTTTGCAATTATTAAATTTTTTAGATTTTTCAACTATCATTTTATATTATTTTCTGAAACTTCACTTACAAATCGTAGTTTTGAAATTATTCTATGAGTCAACTTCTACAATTATCATTTGACCCCTATATTATTTTTAAGCATTCTTCTACAATATTATCAAAACATCACTTCTTGAGCGTAGTTTTGATGTCTTTCTACCATTTGACTTCTATATGTTTTTCACCTATACTTTTACATTATGTTCCAAAATTTTATTTTTCAATCGTAGTTTCGAAATCATTATATGACTTGAGTACTTCTACAACTATCATTTGTCATTATGATCAAAAACTATCACTTCAAAATCATAAATTCAATATCTTTCTCGAATTTAACATTCGTATGATTTTCATGTATACTTATACATTGTGTTCGAAAACTCTACTTTTGAAGTTTAATTTCGAAATAAACCCCGATTTGATTATATATGTTTTTCAACAACCCTTCTACATTATTATCCAGAAATTCAATCATAAATCGTAGTTTCGAAATCTTTTTATGATTTGACTTTTATATTTTTTCAAGCGTCCTATGTTTTGTTCACAACTTCACTTCATTAGCGTTGTTTTGAAATCGATCTACGATTTGACTTATATCTTTTCAACTATCATTTGTCCTTTTATTCCAAAACTTTACTTCCAAGTTATTTTTTCGGAATCTTTCGACGATTTAACTTCTGTATGTTTTTAAGGATCATTCTATGTTATGTTCAAATTCACTAAACGTAATTTCAAAATCTTTCTACGATTTAACTTATGTATGTTTTTCAACTATCCTTTTACATTACTTTCCTAAACTCCAATTCTAAAGTATAATATCAAAATTATGCTACAATTATACTTTCACATGATTGCTAATTATCTATCTTATTATCTTCCAAACGTTTAATTCTAAATCGTAGAATATTTCAATGATTAGAATTTTATATAATTTTCAAGCATCCTTGACATTATGTTTATAAAACTTTACTTCTTAAGCGTAGTTCCAAAATCTTTCTACGATTTGACCCCGATATGATTTTCAAGCGTCCATCTACATTATGTTCAAAACTCCACTTCTTAAGATTTTGATATCTTTCTACCATTTGAGTTCTATATGTTTTCAACTACCCTTTTAGATTATGTTCAAAAACTTCATTTCCGAATGGTAGTTTTGATATATTTCTATCATTTTACTTTTATATGTTTTCAACTATCCCCTTTTACATTATTTTTGAAAATTTTAGTTCCAAATCATAGTTTTGAAATCTTTCTACGAATTGACTTCTATCAACTATCATTTGTCCTTATGTTAGAAAATATCACTTCTAAA
Organism: Iris macrosiphon; assembly: GCA_036927795.1. Lineage (NCBI taxonomy): Eukaryota > Viridiplantae > Streptophyta > Magnoliopsida > Asparagales > Iridaceae > Iris > Iris macrosiphon. Next base: position 212,882,415 of record JAYESA010000004.1, read on the forward strand.
TTGTAAATTCTGTATCTTTCTCCAATTTAACATCTATTATGATTTTGATGTATATTTCTACATTACGTTCCAAAACTCCACTTTTGAAGTGTATATGCTACACTTGGACTTCTATATATTTCCAACTATCGTTCTACATTATTATCCAAATTTTATTGTAAACCATAGTTTCGAAATCTTTTTGCGATTTGTGTTCTATAAGTTTTTCAAGCGTCCTTCTATATGTTCACAACTTAACTTCATAAACGTAGTTTCTAAATCTATCTTGGATTTGACTATCTTTTCAACCATCATTTTTCATTATATTCCAAAACTTCACTTTCATATTGTTGTTTCGAAATCTATCTACAATTTAAATTATATATGTTTTTCACGAGTTCTTCTACATTACGTTCAAATTCACTTGAATATAGTTTCGATATCTTTCTACTATTCAACTTTTATATGTTTTTCAACTATACTTTTACATTATGTTCCAAAACTTTACTTCCAAATCTTAGTTTCGAAATCTTTATACGTGTTTTCTACATTATGATCCAAGACCACTTTTGAAGTGTAATTTTGAAATTATGCCATGATTTGACTTCTGTATATTTTTCAACTATCTTTCTACATTATTATCCAAATATTTTTTTCAAAATCGTAGTTTCGAAATCGTTCTACGATTTGACTTCTATAGGTTTTCAAGCGTCATTCTACATTATGGTCACAACTTCATTTCTTCTTAAGCGTAGTTTCGAAATTTATTTACGATTTGACTTATATCTTTTCAACTATCTTTTTTTATTGCATTCAAAAACTTCACTTCCAAATCGTAGTATCAGAATCTTTCTATAATTTAACTTGTATATGTTTTTCAAAGCTTTCTTCTATATTATGTTCAAATAAAATTGAGCATAGTTTTAGAATCTTTCGTCGATTTGACTTCTATATGTTGTCCAACTATCCTTTTGCATTACGTTTCTAAACTCCAATTCTAAAGTGTAATTTCAAAATTATGCTACAATTTGGCTTTCATATGATTATCAATTATCCATCTACATTATCTTCCAAAACTTTATTTCGAAATAGTAAAATCTTTCTATGATTAGAATTCCATATGAGTTTCAAGCATTTTTGACATTATGCTCAAAAATTTATTTCTTAACCGTAGTTCCAAAATATTTCTACTATTTGACGACCCCTATATGATTTTCAAGCGTCGTTCTACATTATGTTCAAACCTTCACTTCTTATAGTTTTGATACGGTTCTATCATTTGACTTCTATATGTTTTCAACTAGCCTTTTACATTATGTTCCAAAACTTTATATCGAATCATAGTTTCGATATCCTTTTGTTATTATTACACTTTTATAGGTTTCAACTTTCCTTTTACATTATTTTTCGAAACTTTACTTACAAATCGTAGTTTTGAAATTTTTCCGTGAGTCAACTTCTACAATTATCATTTGACCCCTATATTATTTTCAAGCGTTCTTCTACATTATTTCCAAAACTTCACTTCTTAAGCGTAGTTTTGATGTCTTTCTTCCATTTGACTTCTATATGTTTTCAACTATCCTTTTATATTATGTTCCAAAACTTTATTTTCGAATCGTAGTTTCAAAATCTTTCAATAACTTGACTTCTACAACTATCATTTGTCATTATGTTAAAAAACAATCACTTCAAAATCGTAAATTCGATATCTTTCTCCAATTTAACATCCATATGATTTTCATGTATACATATACATTGTGTTCAAAAACTCTACTTTTGAAGTTTAATTTTAAAATATGACGCGATTTGATTATGTATGTTTTTCAACAATCCTTCTACATTATTATCCTTAATCCTAGATCGTAGTTTTGAAATCTTTTACGATTTAACTTCTATATTTTTTTCAAGCGTCATTCTACGTTATGTTCACAACATCACTTCATAAGCGCGGTTTCAAAATCGATCTACACTTTGAACCTGTATCTTTTCAACTATCATTTGTCCTTTTATTCCAGAACTTCACTTCCAAATTGTATTTTCGGAATCTTTCTACGATTTAACTTCTATATGCTTTTATGGATTATTCTACAGTATGTACAAGTTCATTTATCGTAGTTTCAAAATCTTTCTACGATATAACTTCTATATATTTTTCGACTATCCTTTTACATTACTTTACTAAACTCCAATTCTAAAGTATAATTTTAAAATTATGCTACAATTATACTTTCACATGATTGTCAATTATCTTCCAAAACTTTAATTCTAAATCGTAGAATATTTCATTGATTTGAATTCTATATGATTTTTAAGCATTCTTGACATTATTTTCATAAAACTTTATTTCTTAAGCATAGTTCCAAAATCTTTCTACGATTTGACCCCTATGATTTTCAAGCGTCATTCTACATTATGTTAAAAACTTCACTTCTTAAGATTATGACATCTTTCTACCGTTTGAGTTCTATATGTTTTCAACTACCCTTTTAGATTATGTTCCAAAACTTTATTTCCGAATTGTAATTTAGATATCTTTCTATCATTTTACTTTTATATGTTTTCAACTATCTCCTTTTACATTATTTTCCAAAACTTAACTTCCAAATCGTAGTTTCGAAATTTTTCTACGAGTTGACTTCTATCAACTATCATTTGTCCTTATGTTAGAAAACATTACTTCCAAATATTTCTAAGAGTTGACTTCTATCAACTATCATTTGTCCTTACGTTAGAAAATATCACGTCCAAATCATAATTTCGGTATCTTTCTCCTATTTAACATCTATATGATTTTTATGTATAATTATACATTACGTTCCAAAACTCCACTTTTGAAGTGTATATGCCACGCTTGGACTTCTGTATGCTTTCAACTATTCTTCCACATTATTATCCAAATTCTATTCTAAATCATAGTATCGAAATCCTTTTGCGATTTGTCTTCACTTCATGAGCGTAGTTTCTAAATCTATCTACGATTTGACTATCTTTTCAACTATCCTTTTTCATTATATTCAAAACTTTACTTCCACATCGTTATTTCGAAATCTATCTACTATTTAAATTCTATATGTTTTGAAGAGTTCTTCTACATTGCGTTCAAATTCACTTAAATATAGTTTCCTAATCTTTCTACTATTTGACTTTTATATGTTTTTCAACTATCCTTTTACATTATGTTTCTAAAATTTACTTCCAAATCGTAGTTTCGAAATCTTTAAACGTGTTGCCTTCTATCAACTGTCATTGGTTATTATGTTGTTGAAAATATCACTTCCAAATCGTAAATTCAATATCTTTCTCTAATTTAACATCCATATGAATTTCAACTATCACTTTCTCCTTCCAAATTTTATTTTTGGATTTTTCTACAATTTAACTTCTATATGTTTTTAAGGATCCTTCTACATTATGTTCACAACTTCACCTTATAAGCGTGGTTTCGAAATTGATTTACAATTTGACTTATATCTTTTCAACTATCATTTGTCCTTTTATTCCAAAACTTCATTTCCAAATTGTATTTTCGAAATCTTTCTACGATTTAACTTCTATATGTTATCTTTCTACGATTTAATTTCTATTTGTTTTTCAACTATCCTTGTATATTACTTTCCTAAACTCCAATTCTAAAGTGTAATTTCAAAATTATGCTACAATTATACTTTTACATGATTGTCAATTACCTATCTACATTATCTTCCAAAACTTTTATTCTAAATCGTAGAATCTTTCAATGATTAGAAATCTATATGATTTCAAACATCCTTGACATTATGTTCAAAAACTTCTTCTTAAGCGTCGTTCCGAAATCTTTCTATAATTTGATCCCTATAAGATTTTCAATTGTTCTTATGTTAAAAACTTCACTTCTTAAGCGTAGTTTTGATGTTCTTCTACCATTTGGCCTATATATATTTTCAACTATCCTTACATTATGTTTCAAATTTTATTTTCAATTCGTAGTTTCGAAATCTTTCTACCATTTAACTTTATTCTACATGTTTTTTAACAACCATTTTACATTATAATCCAGAAATTCAATCCTAAATCGTAGTTTTAAAATCTTTCTACGATTTCACTTTTATATTTTTTCAAGCGTCCTTCTACGTTATATTCACAACTTTATTTCATAAGCGTGGTTTCAAAATCGATCTACGATTTGACTTATATCTTTTCAACTATCATTTGTCCTTTTATTCCAAAACATTACTTCCAAATTATTTTTTTGGAATCTTTCGACGATTTAACTTCTATATGTTTTTAAGGGTCCTTCTACATTATGTTCAAATTCACTAAATGTAATTTCAAAATCTTTCTACGATTTAACTTCTATATGTTTTCAACTATCCTTTTACATTACTTTCCTAAACTCCAATTCTAAAGTATAATATCAAAATTATGCTACAATTATACTTTCACATGATTGTTAATTATCTAACTTTATTATCTTCCAAACCCTTAATTCTAAATCGTAGAATATTTCAATGATTAGAATTCTATATAATTTTCAAGCATCCTTGACATTATGTTCATAAAACTATACTTCTTAAGCGTAGTTCCAAAAAATTTCTACGATTTGATCCCTATATGATTTTCAAGCGTCCTTCTACATTATGTTCTAAACTTCACTTCTTAAGATTTCAATATCTTTCTACCGTTTGAGTTCTTTATATTTTCAACTACCCTTTTAGATTATGTTCCAAAACTTCATTTCCGAATCGTAGTTTTGATATCTTTCTATCATTTTACATTTATATGTTTTCAACTATCCCCTTTTACATTATTTTTCACACTTCACTTCCAAATCGTAGTTTCGAAATCTTTCTATGAGTTGACTTCTTTCAACTATCATTTGTCCTTATGTTAGAAAAATCACTTCCAAATCGTAAATTCGTTATCTTTCTCCAATTTAACATCTATATGATTTTCATGTATAATTCTACATTATGTTCCAAAACTCCACTTTTGAAGTGTACATGCCACGCTTGATTTCTGCATGTTTTCAACTATCCTTTTACATTATTATCCAAATTCTATTCTAAATCATAGTTTCGAAATCTTTTTTCGATTTGTCTTCTATATGTTTTCCAACCGTCCTTCTATATGTTCACAACTTCACTTCATAAGCGTAGTTTCTAAATCTATCTATGATTTATGTTTTATATCTTTTTCAAGAGTTCTTCTACATTACATTCAAATTCACTTAAATATAGTTTCGATATATTTCTACTATTCGACTTTTATATGTTTTTCAACAATCCTTTTACATTATGTTCCAAAACTTTACTTCCAAATCATAGTTTTGAAATCTTTATACTGGTTTTCTTCTATCAACTGTCATTTTGGTTTTTAACTTTTCAAAAATATCACTTCAAAATCATAAATTTGATATCTTTCTCGAATTTAACATCCATATGATTTTCATGTATACTTTTTCATTATGATTCAAGACTACTTTTGAAGTATAATTTTAAAATTAGCGATGATTTGACTTCTATATATTTTTCAACTTTCCTTCAACATTATTATCCTAATATTCTTTTCAAAATCGTAGTTTCAAAATCGTTCCAGGATTTGACTTTTTAGGTTTTCAAGCGTTCTTCTACATTATGTTCACAACTTCATTTCTTCTTAAGCGTACTTTCGAAATTTATTTCCGATTTGACTTATATCTTTTCAACTATCTTTTTTTCATTGCATTCCAAAACTTTACTTCCAAATTGTAGTTTTAGAATCTTTCTATGAGTTAACTTCTATGTGTTTTTCAAAGCTTCATTCTACAATATTTTCAAATTCACTTGAGCATTGTTTCAGAATCTTTCGACGATATGACTTCTATAGGTTTTTCAACTATCCTTTTGTGTTACGTTTCTAAACTCCAATTCTAAAGTGCAAATTTGAAATTATGCTACAGATAGGCTTTCATATGATTATCAATTATGCATCTACATTATCTTCCAAAACTTTATTTCTAAATAGTAAAATCTTTCTATGATTAGAATTCTATATTATTTTCAAGCATTTTTGACATTATGTTCAAAAACTTCATTTCTTAAGCATAGTTCCAAAAAATTTCTACGATTTGACCCCTATTTTACTTTCAAGTGTCATTCTACATTATGTTCAAAACTTTATTTCTTATAATTTCGATACGTTTCTATCATTTGACTCTATATGTTTTTGACTATCCTTTTACATTATGTTCAAAAAATTTATATCCAAATCGTAGTTTCGATATCCTTTTGCCATTATTAAACTTTTATAGGTTTTTCAACTATCATTTTATATTATTTTTTGAAACTTCACTTACAAATCGTAGTTTTGAAATATTTCTATGAGTCGACTTCTACAATTATCATTTGACCCCTATATTATTTTCAAGCGTCCTTCTACATTATTTTCAAAACTTCACTGCTTAAGCGTAGTTTTGATGTCTTTCTACCATTTGACTTCTATATGTCTTTCAACTATCATTTTACATTATATTCCAAACTTTATTTTTGAATCGTAGTTTCGAGATCATTCTATGACTTGACTTCTACAACTATCATTTGTCATTATGTTCAAAAAATATCACTTCAAAATCATAAATTCGATATCTTTCTCCAATTTAACATCTGCATGGTTTCCATGTATACTAATACATTGTGTTCGAAAACTCTTCTTTTGAAGTTTAATTTCAAAATATACCACGATTTGATTATATATGTTTTTCAACAACCCTTCTACCTTATTATCCAGAAATTCAATCCTAAATCGTAGTTTCGAAATATTTCATCGATTTGACTTTTATATTTTTTCAAGCGTCCTTCTACGTTATGTTCACAACTTCACTTCATAAGCATGGTTTCGAAATTGATCTGTGATTTGGCTTATATCTTTTCAACTATCATTTGTCATTTTCTTACAAAACTTCACTTCCAAATTGTTTTTTCGTAATCTTTCTACGATTTAACTTCTATATGTTTTTAAGGATCCTTCTACATTATGTTCAAATTCACTTAACGTAGTTTAAAAAATCATAAATTCGATATCTTTCTCTAATTTAACATCCCCATGATTTCCATGTATACTTATACATTGTGTTCGAAAACTCTATTTTTGAAGTTTAATTTCAAAATATACCACGATTTGATTATATATGTTTGTCAACAACCCTTCTTCATTATTATCCAGGAATTCAATCCTAAATCGTAGTTTTGGAAATCTTTCTTCGATTTGACTTTTATATTTTTTCAAGCGTCCTTCTACGTTATGTTCACAACTTCACTTCATAAGCATGGTTTCAGAATCTTTCGACGATTGGACTTCTATATGTTTTTCAACTATGCTTTTGCATTACGTTTCTAAACTCCAATTCTAAAGTGTAATTTCGAAATTATGCTACAATTAGGCTTTCATATGATTATCAATTATCCATCTACATTATCTTTCAAAGATTTATTTCTAAATAGTAAAATATTTCTATGATTAGAATTTTATATGATTTTCAAGCATTTTTGAAATTATGTTCAAAAATTTCGTTTCTTAAGTATAGTTCCGAAATATTTGTATGATTTGACCTTTATATGATTTTCAAGCGTCATTCTACATTATGCTCAAAACTTCACTTCTTATAATTTCGATATGTTTCTAACATTTGAATTTTATATGTTTTCAACTATTCTTTTACATTATATTCCAAAACTTTATATCCAAATCGTAGTTTCTATATCCTTTTGCAATTATTAAAATTTTATAGATTTTTCAACTATCATTTTATATTATTTTTCGAAACTTCACTCACAAATCGTAGTTTTGAAATTATTCTATGAGTCAACTTCTACAATTATCATTTGACCCCTATATTATTTTCAAGCATTCTTCTACATTATTTTCAAAACATCACTTCTTGAGCGTAGTTTTGATGTCTTTCTACCATTTGACTTCTACAAGTTTTTCACATATACTTTTACATTAGGTTCCAAAACTTTATTTTCCAATCGTAGTTTCGAAATCATTCTATGACTTGAGTACTTCTACAACTATCATTTGTCATTATGTTCAAAAACTATCACTTCAAAATCATAAATTCGATATCTTTCTCGAATTTAACATTGTATGATTTTCATGTATACTTATACATTGTGTTCGAAAACTCTACTTTTGAAGTTTAATTTTGTAATAAACCCCGATTTGATTATATATGTTTTTCAACAACCCTTCTACATTATTATCCAGAAATTCAATCATAAATCATAGTTTCGAAATCTTTGTACGATTTGACTTTTATATTTTTTCAAGCGTCCTTCTATGTTTTGTTCACAACTTCACTTCATAAGTGTTGTTTCAAAATCGATCTACGATTTGACTTATATCTTTTCAACTATCTTTTGTCATTTTCTTCCAAAACTTTACTTTCAAATTATTTTTTCGTAATCTTTCGACGATTTAACTTCTATATGTTTTTAAGGATCCTTCTACATTATGTTCAAATTCACTTAACGTAGTTTCGAAATCTTTCTACGATTTAACTTCTATATATTTTTCAACTATCATTTTACATTACTTTCCTAAACTTCAATTCTAAAGTATAATTTCAAAATTATGCTACAATTATACTTTCACATGATTGTCAATTATCTATCTATATTATTTTCCAAAACTTTAATTCTAAATCGTAGAATATTTCAATGAGTAGAACTCTATATGATTTTCAAGCTTCCTTGACATTATGTTCATAAAACTTTACATCTTAAGCGTAGTTCCAAAATCTTTTTACGATTTGACCCCTATATGATTTTCAAGCGTCCTTCTACATTATGTTCAAAATTTCACTTCTTAAGATTTTGATATCTTTCTACCATTTGAGTTCTATATGTTTTCAACTACCCTTTAAGATTATGTTCAAAAACTTTATTTTCGAATCGTAGTTTTGATATCTTTCAATCATTTTACTTTTATATGTTTTCAACTATCCCTTTTTACATTATTTTCCAAAATTTTACTTCCAAACCTACATTATGATCCAAGATCACTTTTGAAGTGTAATTTTGAAATTATGCCATGATTTGACTTCTGTATATTTTAACTATCCTTCTACATTATTATCCAAATATTCTTTTCAAAATTGTAGTTTTGAAATCGTTCTACGATTTGACTTCTATAGGTTTTCAAACGTCATTCTACATTATGTTTACAACTTCATTTCTTCTTAAGCGTAGTTTCGAAATTTATTTACGATTTGAGTTATATCTTTTCAACTATCTTTTGAACTTTAATTTTGAAATACGGCACGATTTGTTTATTTATGTTTTTCCACAATCCTTCTACGTTATTATCCTTTATCCTAGATCGTAGTTTTGAAATCTCTTACGATTTGACTTCTATATTTTTTTCAAGCGTCATTCTACATTATGTTCACAACTTCACTTCAAAAGCGTAGTTTGAAAATCGATCTACGCTTTGAACTTGTATCTTTTCAACTATCATTTGTCCTTTTATTCCAAAACTTCACTTTCAAATTGTATTTTCGGATTCTTTCTACGATTTAACTTCTATATGCTTTTAAAGATTCTTCTACATTGTGTCACTTATCGTAGTTTCGAAATCTTTCTACGATTTAACTTCTATATGTTTTTCAAATATCATTTTACATTTACTTACTAAACTCCAATTCTAAAGTATAATTTCAAAATTATGCTACAATTATACTTTCACATGATTGCCAATTATCTATCTCTATTATCTTCCAAAACTTTAATTCTAAATCGTAGAATATTTCATTGATTTGAATTCTATATGATTTTTAAGCATTCTTGACATTATGTTCATAAAAATTTACTTAAGCGTAGTTCCAAAATCTTTCTACGATTTGACCCTTATATGATTTTCCAGCGTCCTTCTACATTATGTTCAAAACTTCACTTCTTAAGATTTTGATATCTTTCTACCGGTTGAGTTCTATATGTTTTCAACTACCGTTTTAGATTATGTTCCAAAACTTTATTTCTGAATCGTAGTTTTGATATCATTCTATCATTTTACTTTTATATGTTTTCAACTATCCCCTTTTCATTATTTTCCAAAACTTCACTTCCAAATCATAGTTTCGAAATATTTCTTCGAGTTGACTTCTATCAACTATCATTTGTCCTTATGTTAGCAAATATCACTTCCAAATCGTAAATTCAGTATCTTACTTCAATTTAACATCTATGTGATTTTCATGTATAATTCTACATTAGGTTCCAAAACTCAACTATCTTTTTCAACTATCATTTTTCATTATATTCCATAACTTCTCTTCCACATTGTTGTTTCGAAATCTATCTACGATTTAAATTCTATATGTTTTTGAAGAGTTCTTCTACATTATGTTCAAATTCACTTAAACATAGTTTCGATATCTTTCTACTATTTGAGTTTTATATGTTTGTCAACTATCCTTTTTTACATTATGTTCCAAAATTTTACTTTCAAATCGTAGTTTCGAAATCTTTATACATGTCGTTTTCTATCAACTGTCATTAGTTATTATGTTTCCAAAATATCACTTCTAAATCGTAAATTCGATATCTTTCTCCAATTTAACATCCATATGATTTTCATGTATACTTCTTTATTATGATCCAAGACCACTTTTGAAGTGTAATTTTGAAATTATGCCATGATTTAACTTCTGTAAATTTTTCAACTATCCTTCTACATTATTATCCAAATATTATTTTCAAAATCGTAATTTCGCGTTCTAGGATTTGACTTCTATAGGTTTTCAAGCGTCCTTCTACATAATGTTCACAACATCATTTCTTTAAGCGTAGTTTCAAAATTTATTCTTGATTTGACTTATATCTTTTCAACTATCTTTTTTCATTGTATTCCAAAACTTTACTTCCAAATCGTAGGTTCAGAATCTTTCTATGATTTAACTTCTATATATTTTTCAAAGCTTCCTTCTACATTATGTTCAAATTCACTTGAGCATAGTTTCAGAATCTTTCGACGATTTGACTTCTATATATTTTTTCAACTATCCTTTTGCGTTACGTTTATAAACTCTAATTTTAAAGTATAATTTCAAAATTATGCTACAACTAGGTTTCATATGATTATCAATTGTCAATCTACATTATCTTCCAAAACTTTATTTCTAAATAGTAAAATCTTTCTATGATTATAATTCTATATGATTTTCAAGAATTTTTGACATTATGTTCAAAACTTCATTTTTTAAGCGTAGTTCTGAAATGTTTCTACGATTTAACCCATATATTATTTTCAAATGTCATTCTTCGTTATGTTCAAAACTTCATTTCTTATACTTTCGATACGTTTCTATCATTTGACTTCTATGTTTTCAACTATTCTTTTACATTATGTTCCAAAACTTTATATCCAAATCGTAGTTTCGATATCCTTTTGCCATTATTAAACTTTTATAGGTTTTTCAACTATCATTTTACATTATTTTCCAAAACTTCACTTAAAAATCTTAGTTTTAAAATCTTCCTATGAGTCAACTTCTACAATTATCATTTGACCCCTATATTATATTCAATCGTTCTTCTACATTATTTTCAAAACTTCACTTGTTAAGAGTAATTTTGATGTCTTTCTACCATTTGACTTCTATATGTTCCAAACTTTATTTTTCAATCATAGTTTCGAGATCATTCTATGACTTGACTTCTACAACTATCATTTGTCATTATGTTATAAAACTATCACTTCAAAATCATAAATTCGATTTAACATCCGTATGATTTTCATATATACTTATACATTGTGTTCGAAAACTTTACTTTTGAAGTTTAATTTTGAAATATACCACGATTTGATAATATATATTTTTCAACAACCCTTCTACATTATTAACCAGAAATTCAATTCTAAATCGTAGTTTCAAAATATTTCTACGATTTGACTTTTATATTTATTGAAGCGACCTTCAACGTTATGTTCACAACTTCACTTCATAAGCGTGGTTTCGAAATCGATCTACGATTTCACTAATATCTTTTCAACTATCATTTGTCCTTTTGTTCTAAAATTCACTTCCAAATTGTTTTTAAGGAATCTTTCTACGATTTAACTTCTATATGTTTTTCAACTATCATTTTACATGATTGTCAATTATCTTTCTACGAAATCTTTCTAAAGTATAATTTCAAATTTATGCTACAATTATACTTTCACATGATTGTCACTTATCTATATATATTATCTTCCAAAACTTTAATTTTAAATCGTAGAATATTTCAATGATTAGAATTCTATATGATTTTCAACATAATGTAGAAGGACGTTCGAAAATCATATAGGGGTCAAATTGTAGAAAAAATTTGGAACTACGCTTAAGAAGTAAACTTTTATGAACATAATTCACTTCTTAAGATTATCATATCTTTCTACCGTTTGAGTTCTATATGTTTTCAACTACCCTTTTAGATTATGTTCCAAAGCTTCATTTTTGAATCGTAGTTTTGATATCTTTCAATCATTTTACTTTTATATGTTTTCAACTATCTCCTTCTACATTATTATCCCGAAATTCAATCATAAATAGTAGTTTCGAAATCATTCTTCGATTTGACTCGTATATTTTTTCAAGCATCTTTCTATGTTTTATTCGCATCTTCACTTCATAAGCGTTGTTTCAAAATCAATCTACGATTTGACTTATATCTTTTCAACTACCATTTGTCCTTTTATTCCAAAACTTCACTTCCAAATTATTTTTTCGGAATCTTTCGACAATTTAACTTCTGTATGTTTTTAAGGATCCTTCTAAATTATTTTCAAATTCACTTAACGTAGTTTCAAAATCTTTATACGATTTAACTTCTATATGTTTTTTCAACTATCATTTTACATTACTTTCCTAAACTCCATTTCTAAATTATAATATCAAAATTATGCTACAATTATACTTTCACATGATTGTCAATTATCTATCTATATTATCTTCCAAAACTTTAATTCTAAATCGTAGAATATTTTAATGATTAGAATTCTATATAATTTTCAAGCATCCTTGATATTATGTTCATAAAACTTTACTTCTTAAGCGTAGTTCCAAAATCTTTCTACTATTTGACCCCTATATGATTTTCAAGCCTCCTTCTACATTATGTTCTAAACTTCACTTCTTAAGATTTCAATATCTTTCTACCATTTGAGTTCTATATGTTTTCAACTACCCTTTTAGATTATGTTCCAAAACTTCATTTCTGAATCGTAGTTTTGATATCTTTCTATCATTTTACATTTATATGTTTTCAACTATCCCGTTTTACATTATTTTTCACACTTCACTTCCAAATCGTAGTTTCAAAATCTTTCTACGTGTTGACTTCTTTCAACTATCATTTGTCCTTATGTTAGAAGAATCACTTCCAAATCGTAAATTCCGTATCTTTCTCCAATTTAACTTCTATATGATTTTCATGTAGAATTCTACATTATGTTCCAAAACTCCGCTTTTGAATTGTATATGCCATGCTTGGACTTCTGCATGTTTTCAACTATCCTTCTACATTATTATCCAAATTCTATTCTAAATCATAGTTTTGAAATCTTTTTTTGATTTGCCTTCTATACGTTTTCCAACCGTCCTTCTATATGTTCACAACTTCAATTCATAAGCGTAGTTTCTAAATCTATCTACTATTTGACTATCTTTTCAACTATCATTTTTTATTATATTGCAAAAGTTCACTTCCACATCGTTGTTTCAAAATCTATCTACGGTTTAAATTTATATTTTTCAAGAGTTCTTCTACATTACATTCAAATTCACTTAAATATAGTTTCTATATCTTTCTATTATTCGACTTTTATATGTTTTTCAACTATCCTTTTACATTATGATCCAAAACTTTACTTCCAAATCGTAGTTTTGAAATCTTTACATGGGTTTTCTTCTATCAACTGTCATTTTGGTTATTATGTTTTCAAAAATATCACTTCCAAATCATAAATTTGATATCTTTCCCGAATTTAACATCCATATGATTTTCATGTATACTTTTTCATTATGATTCAAGACTACTTTTGAAGTATAATTTTAAAATTATGAGATGATTTGACTTCTATATATTTTTCAACTTTTCTTCAACATTATTATCCTAATATTCTTTTCAAAATCGTAGTTTCGAAATCGTTCTAGGATTTGACTTTTTAGGTTTTCAAGCGTTCTTCTACATTATGTTCCCAACTTTATTTCTTCTTAAGCGTACTTTTAAAATTTATTTACGATTTGACTTATATCTTTTCAACTATCTTTTTTGATTGCATTCCAAAACTTCACTTCCAAATTGTAGTTTCAGATTCTTTCTATGATTTAACTTCTATTTGTTTTTCAAAGCTTCATTCTACATTATTTTCAAATTCACTTGAGCATTGTTTCAGAATCTTTCGACGATTTGACTTCTATATGTTTTTCAACTAACCTTTTGTGTTACGTTTCTAAACTCCGATTCAAAAGTGCAAATTTGAAATTATGCTACAATTAGGCTTTCATATGATTATCAATTATCCATCTACATTATCTTCCAAAACTTTATTTCTAAATAGCAAAATCTTTTTATGATTAGAATTCTATATGATTTTCAAGCTTTTTTTACATTATGTTCAAAAACTTCATTTCTTAAGCATAGTTACGAAATGTTTCTACGATTTGGCCCATATATGACTTTCAAGTGTCATTCTACATTATGTTCAAAACTTCATTTCTTATACTTTTGATACGTTTCTATCATTTGATTTCTATATGTTTTCGACTATCCGTTTACATTATGTTCAAAAACTTTATATCCAAATCGTAGTTTCGATATCCTTTTGCCATTATTAAACTTTTATAGGTTTTTCAACTATCATTTTATATTATTTTCCGAAACTTCACTTACAAATCGTAAATATTTCTATGAGTCGACTTCTACAATTATCATTTCACCCCTATATTATTTTCAAGCGTTCTTCTACATTATTTCCAAAACTTCACTTCTTAAGCGTAGTTTTGATGTCTTTCTACCATTTGACTTCTATATATTTTTCAACTATCATTTTATATTATGTTCCAAACTTTATTTTCGAATCGTAGTTTCGAGATCATTCTATGACTTGACTTCTACAACTATCATTTGTCATTATGTTCAAAAACTATCACTTCAAAATCATAATTTCGATATCTTTCTCCAATTTAACATCCGCATGATTTCCATGTATACTTATACACTGTGTTCGAAAACTCCAATTTTGAAGTTTAATTTCATAATATACCACGATTTGATTATATATGTTTTTCAACAACCATTCTATATTATTATCCAGAAATTCAATCCTAAATCGTAGTTTTGAAATCTTTCTTCGATTTGACTTTTATATTTTTTCAAGCATCTTCTACATTATGTTCACAACTTCACTTCATAAGCATGGTTTCAAAATCGATCTATGATTTGACTTATCTCTTTTCAACTATCATTTGTCCTTTTCTTCCAAAACTTTACTTCCAAATTATTTTTTCTCAATCTTTCTACGATTTAACTTCTATATGTTTTTAAGGATCCTTCTACATTATGTTCAAATTCACTTAATGTAGTTTCATAATCTTTCTACGATTTAACTTCTATATATTTTTCAACTATCATTTTTCATTACTTTCCTAAACTCCAATTCTAAAGTATAATTTCAAAATAATGCTACAATTATACTTTCACATGATTGTCAATTATCTATCTATATTATCTTCCAAAACATCAATTCTAAATCGTAGAATATTTCAATGATTAGAACTCAATATGATTTTCAAGCATCCTTGACATTATGTTCATAAAACTTTACATCTTAAGCGTAGTTGCAACATATTTCTACGATTTAACCCCTATATGATTTTCATGCATCCTTCTACATTATGTTCAAAACTCCACTTCTTAAGATTTTGATATCTTTCTACCTTTTGGGTTCTACATATTTTTAACTACCCTTTTTGATTATGTTCCAAAACTTCAATTGTGAATCGTAGTTTTGATATCTTTATATCATTTTACTTTTAAATGTTTTCAAAGATACCCTCTTACATTATTTTTCAAAACTTCACTTCCAAATCGTAGTTTCAAAATCTTTCTACGAGTTAACTTCTACATTATGTTCCAAATCGTAAATTCGGTATCTTTCTCCAATTTAACATCTATATGATTTTCATGTATAATTCTACATTACGTTCCAAAACTCCACTTTTGAAGTATAGATGCCACGCTTCGAATTCTGTATGTTTTCAACTATCCTTCCACACGATTATCCAAATTTTATTCTAAATAATAGTTTCAAATCTTTTTGCGATTTGTCTTCTATATGTTTTCCATGCGTCCTTCTATATGTTCACAACTTCACTTCATAAGCAAAGTTTCTAAATCTATCTACGATTTGACTATCTTTTTAGCTATCCTTTTTCATTATATTCCAAAACTTCACTTCCACATTGTTGTTTCGAAATCTATCTACGATTTAAATTCTATATGTTTTTGAAGAGTTCTTCTACATTACGTTCAAATTCACTTAATATAGTTTTGAAATCTTTCTACTATTCGACTTTTATATGTTTTTCAACTTTCCTTTTTACATTATGTTCCAAAACTTTACTTTCAAATCGTAGTTTCAAAATCTTTATACGTGTTGTCTTCTGTTGAGAGTATTAGTAGGTATTTAGTCCCATATCTAGTAGAATAGTAGAGAGAGAGAGGTTAGCCTCTGTTATATTTTTGAAGCCCCACCCATCAATAAAATTAAGAAGTATTCTACTAAAATCTACTTGGTATCAAAGCCAGGTTCCTCCTAATGTACAAGTGTGTTATACCACGATCGTTCTGGTGTTTCAGGTATTATCGATTGCGATGCATTGACTCACATGCGAATAGCCGCTAAGTGATTATGACTTATCTATATAAACAGGAGGTCGCTGGCATAGCCTTAAAGGACGAGTTATAGTCTTGAACGAGGATAGAAATGTAACTAAAGTACGTGAGGTGCCGCAAGCCATCCTGTCCAGCACGTGAGACTAAACGTTAGTTCCATCCGGATATGATCGGTCCCAGTGCCCCGAAGATCGTCCGTAGAACGAGATCCAAAGATCCCCCCTGATTCCAAGTTGTCTACGACACGCAAGTCTAGGGTCTTCCAATTTCACACAACATGACATGATAATCCATGATTCTTGTTCTGAACTGAGCAATTACTCCACGAGCTGTGATTCTTGATTTGCTTGACATGATTCTCGTTCAGATGTAAACTTGATATGATTATCATTCAGATATAAATTTGACATGATTCTTGTTTAGTGTTCAACATGCCTTGATGCATTCCCTTGGTGCGGAGACTACCTTGGCGACCTAACGGTCCCGAATACTTGCAGGTTCATTTTTGCACAGAAGAGCTAATTGATAGTCTTCTGGTTAACTCGAATACATGCACGATACGCGATAGTGTTCTTGATTGTGGCATGATTTCGTGTGGCAAACATTGAGGCAAAACAATATTACAAGTTAACATATAAGCAGGCAAGCATTTGCACTCATAAGAAAACTTAAGCATTCATGTTGGCTCGTGCCCGAAGGTAAGCCGAGGAGTGAAACCGTAAAAGGACTTATTGAGCGACATGATCTAGGGTTGTGCAGTATGGCAAGTGAACGATGCACTACAGAGTATAAATATATCGTTCTACTCAAAGCATAGCGGGGTCTAGTTGCACAAGGCAAAGGTAGCATGCAAGGGTCTGTATATAAGCAATATTTTATTTCTATATTCTAACACAAGCAATTCAAGATGCGATTATTCCCTTAGCTAGGTGTGTTGTATTCTTATTAGCATGCATGGGGTGATTCACCTAGAGACTAGCATAAAATATCCATATTTTAAGTATGCTGGCTAAGCAAAGACAAGTTTATCGTAGCCACCCACCTTAGCGATGATTCGTCTCGGTCGAGCGATACTCCGAGCGAGCCTCTGAAAGCCTAAGCCGAAACTCCTGAAGGGCCAAATATGAAAATCCTTTTGCCTTAAACGAGTATTCTCGCTGAGCAAAGCGGGTCAGAACATTGCACTTTTGCCGTTTGAATCGGCAGTCCGCTTGAGCGGAACGGGTCGTTACAATAAACACCGCACCCTCTCCATTAGCCTTCTGTTCATCCGCTTCGCTACATCGTTGAGCTGCGATGTCTTTGGTGGAGTTTTCTGGTATCGTATCCCTTGTTCTCTGTAATAAGCATCAAAGGGGGATATACTCGTCGCCATTGTCCGACCGAACACAAAGCAGCTTCTTGCATGTCTCCCTCTCAACAAAGGCCTAAAACTCCTTGAAAGTGGGCAGCACCTGATCCTTGGTATTTAAGGAATAGAGCCAAACCTTCCTGGAACAGCCATCAATAAATGTTATAAAATAAGAAGCACCACCAATGGATTTTACCTTCATAGGACTGCAGACATCCGAGTGAATCAACTCGAGCAACGTCGGCTTCCTTGAACTTGGGTGACTTTGGAAAGACACGCTATTTTTCTTCCCCGCCAAATAGTGCGTGCACTTCTCCAACTTTGTAGACTTTAGCCCTGGAATCACCTTCCCTGTTCACCAAGTAGCTCATCCCCTTCTAGCTGATATGGCTGAGTCACCTGTGCCACAACACAGTAGACGCATCAGTAGCTGTGTTAACCTCTTGTGCCCCTGTGCGCTCCCTTCCATATAGTGGATTCCAGTCCTCTTGCTTCCTCTGGCAATCACCATCGAACATCTGGAAAGCTTTCACTGATTGTTCTCGAAAAGATTGATAAAGCTATTTAGCCTAGAATACGCTCAAGATCTCAGTCGTCAAGGATAATTGGCTACTTTACGCTGGTTATCTATTATTCATGAATTATCAAGTTTTACGCCAACCATCTTTACGCAGGGGCATTTACCTACGTAGCTTGTATGCCATGATCTTCGAGAAGTAGTTATACGCGTTACCTTATAAAGGGATACGTGTCATATGCAGATTCAGAGGATCATTTAAACGTGGGTAGCCGTTATTATAACCGCAGCGTAAAGGAGGGAATCTTCTTCACAGTTTGGCTTTTTACGAGACCGTTATTTGGCTTTTACGCCAACCAGACAGTTACCTACGTGGCTTGCATGCCATGATCTTTGAGAAGTAGTTATACGCGTTACCTTATAATGGGATACGTGTCATACGCAGATTCAGAAGATTATTTGAACATGGGTAGCAGTTATTATAACCGCAGCGTAAAGGAGGCAATATTCTTCACGGTTTGGCCTTTTACGCTAACAAAACAGTTATTTGGCTTTTATGCCAACCAGGCAGTTATTGGGTTATTCTCTATAAATAGAGACCCCTAGTCGGACCAACAACACACACAGAGGCAGAATCACAATCAGATCAGAGAGAGAAAAGAGCACAGACAGAGAGTTTTGGCTGACAACTTTGGCAACAGGAATTCGATCCTACTTGCAACTTTCCTTTGACCGGCTTTTGCCTTCAGTTCAGAGAAAGTTTGAAGCTTCTTCCTCTTCTACAACACTTCTTCATCATCGTGTAGTCCACGAAACAAAGTGATCGACCGCAGATCAGACTTCCATAGCAATACTCCCCAGAATCATTTTATTGTACTTAACATCCTCGTATAGGATTAATTGTACTCTTTTCTCGTTTGTAAGCAAAAAAAGGTTTCATATAAACCTCTCACTTTATTTATCCAAACAAAAATGGCGACTCTCCTGGGGAAGACTTTCTCCTCTGACGAGGAAGCAATTGCTCAACACGATGCTGTGTCCATCGGATCAACGAAGAAGACTTTGGTCATCCAGTTCGACCAATCTGCCTATGAAGACATGCTTCATGTCACGCCCCGATCTCCCGCAGGCAAATCGGCCGTTCCCGCTAGGCGGGAATCACCCTCGCCAGCGCTCCCGCGGAACGATTGCTTTGACCCATCCGGGCGTGATGCCGCACGAGCGTGATCCACGCCCGTGCAAGGCCATGGTTCATTGGCTGGCGGCAAGACTTCTAAGCCACAGAGTCGCACAGATTGTCCGAGTGCAGCGGAGTCATAAACGTATAGCAATTTGATAACAGGTTCACTGAGTCGACAATAGTAGCAGAAGCATTGAAACACAAGTTTGAAGTAAGCAACTCTTTATTGATATAAACATGTGTTACAGGCGGCGTATAACCGAGATTACAAGTCGCTCAAGCCTCTCTCTCTGAAACAGTAAAAGCGTGCCAAGTGGCTACAACTGTGGAATGAATGTACAGGCGATGGTCAGGCGACGCTCTAACATTATGTCTTGTATATGTGCTTCAGTCCCGGATGCACCGTTGCAAGGCTTCAGAGGGAACTCCTGGCCTTAGCACACACGTTGGAGGCATTCGCACCGAACGAGGTTCTCCCGCACCCTGCACACAAACTGGTGGATTTTTAGTACATTGAATGCACTGGTGGGGAAGCTACTCGCCCGCTCGATAAATCCAAACACGTAATATAGGTTCCGTGCACAACTATTAAGTTGTCTTTCTAGTTGCCTTAGGATCAGTTTCATGCAATATTTGAACAGCCTATCGTGTCGGGCAGTGCGCCGTGCGATGTCAGAGAAAACACGGCGAGACTTACCAACTTACCATCTCCTTCCCTGTTCAAGGCAAACATGAGGCAACATTATTAATTTAAGCAGGAGCATGTATAAACATTCAGGAGGCATAGCATATGCAAATACGAGGGTCATTTTATAACATGATCGTTCAGGTGTTCAGTTGTTTCTTGATGCGATGCAGTGACTCGCACGCGGATAGCCGCTAAGCGAGGATGACTTATCTATATGAGCAGGAGTCGCTGGCAAAGCCATTATGGACGTAGCCGAGGACAAGGATAGCTTGCTACAAGAGTACACGATGCGCTGCAAGCTACCCAGTCCCGAACACGACAACTACACACGAGTTCCATCCGGATCGGGTCGGCCCCGGTGCCCCGGTGACCGTCCGTGGAACAATACCTCGGGTCCGAGTTGTCCGCGACATACAAGACATTGGGTCATTCCAATTATCACGAGATACACGAGAACACGAGAACACGCGTGCACTAGAACATGAGAACACGAGAACACGAGTGCACGGGAACACGAGTACACGAGTACACGGAATACTTGAATCATGATTCATTTAGCTATTGGATATGCACAGTCTCCTGGGCTGATGTAAACCCGCACACGAGGAAGACTTGCAGGGAGGTCCAAATACCTGAATGAGTCTTTGACATGATGCAGTCCCCTGGTTCGGGGCTGCCTGGTGACCTAACGGTCCCGGATACTTGCAGGGTCAAACATGCACGGAACGACTACTTAGTAGTCTCCCGGAGTTGGATAAAAACAAGGCAACATTACAAGCAGACAAGCATGCGTTTCTAAGGGACATAAGCAGGCACGTTGCTCGGACCCGAAGGTAAGCCGAGAATGAAACCGTTAGGGACTTAGCATGCGAGGGTCTGAATATAAGCAGTATTTCATTTTCCATGTTCTAGCAAGCAATACAAGTTGGAATTATTCCCTTAGCTAGGTGCGTTGGATTTATTAGCATGCAGGGGGTGAATCACCTAGCGACTAGCATAAATATTCCAGATTTTATGTGTGCTGGCTAAGCAAAGACAAGTTCACCGTAGCCACCCACCTTAGCGATGATTCGCCTCGGTAGAGCGATACGTCTGAGCGAGCCTCTGAAAGCCTAAGCCGAATTCCTGTAGGGGCAAGTCTGGATATCCTTTGCTTCTTCTTTGAGGCAAAGCGGGTCGGGACAGTTGCACTATTGCCGTTTGAGACGGCAGTCCGCTTGAGCGGAACGGGGTGTTACATCCTACCCAACTTAGAAAAAGTCTCGTCCTCGAGACTTACTAAGGACAAGCAGTGATCTAGGGTTGAGGCAATCCTAGACAAGTCGTTGCACTTGTTCATTTGGATCTTCACTTGCACAAGCTTCAAAATCAGTATATCGCTTAGACTGGATCATGCGCACTTTCGAAGTGCACTTCTAGCGTGAACACGTCAACCAGCTTAGTGATAGCGAAGTCTTAGCACTCGAGTTTCACTTTTTCCTAAGTCTTGGATGG
The DNA here is from genome assembly GCA_036927795.1 of Iris macrosiphon. Taxonomy (NCBI): domain Eukaryota; kingdom Viridiplantae; phylum Streptophyta; class Magnoliopsida; order Asparagales; family Iridaceae; genus Iris; species Iris macrosiphon. The sequence continues at coordinate 212,904,522 of JAYESA010000004.1, forward strand.
TGCACTAGTTCAAGGCGTCCCTCAAATAGATGCATTCAACCAAACTTAGAGTTAGTAAAAATCGGACAAGCTACTAGCGATACTCTCAAAGGGTTCGCACAGGTTGGCACAAAGGCCACTCGCAGCATACAACCAGACAAGCAAGCATAACATTTAAAACGCATTTTGAAAGTATTTAGACTTATTGTTGGAACATCCTATCGAGGCATTGAGAGAGAGCGTGCACATAACCCACGAACGAGCTTTCGAAACAGAGATATCGAATCGAAGTCCAAAGGCGTAGAAGCCAGGCTCTGATACCAACATGTCACGCCCCGATCTCCCGCAGGCAAATCGGCCGTTCCCGCTAGGCGGGAATCACCCTCGCCAGCGCTCCCGCAGAACGATCGCTTTGACCCATCCGGGTGTGATGCCGCACGAGCGTGATCCACGCCCGTGCAAGGCCATGGTTCATTGGCTGGCGGCAAGAGTTCTAAGCCATAGAGTCGCACAGATTGTCCGAGTGCAGCAGAGTCATAAACGCATAGCAATTTGATAACAGGTTCCCTGAGTCGACAATATTAGCGGAAGCATTGAAACACAAGTTTGAAGTAAGCAACTCTTTATTGATATAAACATGTGTTACAGGTGGTGTATAGCCGAGATTACAAGTCGCTCAAGCCTCTCTCTCTGAAACAGTAAAAGCGTGCCAAGTGGCTACAACTGTGGAATGAATGTACAGGCGATGGTCAGGCGACGATCCAACATTATATCTTGTATATGTGCTTCAGTCCCGGACGCACCGTTGCAAGGCTTCAGAGGAAACTCCTGGCCTTAGCACGCACGTTGGAGGCATTCGCACCGAACGAGGTTCTCCCGCACCCTGCACACAAACTGGTGGATTATCAGTACATTGAATGCACTGGTGGGAAAGCTACTCGCCCGCTCGACAAATCCAAACACGTAATATAGGTTCCGTGCACAACTATTAAGTTGTCTTTCTAGTTGCCTTAGGATCAGTTTTATGCAATATTTGAACAGCCTATCGTGTCGGGCAGTGCGCCGTGCGATGTCAGAGGAAACACGGCGAGACTTACCAACTTATCATCTCCTTTCCTGTTCAAGGCAAACATGAGGCAATATTGTTAATTTAAGCAGGAGCATGTATAAACATTCAGGAGGCATAGCATATGCAAACACGAGGGTCATTTTATAACATGATTGTTCAGGTGTTCAGTTGTTTCTTGATGCGATGCAGTGACTTGCACGCGGATAGCCGCTAAGCGAGGATGACTTATCTATATGAACAGGAGTCGCTGGCAAAGCCATTATGGACGTAGCCGAGGACAAGGATAGCTTGCTACAAGAGTACACGATGCGCTGCAAGCTACCCAGTCCCGAACACGACGACTACACACGAGTTCCATCCGAATTGGATCGGCCCCGGTGCCCCGGTGATCGTCCGTGGAACAATACCTTGGGTCCGAGTTGTCCGCGACATACAAGACATTGGGTCATTCCAATTATCACGAGATACACGAGAACACGAGAACACGCATGCACTAGAATAAGAGAACACGAGAACATGAGTGCACGGGAACACGAGTATACGAGTACACGGGATACTAGAATAATGATTCATTTAGCTATTGGATATGCATAGTCTCCTGGGCTGATGTAAACCCACACACGAGGGAGACTTGCAGGGAGGTCCAAATACCTGAATGAGTCTTTGACATGATGCAGTCCCCTGGTTCGGGGCTGCCTGGTGACCTAACGGTCCCGGATACTTGTAGGATCAAACATGCACAGAACGACTACTTAGTAGTCTCCCGGAGTTGGATGAAAACAAGGCAATATTACAAGCAGACAAGCATGCATTTCTAAGGGACATAAGCAGGCACGTTGCTCGGACCCGAAGGTAAGCTATAAATTTTCAGAATTTTTTCAGAATTTTTTCAGAATTTATTCCATGTAGGAGACCCCTTGAGCTGTTGCTAGCCTAACGATGTGCATTACCCTAAGCTATAAATTTTCTTATGAGTATATATATATATATATGTATATACAAATATATATATATGTATATATATTTTATAAAGAGAGAAAGGAAAAGAAAAGAAAAGAAAATAAGAAATTAATAATACTAATAATAATAATATTAACAAAGTTACTACTTTGTTTACTATTCCCCCTAGCAACCTGCTGTTGCTAAGACCGGCCACTCCCTTTGTTAATTCACTTCAGCAATCTTGCTGCTGGCATTAGCCCGCCTATTCAATTCAGCCCTTGCATAAGATCCGCCCATTTACCTCAGCGGCCCTTCACCCGCGGAAACATCCGCTCCACCTTCTCTCTCTCCTTAATATATAATATATATATATAATAGCTCTCAAAAAAAACCCTAACCTAGAAACTCTAGACTTCTTATTCCCATCTAGAGCCGTCACCACAGCTAGAGAAGCCTTCCCAAGCCATCCAATCATCCCATCGACGCCGACATCGCGAACTGCAGTCTCCTACTCGAGGCACCTTCGCTCCGGCGTATTTTTCCGTTGACTCGCTCATCCAAACGCTGTTCCGTTTTTATAGATATGATCTTCCCTCAACCCTCTCCAGTTTTTTTTTATAGTCAACCTCGGAAAATGTGTGTCCCTAGGTGAAAAACAGCGTCCAAAATGGACGGACAGACAGAATTCTGGAATCGCAGAATTCCAGAATGACCACCCGTATTGCCGAGTTCGTATCTCCCACCACAGAGATCCGAATTCGGTGATTCTTTTTGATACCTGTAGATTACATGACCTAGTTTATTTTCTGTATAATAACCTTGTGCTACTAGTCGCTGTGGACAGAATTGTATTCGTCACAAAATTGCGCGCACCCACTTTTTCCAGTTTTCCAAAAGTTGGAGATCGGAGCGCGCCCCGCCAAACGAGACCGCCCCGCCATGTGCCAAGTGTACCGAATGGTGCACGCAGCATAACGAGATACGTGAAAATTCGTGGGGACTGATTCGGACGCGTGTACGCGCCGAAATCAGACCGTATCCGCGGACACATTTCGTGTCGCCACTTTTGTGGAACTCGTACATATTTGGTGCACGCTTGTCAGATTGCGACGAAACTTACGCCACTAGACTCGTGGTAACGCGTTGGTCCTGTGACCCAAATTTCACGCGATTCTGAGACGGTTGACCAAGTCGCCAATTGGTGGGCCCCACAGTTGACTTTTTGGACAAAATAGTGTTCGGCTCATCGGAATCCACATTTGGACATACCGTTGGGTTCGTATTGACATCTAGAGTTGTTTGACCTATAGTTTGTCCCATTTAGAGACTGTTACCCTTGGCACGCTTTTCGGTGGAAAGTGGGCCACACGTGGACCCCACTTTTACCCGAAATTACCGTTTTGCTCCTGTGTCCAAATTGGACGAAAGGGATGTGCTTTTTAGCTATTTTGCTCATTTCGGAAACGTTGGTGATGTTTATTTCAGCATCCGGAGACGTTTGTTCGGAGTCCTTATTTCCAGGTTCAGTGTCCTTGACATTTGGGCGCGTACACTTTACAGATTTCTTGCCAGGCAAGTATACCTTGCCATTGTACTGTTATTTATATTCCATATGTTGCATGCATCTTTATTTTCTGTCTTTAGTTTATATATTTTAATTGTTATATAAAATACTCGCGACGGTGACGTCGCGATATGGTTTTATTTATGTATTTGTATTGACCTTGTTCATGAGACTACCCCATTATCATGTAGCACCATTAGGTTCATTGGCCGTGACACAGTGGTTACACGAGTGTGAGTCTCATATAGATCACGGACTGCGTGACAGGTCTGGCCTCCTGTACGTGTGGGCCGTGCGTTAGGAATAACTGCTGTTAGAAACATTGCATGCTAGTAGACTTGGCAGTTATTAGAGGTCCAGGGACATAGCTTATTGTAGTACGGTGGTCCCATCCTTGTCCTTGTTTGGTTGCAGGATTGGGCTAGGGTACTAAGAATAGGCTATGGACCAAATCGTGTCATGGATGTGACATGCTTAGAGCATGGGGTGGGGAGAACAACAAGTACCGCATTTGAGCTCCTTTACACTTTTTTCTGTGAAGCCCGGATTCTCCGCTGGAGATACGGGTGATGATGACCCCTATATATTATGTACTATCAGGCGGGCCACCGGCGTTCAAAAGACGACGTGCCTTTTAGGCCCTTGGCTCTTCAAAAGAGAACCATGCCAAATCCCAGTTTTCAGCCAGATAGCTCACTTGTGGGGAAAGGTGTTCTTAACTGCATTCACATAGATGGTTAGGCGACCCCAATGGATGTTTATTTTCAGTATATTATTGGCATGTGTTTAAGTATACTTGTTATGTCCCTCTGAGGACCTGGTCCGCTGCCAGGTGTACCTGTTCTTGAGTATTGCAGGAGCACAGATTTGGAAGGAATAGATGCTTTGTGGATGTCTTCTCTTCGAGCCGTGATTGGTAGCTGGTACTTATTGTTTGAGTGAGTTGTACTGATATTGTATTTACTTTTCCCATTCGAGTTGGTAGTGGATTTGTTTCCATCCAACTATCATCTTTAGATACTTCTTGTTGAGATCTAGTTTCATAGACATTGGTTATTTTATTTCTATATGATTTTGGTGGATGAGATTTAGATTATACCCTGTGACTTGTATTACATTTTATACCACTTGTGGATTTTATATTCATATTACAGCGTACGTATGGATTTGGTTTCCATATATTGGAGTTGCCATATCCATGCGGCTGGCATGCTTACGTGTCCTAAGTCCTACGTATTTTTGGGACTGGGGCGTGACATGTTTTTGTGGTGGCCCATGCAGGTCAAGAGCATATTGTCTCGGTTACGTTATTGTACCGAACAAGCCTGCACCTAGGAGTAGAAAATAGGATTTCAATCCACAACTGCTTTGACAATTCCCAATTGAATTCTTTAAACGCCTTGATCCCAATACTTCTATTCTATTACGCTGCCCTTGAACTCTTTATTATTGACCTTCATCTTCCCTTATCTCGGAAAGACGAAACCTCGTGCTGGGTATAAAGTTTGATACACAGAGAGTACTAGATATATCCCATAGGTCGATCACATACTTGAGGATTATTCTTTCGTAATTAAGGACATATCATATGTGATATGATCGGCGTTGAAGTTTCGAGGATTGAACGACATGAGTAAATAAATTAAGGGATATTTTCTTAAGGTATATAGCCTTAGGTGATAGGTGGATAAATTCTAAGTTGGGTAGTAGTGCATTGCCAACTCGGGAGGAATTTCTTTTAGATTGTGATCAAATAAGATTAGATTGGGAGATTTAAGTCATTGTAATTTTGAGAAATTTAGAAGGATGACTAAGATGATGAGGATCAATGAATTGATATTAAGGACCCAATATTTATACCTTAAGTGCATGAGTTAAATTTCTGAACAATGAAGGTAGAATCACCAATTTGAATTTAAAGGATAAATATAGAAATTCAGACTTGAATATTGGTGGACTGCATTTAAATTATTTTTCAATTTGGTGAATTGAATTAAGAATTAAAATTTTGGTTGGACGACCTATTTGAAATAATGAGGATATGAATGGAATTAAAGAGTTGAGGCATACAAAATTTTATAAGTAAAAATGGGAATATATTGGACTCAAACCACTTCTAAAGGAGATTATGATAGTTAGAGATCGTGAGGTAAAAGTTATATGAGTATGTAAATCTTGGAGATGTTATGTGGATATGGATAATTTGAAACAAGGGGAGAAGAGATAACCATAGGTTAAATTTTGATTGGAGCAGTGGTCATCCTAACCTAGAAATGATTGCAATGGATATGAATAGGATTTTAGTTATCGCAAGAAGATTGTGACTGACTTGCCTTATTGTACATAAAGGATTAACCGATTTTGCCTTATTTCAATTTTGAGGACGACATTGTCTTAAGTTGGCTGAATTATGAAACCCCCTCACCTAGGAAATTGACCTACTCGGCTTAGATAGTGAGACTGAGGTTAGCTGAGTCCAGTTAGAGATAGAACACGATATTTTATTTTACAATAGTGATATCACTTGACACGCCTTACCATGCTCCGATAATTGGAGCACTACACTAGCCACTGCCTTCCTACAAATTCTACACCCTTATCCTAGACATGCCCATCATCCAATTCTCATCTTTGTACAATTTTCCAATTGTTGGACGCTTTTATGCAAAAGAGCATTTATGTGTCCACACCATTGGACATGACACATGAAGAAACCTATTTTTCGCTCATATGGATTTTTTCATGATTTTTTTTTGGATGTGCAACGTGCAACATCGCCCACCCCTTTAAACCTAGCCTTGCATTTTAAACAATACAAATCTTATACCATCATTGCATTCTATCGTGGCTTAATTCTAATTTCGAGGACGAATTTTTTTACAAGTTGGGTAGAATGTAAAACCCCCTTCCTAGAAAATCGTATATACCCTTTTAATTATTAACTATTAATTAAATTGTAGTAATTAGGTCTAAATAGGAGAAATAGATTTTTAATAATTTTTATGTTAGGTGTTCGGGCACTTAGAGGACTTATGGGACCATCAGGAATTTTTTCAGAATTTATTCCATGTAGGAGACCCCTTAAGCTGTTGCTAGCCTAACGATGTGCATTACCCTAAGCTATAAATTTTCTTATGAGTATATATATATATATGTATATACAAATATATATATATATGTATATATATTTTATAAAGAGAGAAAGGAAAAGAAAAGAAAAGAAAATAAGAAATTAATAATACTAATAATAATAATATTAACAAAGTTACTACTTTGTTTACTATTCCCCCTAGCAACCTGCTATTGCTAAGACCGGCCACTCCCTTTGTTAATTCACTTCAGCAATCTTGCTGCTGGCATTAGCCCGCCTATTCAATTCAGCCCTTGCATAAGATCCGCCCATTTACCTCAGCGGCCCTTCACCCGCGGAAACATCCGCTCCACCTTCTCTCTCTCCTTAATATATAATATATATATATATAATAGCTCTTAAAAAAAACCCTAACCTAGAAACTCCAGACTTCTTATTCCCATCTAGAGCCGTCACCACAGCTAGAGAAGCCTTCCCAAGCCATCCAATCATCCCATCGACGCCGACATCGCGAACTGCAGTCTCCCACTCGAGGCACCTTCGCTCTGGCGTATTTTTCCGTTGACTCGCTCATCCAAACGCTGTTCCGTTTTCATAGGTATGATCTTCCCTCAATCCTCTCCAGTTTTTGTTTTATAGTCAACCTCGGAAAACGTGTGCCCCTAGGTGAAAAACAGCGTCCAAAATGGACGGACAGACAGAATTCTGGAATCGCAGAATTCCAGAATGACCACCCGTATTGCCGAGTTCGTATCTCCCACCACAGAGATCCGAATTCGGTGATTCTTTTTGATACCTGTAGATTACATGACCTAGTTTATTTTCTGTATAATAACCTTGTGCTACTAGTCGCTGTGGACAGAATTGTATTCGTCACAAAATTGCGCGCACCCACTTTTTTCGGTTTTTCAAAAGTTGGAGATCGGAGCGCGCCCCGCCAAACGAGACCGCCCCGCCGTGTGCCAAGTGTACCGAATGGTGCACGCAGCATAACGGGACACATGAAAATTCATGGAGACTGATTCGGACGCGTGTGCGCGCCGGAATCAGACCGTATCCGCGGACACATTTCGTGTCGCCACTTTTGTGGAACTCGCACGTATTTGGTGCACGCTTGTCAGATTGCGAAAAAACTTGCGCCACTGGACTCGTGGTAACGCGCTGGTCCAGTGACCCAAATTTCACGCGATTCTGAGACGGTTGACCAAGTCGCCAATTAGCGGGCCCCATAGTTGACTTTTTGGACAAAATAGTGTTCGGCTCATCGGAATCCATATTTGGACATACCGTTGGGTTCGTATTGACATCTAGAGTTGTTTGACCTATAGTTTGTCCCATTTAGAGACTGTTACCCTTGGCACGCTTTTCGGTGGAAAGTGGGCCACACGTGGATCCCATTTTTACCCGAAATTACCGTTTTGTCCCTGTGTCCAAATTGGACGAAAGGGATGTGCTTTTTAGCTATTTTGCTCATTCCGAAAACGTTGGTGATGTTTATTGCAGCATCCGGAGACGTTTGTTCGGAGTCCTTAGTTTCAGGTTCAGTGTCCTTGACATTTGGGCGCGTACACTTTACAGATTTCTTGCCAGGCAAGTATACCTTGTCATTGTACTGTTATTTATATTCCATATATTGCATGCATCTTTATTTTCTGTCTTTAGTTTATATATTTTAATTGTTATATAAAATGCTCGCGACGGTGACGTCGCGATATGGTTTTATTTATGTATTTGCATTGACCTTGTTCATGAGACTACCCCATTATCATGTAGCACCATTAGGTTCATTGGCCGTGACACAGTGGTTACACGAGTGTGAGTCTCATATAGATCACGGACTGCGTGACAGGTCTGGCCTCCTGTACGTGTGGGCCGTGCGTTAGGAATAACTGCTGTTAGAAACATTGCATGCTAGTAGACTTGGCAGTTATTAGAGGTCCAGGGACATAGCTTATTGTAGTACGGTGGTCCCATCCTTGTCCTTATTTGGTTGCAGGATTGGGCTAGGGTACTAAGAATAGGCTATGGACCAAATCGTGTCATGGATGTGACATGCTTAGAGCATGGGGTGGGGAGAACAACAAGTACCGCATTTGAGCTCCTTTACACTTTTTTCTGTGAAGCCCGGATTCTCCGCTGGAGATACGGGTGATGATGACCCCTATATATTATGTACTATCAGGCGGGCCACCGGCGTTCAAAAGACGACGTGCCTTTTAGGCCCCTGGCTCTTCAAAAGAGAACCATGCCAAATCCCAGTTTTCAGCCAGATAGCTCACTTGTGGGGAAAGGTGTTCTTAACTGCATTCACATAGATGGTTAGGCGACCCCAATGGATGTTTATTTTCAGTACATTATTGGCATGTGTTTAAGTATACTTGTTATGTCCCTCTGAGGACCTGGTCCGCTGCCAGGTGTACCTGTTCTTGAGTATTGCAGGAGCACAGATTTGGAAGGAATAGATGCTTCGTGGATGTCTTCTCTTCGAGCCGTGATTGGTAGCTGGTACTTATTGTTTGAGTGAGTTGTACTGATATTGTATTTACTTTTCCCATTCGAGTTGGTAGTGGATTTGTTTCCATCCAACTATCATCTTTAGATACTTCTTGTTGAGATCTAGTTTCATAGACATTGGTTATTTTATTTCTATATGATTTTGGTGGATGAGATTTAGATTATACCCTGTGACTTGTATTACATTTTATACCACTTGTGGATTTTATATTCATATTACAGCGTACGTATGGATTTGGTTTCCATATATTGGAGTTGCCATATCCATGCGGCTGGCATGCTTACGTGTCCTAAGTCCTACGTATTTTTGGGACTGGGGCGTGACACATAAGCAGGCACGTTGCTCGGACCCGAAGGTAAGCCGAGAGATGAAACCGTTAGGGACTTAGCATGCGAGGGTCTGAATATAAGCAGTATTTCATTTTCCATGTTCTAGCAAGCAATACAAGTTGGGATTATTCCCTTAGCTAGGTGCGTTGGATTTATTAGCATGCAGGGGGTGAATCACCTAGCGACTAGCATAAATATTCCAGATTTTATGTGTGCTGGCTAAGCAAAGACAAGTTCACCGTAGCCACCCACCTTAGTGATGATTCGCCTCGGTAGAGCGATACGTCTGAGCGAGCCTCTAAAAGCCTAAGCTGGATTCCTGTAGGGGAAAGTCTGGATATCCTTTGCTTGTCCTTTGAGGCAAAGCGGGTCGGGACAGCTGCGCTATTGCCGTTTGAGACGGCAGTCCGCTTGAGCGGAACGGGGTGTTACACTTCATGCAGGGGGTAGATCTCATTCCTCCTCTGTCTATAACAACATGAAGCTGCGTAAAGTGTGGATGCCTAACACGTCCTCTACCCTTCCTGCAAGCTCTCACTCACTGATCAACAAAGTTGTGACAACACAGCCAATACGCCCTGTGCGTAAAAATTTATCTTCCGTCTGTGACGTGGTAGACAAGACTTCTGGCAATACCTCAGTGCCAATCCAGAAGTTTCAAACACGCCTTGTGCGTAAAACTTTGTCTCCCGTTTGTAACGTGGTAGACAAGACTTCTGGCAATGCCTCAGTGCCAATCCAGAAGTCTCGAACACGCCGTGTGCGTAAAATATTCTCCCATTTGTAATGTGGTAGACAAGACTTCTGGCAATGCCCCAGTGCCAATCCAGAAGTCTAAGACGCGCCATGCGCGTAAACTTTCATCTCTAGTCTGTGACGTGGTAGACAAAATTTCTGGCAAGGCCTCAGTGCCAATACAGAAATTTCAAACACGCCCTGTGCGTAAAATTATATCTCCCGTCTATGATAAGGCAGATGTACCCTTTGATCACATCAAAGGAAAACAAGATGGTGACTCTGCTGGGGACAACTTTCTCCTCTGACGAGGAAGCAATTGCTCAACACGATGCTGTATCCATCGGATCGACGAAGAAGACTTTGGTCCTCCAGTTCGACCAATCTGCCTATGAAGATATGCTTCATGCAGGGGGTAGCTCTCATTCCTCCCCTGTCCATAACAACAGGAAGCTGCGTAAAGTGTGGATGCCCAAGACGTCCTCTACCCTTTCTGCAAGCTCTCATGCACTGATCAACAAAGTTGTGACAAAATAGCCAATGCACCCTGCGCGTAAAACATTATCTCCCGTCTGTGACGTGGTAGACAAGACTTCTATCGATGCCTTAGTGCCAACCCAGAAGTCTCAAAACATGCCCTGTGCGTAAAACTTTGTCTCCCGTCTGTGACGTGGTAAACAAGACTTCTGGCAATGCCTCAGTGCCAATCCAGAAGTCTCAAACACGCCCTGCGCGTAAAACTTTGTCTTCCGTTTGTGATGTGGTAGACAAGACTTCCGGCAATGTCTTAGTGCCAATCCAGAAGTCTCAAACACGCCATGCGCGTAAACTTTCGTCTCCCGTCCGTGACGTGGTAGACAAAATTTCTGGCAGGCCTCAGCGCCAATGTGAAAATTTCAAACACACCCTGCGCGTAAAATTACATCTCCCGTCTATGATGAGGCAGATGTACCCTTTGATCACATCAAAGGAAAATAAGTGGCGAATCTTTCAACCTCTAAACTTTTACGCCCACAAGAGAAGAAAGTTCCCACTCTACAGATTATGTGTGACGCTGAAGGCCGTTTGAGGACTTTTCCTGTTTTATGCAAACCTATGCTACGTCAGGATAAGTCGGTCCGCGGAAAGAAGACTCGTTTCACGGGAAGATACGCTCCTCAGACAGATGATGAATCATATGCTACTTATATGGGTGAACTGTTGTATTCCTATGGTAGAGAAAGGGTTATGGTTCCTAATCTACATATTCCTAATGATGTAAAAAGGCAGACTAAGCCTTCTTCTTCTTCTGGTAATCCCCCTGATTTACGTGATTTCTTGATCCAGAAACGCGAAGACAGGGGATCTCCTAATATGTCTATTACACCCCCTGGAGAACATTATTGTAATAGTCATAAGGTGGTAGTTAACTGTTGCTGTTCTAAAGCAAAACGGTCAGTTTTTGACTGATTGAACTATTCTTTGTTATTACAGAAAGAAGAACCCGACAACGACATGTCTAGGGGTAGTCTCCCTCGACAAAACAGAGCAGCATCCAAAGCTGGGGATAGAATTCCCTCTGAGTCTGAAGACGATGCAACTATGACCATCTTCCATGATGATCGTACGACTCAGGTATCGGAAGCCCGAAAGCCAAAGGGAACTTTCTCCTTCAAAGAGGATGACATCATTAAAATCTTCAATATATTGATGAAGGAAAACAAACTTCAGCTATCCAACATCAGATGCCCTGAAAAGGCTGGCAAGGTCGATGACCCAAAATATTGTCTCTTTCATCGGTACATTTATCACCCCACAAAGGCATGCTATGTACTGAAAAAGAAAATCTAGGAGTTGATCGACGCCAAAGTCATCACTTTGCATTTATAAAGAGAGGACGGTCACTGCAAATTGATCTCACTCAAATTTGGCAATTTTCCCCCTCAAGAAATACCGGATGATGAATCCCTAAAGTCTCCCCAGGAGCAACCTTCAGGCTGAGTTTATCATGTCCATATTACCTCTGAGCAAACCTTCTAGGTTCGGCTATCGATTATCATGTTCATATTATCTCTGATACCGATTGTCATCTCAATTTAGCACCCGCACTTTACTCTAAGTACGCCAATAGTGTTAGTTCCACGAAAACTGCCATGTCCATATTACCTCTGGCAAGGCTTGTCTTAAATCTATTACTTGCACTTACATACGCAAAAAGTAATAAGTCCACCAAAGATCCTCCAACAGGATGTCCTTAATCCAAAGAAAATAACCACGTCCATATTACCTCTGGTTTGTTTTCTTTTCCTTCAACCAAAAATATCGGGATCATACCTAACCTCTCGGTATGACTATCGATTAGTTCACGTCCATACTACCTCTGAACTACGTCTCTCAACTTTTTCCAGCAGAGTAAATCTTTCACCACAAAAAAAGGTCACTTCCATATGACCTCTATCCTGTTTTTCTTTATCCCCACAGAGTCATATCTTACCACGTCCACATTATCTCTGAGTAAGGTATTTTCAGAACTTTTTTATGTCCATATCACCTATGAGTAAAGTTCTGCTCTTCGACTTTCTACTATCACGTTCATATAACCCCTGTTAGTGCTAGTTATTTCAGCTTATTATCTGTACTTAAGGTACGCGATGGGTAATAAGTCCACAACCCAGATGTACAAATCAACTCTTGGTTCTTCATCCCCAGCAAGTGCCTATGTGCAATATTTTTTCCTTCGTTACAAATAAACCATCATCCGTATCCAAGAGTCCCGGATACGCAATGGATGATGGATCCTCAAAATCTCCCCAGCGGAGCAATCCTTAGGTCTACCCGCACACTCCCGCAGTGACTATTCAAACTAATCTCGTTAGACGCTAGCCATGCTCATATTGCCTCTGAGCTATCATCCCATCAATCTCCCCAGCGGAGCGATCCTTTGGTCTATCTTCATGTTCGGATAAACCACACTCAACAAATCACTCCTCAATAAATTTTTCGGACATTAGTTTACGTCCATATTACCTATGAACTGCTGTCATAATATTTCTCTCAGGCTGAGTTTGTCATGTCCATATTACCTCTGAGCAAACCTTTCGGGTTCGGCTATCGATTATCATGTCCATATTACCTCTGATATCGGTTATCATCTCAACTTAGCACCCGTACTTAACTCTAAGTACACCAGTGGTGTTAGTTCCACGAAAATTGCAACGTCCATATTACCTCTGGCAGGGCTTGTCTTAAACTTATTACTTGTACTCCCGTGCACAAGAAGTAATAGGTCCACAAAAAAACCCCCGGTGGGATGCCCGCAATGGAAACGAATAATTCAAGTCCACATTACCTCTCAACAGAGAAAAAGTCAGTTCATGTCCATATTACCTCTGGAATATGTCTCTCCACTATCCCCACAGAGTCATATCTTACCGCGTCCATTAGGGCTTGTTTCGAACCTATTACTTGCAATAACATGCGCAACAAATAATAGGTCCACCAAGGATCCCCTAGTGGGATGTCCTCAACAAATACGATATTGTACTACATCCATATTACCTCTGGTACGATATCCGAAGTTCACACAAACAATCGTAAAGAAATGGGAGGGCCCTTATGTGATTGAAACAACAATTTTAAATGACGCCTATCAATAGAAAATTCCTGAAGAAGTATTATGCTTGATCTCCTTTGCCTAACGGAGTATGATGAAGATTTCATTCTGATGATACTACGTACAAAGATTAGCTGAATCATATCCTATCATGTTCATATGACCTCTGAATAGATATGTTTAACTAATTTGAAATTTCAAAACCTATCATGTCCATATTACCTCTGATAGTGTTTTGTATACAAATTTAGTTGGATCATATTCTACCATGTTCATATTAACTCTGAATAGATATATTCAGCAAAATCAGTTACCGAAAGTATATCATGTCCATATTACCACTGATATCACTTTCATCGTAGCCTATCATTTATATTCTAATAATAAGTGATGGGTCCATAGAGTCAGAAAATGTATCTTTATTATCTCTGAGAATAACAAATTACAGAAGGAGCAAAAAAAAAGTACATCATTGGGGAGGAGCTGTTAAATCGCGGATCTGTTGTGCCAAAGCAGCCATCCTTTCATTCCTGAAGTTTAAAATGTTGGTGCGAGCCAGTTCCAGCCTTGCTTTGTCATTGCTCAAGAGAGATAGTTCGGACAGAGAATCAACAAAACTTGCATGGAGGACACCCACATGTGTCAAGTTCTGTTGAGCTGTATTCACTTGGCCCTCCAATACATCACGAACTAGCGATGCTTTGAGAAGCCTCTCCCTTGTTTGAGCAAGTTCAGCTTCCAGTTCTTGAACCCTCACTTCATATCCCTCACATTCGGTACGGCACTGAGCTAGCTGAGGAATACTCTCCACCAATATCGCTTGCTCTTTTTCCATCTCTTGTTGCTGCTCTGGGATGGATTTGTTCAAAGTTTCGGCCCTCTGAGCAAATTCTGAAGTTAGGGAGTCATACTCAGCCTGAACCAAGTCATTGATGCTGCCTCGGGATAGTTGTAAATATTCGTTAATAGGTTGTTCTAAACCATTAACCATTTGCTCTAGCGCATTAGCTCTTTCAGCGTCATTAAAATTTCTAATTTGCGCTATAGTGAGCTTGGAGGACATCTTCAGATCATCAAAGCCTAGATTCTTCTCCAGCACCATGGATATTAATTCTTTCAAAGTGAGGTAGAATATGCTAGTGTATTATTCAACTAGCATAGCAATGCTCGAATGGACGCTGGGAGTGGCTGCAATATCGATAAATCTCCTTTCTGGAATGACTACAGAGGATGTTGCCACAATCGTTGCTTTAGCATATGGTGTGACAAAAGAAGAGACACCAACAACAGTTGAAGTTGTTGGCATGCTCGACGAAGTAGGCACAGTCGAGATAGTGGGTTCATCCACCTCTGATTCTATTTGAACCACTGCTGGCGGGACCATACCTGAGAATGTTGTGGTTTCAAGGCACACTTCTTCGACAGTGGTCACCGCCGTTTCATTAGCTGGTTCCGCAACAAAATCAGAGGTTGTTTCAGCTCCACCCTCCCCAGAAATGTCTTCGCCTGAAAATAAGATAAGAGAAAGTTAATATCAATTTGATGTTAAAATTTTTCTGGAAAAAGTGTAAAGACAATATTTACCCATGGCTGATGGTATGTATATTGCGTCTGCAGTCTGTATAGCTAAATTATTTCTTAATGACGCTAAACAAGTTGTCATACCTGGAGAGGAAGGTACACCAACGGACGCTTGAGGTTCGTCATCCTAGTCATCACCCAAATCTACTCGAGGTTCATCAGGTGGAATCTCGCTTGAAATATTCACAGAGGAAGGAGGGGCTAGTCCCATTATTTGTCTTGTATACAAAGATAAAGGTACAGTGATTTTTAAAGAACTCGGCCTCAAAGACGATAAAGAAACGTCACCAGTAACGGTGGTAGACGTAATTGCGACAGCAGTCGTCGGCAAAAAATCCCCAGCGCTTTCAGCTAGGACTGTAGAGGCTCCTTCTTTAAAAGGCGAAATCCCTAATCACAAAATCATCCCTAACAGGGGAAACAATAGGTTCACTCCTGGAAGAGGCCCCCTTGGTGGAAGTCCTTTTAGGATCTTTAGTGGTCTGCTTCTTCTTACGAGGGAAATGCTCTTTCTAAGTAGAAGCCTTTCTTTTATTGGAAATTATGAGAGGCTCTGCTGGTGGAGCTGTTATGCCTCTCGGTAATATCAATAAATAATCATCTGCCCCAGTGGTCTCATCACCTTCATCAGAGGAGACAGATGGTATCTTCTCTCTTCCAGTGAATTTATGGGAGGGCATTCTGAAACTTCCATATACATCAAAATCACGATGGAAGGTATTAATGGACGCATAAAATTGCACATACGAATGAAGAATACGCAATTCCATAGAGAGAGAAGTCGCGGGTACAACAAAGGTTGCTTCAGTACAACCCATGATAAAATAACGCCATCCTCTAGCTCCATCAATAAGCCCACCTTTGAATTTGAAACTGGTGATGGGATTTCCCACGTGCAACTGATCATATCCAAATTGCCTGGCGAAACGGCTAGGCAGATAAGGTTCTAGGTAGTAGTGGTCCTCACTTTTGTACAACAGGTACGAAGGTCTAATGCAGACCAACCAGTAAAAGGCTTTAGGAGAAAGAATAGACTTTCCCTGACCTATATCATGAAGCTTAGTCCCCTGCTGATTAATATGTACGAGGGGAACTATGCAAAAAAATTTCCAACTATGGACAAAATTCAGTGCTAGTCGATAATCTATGACACTAGTCACATTCCAAGAAAAATTCTTGTAATTTAACAAGAAATTATTGTCCGAACCACTGGCGGATCCGGGAGACATCACTCTGGTGTTGTGAAGGACTAACCATCCCATCAGATATAAGAATGGTAATTCCACTATGGAATATCCTTCGTGCTGACTGGTATTGGCCAGCAGTCTGTCACGACCCGATTTCGTAGAATCGTTGGGGCGTCCCCCGAATCGTGATGCCGTGCGGGCCTGGGATTGCGCCCGCACAAGGCTAAAGTATTTTGCATAACGAGCACATATTCAGAATACGCAGATAAATTGAACACAAGTTCAAACATGGAAAAGTTCTCTTTATTGATAATGAATATCTATTACAAACTCTTGAACGAGTCAGCTAATATGCCGCACGGGCATACAAAAGTGTTGACTCAAAATGAGATAGCAGTCCTGTACATTACATCCCTTTATAACTTCAAAATGATAAAGACCTCCGGGCTGGAGGACAGCTTTGCCACGGAGCTGCATTGTGTATGAAGAGTGCAAGCTCCTTCTTCAAGTACTTCAAAAGGGCGCGGTGAAGATGCGCCAACAGTTGGACTGGATCGGGAAGACGACTTCGGCTCCTCGCTCGGTTCGCCTTAGTACGAAGAACCTATTTTAACGAGGGTCAGCATGTCGAAACATACTGGTGAAGGCGAGCTAACCGAACTATACCAATCAACACGTTGTTTTAATGAAGTATGCATATTTTGTGGGTTTCTACCTTGCCTTAGTTCATTTACAAGTAAGCAGCATATAGAATTTACTGAAATGAATGTGCCACCATTCGATGGATTTTACCTGCCCGTCTGAATTACCTGCACAATACTTACCCTGCCTTCCCTGCCACGAAGACACAAGTTAGTTGCAATATGTTTAAATATACATGAGGATCACTTGGCATGATGCCAATAATGGACGGGTTATAGACTTGGGTGAGAATGGTATGCACGCTAGGAACTCGAGGCGAAGCATGCCATTCCACCCGCTCGAGAGACTATCGTGAAGTTCCGTCCGGATCGGATCGGTGCCAGTGCCCCAACGACCGTCCGCAGGAACCAAAGGCCTTGTGCACAAGTTGTCCATGATCGAACAATATGTTTATTAGTTAACAGTTCATGCAGTTGAGGCAACACGAGTGCAAGACAAGCAGTATTTCATGATTCAGTTGCATAGCCTCTTCGTTCAGTGTATTTCATTCGGATAAGCTCTTTTCATAGCATAATTTAAAGGATAGCATACATTCTAACTTGTATTTATGCATATGATAGGTAATCCAAACAAATAAGCATGCAAGTAAGTAACCGTTCACAAGTTTAATTGACAAGCAGTATTATCCAAGTCTATTCTCTTTTATCTTGGTATCTTTTATTATTACTTGGTATCGTTTGATCGGGGCAAAGAGAATGCAAGAGTTATTAGTTATGAAGACTGAAAGCAGGGCTAGCTAATCGGGTTGGTAGCCACTCACTTTGATAGTTGGAAGGGAGAAGGAAAGAGGCGCTTCACGACTCCGCTCGTAAGCCTCCTACTGCTCGTTCACCTGCATTATGAACAGCTTGATCAATACTCCTTCCTCTCTTTCCAATCTCGGAATTGAAGTATAATTCAATGAACGAAAATAATAAAATCCATCGAAACCGTTGAAGGAAAACAAAGAAATCCCAAAACCAACTCAAAGCACGAAAGCAACATGCGACATCAAAAACCGAGGCAATAAAAGATAGCAGTGGAGAGGTCCCTCCTGACTCTGCCGCTAAGTCGATCCCGGGGGCACGGTCCACTGAATATGGGAATCAATTCCGAAGAAACAAATCCATAACAAGGACGAGTTCTTAATTTAATCTATCCCGATCGAACGATACCGTCTTGTGTTTCTTAGCCGCGCTCTCCGCACCGGGAGAACGGGGCGCTACACAGTCCATCAGTAATAGCCCTCAGGCCAGCTTGTATCCTACATACCATGGCAGGGAGTAGGCCCAATCTGGTTCAAAATACCAAGCACACTGCAGGCTATAGGGTGTTGCGATGAATCCGATCTGCAGACGCGATGCCAGGCACCACCCATTGGCGTAGCCAAATAGAAAGAAAGCCAGCCAATTGATCTTCTTTTGACAAAGGCTTTCGGCAATGCCTCATATAACTGTAGGCTTTAGTCCCTGCATGATAACTCTCTATATCTTCATTGAGAACACAATCTGGATCTTCTGCATCTTCAATAAGATCATCGATTGTGTTGGCATCAAGAATACTTAGAGGGTTCAAAGGTTTGTCTTTGCCTTCTACAACCTTGTCCTACTTGGCATTTCTTGCCTGATGGAAGAAAAGATACGATACCCACTTGTTAATATGAGCAAAATCAAAAGGCTCTCTGTAAAAAGTGGTACATGTAAGATAGTGGCTCATCAGTTCTTGGTATACAGCCACTGCCCGAGGGTTGACATCCTTCAACTCTCTATTTGTGGGAACGTACTCTTCATAAGGAGTGTCTCCCATTGACAGTTTTGAGATATCTGCCATCTCATGAAGTGCTAGGCCCAACTCACCTATTGGAGTGGCAAAAGTCCCAGTAAGCGAGTTATATCGCTCCATCAAAGCCAAGAACAAATTTGTGTTGATGGGCAGTCCAACACTAGTAGCACTGACAGCATCAAATAAATTGATACTTTCTAGCTCCACTTGAAAGTGCTTCAGGGCCCATGCAGTTAATCTGGCCCATCGAAGATTGTAGGGGTTCAACCATCCACTAGTGCAAGGGTTAACTTTGGGATATACTCCTCCCTGCCCCATGAAGTCATTGCAGAAAGTGGCTATCTGAAACGGCTGAATCAAAGAAGAGTCTTCACTCGGGACGCTGCCTGGTAGTAAACCTCTGAAGGGCACAATAGGACCTGAGGGACTACTTACGAAGGACCCTCGGTCCGATCTTTTCTTATAGAAGATCTTTCCTGGCTGGCCATGAAGATCAGGAGTCAGAGTCTATGCCATCCTTCTGGGATGTGTGGCATAAAAGAGTGTAGAGATGGGGTAGTCTCTGAGCATCTTGGGCAGGTACATAATGGTGCCCTCAACAGAAAATACCCAGTCTTCCTTCTTGGGCTTTGTTTGGGATTGCTTATCAATAGCATCTCCAAATAAGAAAGCTGATTTCTTATACTCGGTTCCATCTATGTATGTCAAGGGTTCCCCGCTGATCATAGTCAGCAACATTCTTTCTCCTTTTGCCAAGATCAGAGTTCCCCTTTCTTTAGGATACTCGCTTCCGGAGATGGGGAAAGTTACATGGGACAAGTCCTTCAAATAGTTGGAATTTAACATTCCAGCAACAGAACCCATTACTTCAGCCAGAAGAGGGATCTGTAAGTCCACGGCAAAAAAGCAAGAAAATAAGTCAGTCTTACGCTGGAGTAAAAATTTTGCAGTATACGCCAAATTTAACAGTCTGAGTTTTTATGCCAGATTGCAAAATATGGAGTTTTACGCTGATATATTAAAATATGGGCGTAATCTTGTAGTATACGCCAAATTTAACAGTCTGAGTTTTTATGCCAGATTACAAAAAATAGAGTTTTACGCTGACACATTAAAATGTGTGCGTATTAATAAATCATCTATGTGCATCATCTTCCTCGAAGAGACTCTTAGCACAAAAGATAACCTTGCGCATACACGTAAAACGTGTACGATGGGTTTTTTATTTCTTGAAGTTTTACCTTCGATGTCCGGTGCACAGCTAGACAGCGGAGCACTTCGTTCAGAACGAGGCTCGCTTGGCCTAGGAGGATTCGCTCGTGCTTGAGCAGATGAGCGAGACGATGAAGCGGCTTGCTTTTCTTTAGCAGTGGAGGTCTATTTTGGTGCCATGGCAGAAAAGAAGGGTTTTTCAGAAAGAGATGAAGGGTTTTTCAGAAAGAGATGAAGGGTTTTTCTCTCTCATAACCTAGGCCTATTTATAGAGTTCAAACGACTCTTCAAATCCTTAATCAAATCCGATCTTATCGTAGTCGGTTATGATTTGGGACCGCATCAGCAGATAATTTGAAAAGGAAGACAGTCATACTGCGTAAAGGATCCATCAGATTCTACGGATCTATTATTTTACGCTCAGATGCTACAGATCTATGATTTTATATTCAGATGCTACGGATCTATGATTTTATGCACAGAGAAAGGATATATGATTTTACGCTCAGATGCTACGGATCTATGATTTTATGCGCAAAACAAAAATCTTAAATTACGCGGGACATATCAGTTAGCAGAATATGCGTATATATTGATAATCTGAATCTTACGCTCGAGAAAGCTAGTCACAAGAGTTTACGCAGAAAATGCTCTTTTGATTCCACATTGTTTATAATCTTTGCAAAGGTCTGAAATACGCAAATATCAGCGTTTGCAAACAGACGACGAGTATTCAGTAAACTTCTCTTCATCTTTAGTCGAGAGGACTTCATCAAACAAAGGGCCAAAGAGTTCCCTGGAAATGTCTATCTTCATTAGATATGACTCTTCTTCTTTGGCCATTGCTAGTTTATTCCAGGTTTACCCAGGATCTTTTACATCTAGTTCAGGGATGGCCCGTTCGGCGGACATTTCTTGTCCTGTCTCGAGAATCTTTCGAGAAGCCATTTTTGAAGATGATGTTCTGAACAGAATTCTATGTGACTCCTCGTCAAAACAGCATGACAATTAGATTTTCAAGACAATTTAAATGCTCAAGAGTTGTTACGCATCTTCCTTTATGCGTAAAAGTTGGAACGTGACTGGATGCATACTTATCAGAGTCTGCGTAAAAAATTACTCAAGCATGTCGAAGGTGCGTATTACCAGACTTCCTCACAACAACATGGCAAATCAATAGTGCGTAAAAGAAGACAAGTTTATTAATCATGATTACATATGATGAAAATCCATTTTTGCAAAGGATTTTCCATTAATATTCAAGATCACGATTACATATGATGGAAATCCATTTTACAGAGGATTTTTCATTAATATTCAAGATCACGATGGGAATCTATTATGCTAGCTTCTCATCTGATAGAGATCTTCACTTCTTCTTCTAAAACACTTCTTCGGCTCCTATACGCCGGGTGCCAAGAAAATGGTGAATGGAGGGAGGATACAAAACTGGGCCTGTTTAAATTATTCAAGCCCACCCTCCATACGTCATCGGCGACCATGCTTAGAATTGTGATTGGGATTCAGACCCAACACAATACTGGAAGACACGACCGAGCTGCATCCCAGGATCCATCTTCATAATAGGGGAAAATACAGCTAGCAAGTTGTGTGATCTAATGCAACCCTTCCTCTCTCTTTGGCGAATTGCCATATAAAATTGTTGATTGCCTCGAGCAAAGGAAGCTATGATATCCCTCCATGATCCATCATTGCTGAGAATATTTGCTCGAAGACGTCTCTTTTTTTGGCTTCTTACATGCTGGAAGAACATAATCTTCTTCTTTCTCAGTTCAGCCCAATGGATCTCAATAGTCATCTTTGTGGTGAAGGAAGTATGGAAAACCAAGTTCATTTGCTTGCCCTTATATATCTAGAAGAGAACATACAAATTCCAACGACTTCTTAAATGTAGCCAAAAAAGTAGCCTTGAAGAACGGGTCAAAGTTGACCATTTCATGCTTCATTCAAAGTATTTCAAATTATGAGAAATTTGAAAACTTTGAAGGGGGTCTTGTAGAAGCATGAAATACGTTGGGGTATTGTACGCGTATTATACAGTCAAAATCCCCAAATACATGAAGTCCCTCTCCGCGTAAAACAGAGCTTCAAGGCTGTGTGGCGTAAAATATGGCTTCAAAGCTGTACGCGTAAAACAGAGCTTCAAGGCTGTGTGGCGTAAAATGTGGCTTCAGAGCTGTACGCGTAAAATAGAGCTTCAAAGATGTTTGGCGTAAAATAAAACTTCAAAGCTGTCCGCGTAAAGCAGAGTCTCAAGGCTGTTCTGTGTAAAAGGTTGCTATACCTTCCGGCGTAAAGTTTAAGATACGTTGTTTTTAATGCAGCGTAAAGTTGTACGAGGAACTCTTCGTATTCCTCGGATGAATTTGTCAGTCAAATCAGTGAACCTAACATTCTACAAAAGTATTGCACGATGATCAGAGAGAACAACTATGATAATAATTTTGGCACAGAGACCCAGGTTGTCGTTTTGTGACATATTTCTTGATACAAGTCATTTTTACGCGTTCAAAGGAAGGAAAATGGAGCCTTCAGAATATGCTGCCTATTCTACACTGATAGAAATAAGTTTTACGCTCAAGATAAGACAAAATCAGATGCCACATTAAAAGCTGTTTCTTGTACAGAGCTCGAAGCATATCTCTGCATTTAACGTACGATATTGAGGCATATCTCTGTATTTAATGCACGAAATTTTGTTCTATATTTGTCATGACTGGGAAATCTAAAACTGCGACTAATACGCTCACATCACCATCCTTGCATTTTATGCCAACCATGCTATTTTCAACTATAGGAGTACGCCGTATGCTATCTCCTCGAAATATGCCAACTCGGCTATATTTGCAAAGGTACGTGATAAGGCTATTTAGCCCAGAATACGCTCAAAACCTCCGTGAAGGATAATTGGCTATTTTATACTGGTTATCTATTATTCATGACTCATCAAGTTTTACGCCAACCATCTTTACGCAGGGGCAGTTACCTACCTGGCTTGCATGCCATGATCTTCGAGAAGCGGTTATATGCATTACCTTATAAAGGGATACGTGTCATACGCAGATTCAGAAGATTATTTGAACGTGAGTAGCAGTTATTATAACCACAGCGTAAAGGAAGCAATCCTCTTCACAGTTTGGCTTTTTACGCCAACGAGACAGTTATTTGGCTTTTACGCCAACCAGACAGTTACCTACGTTGCTTGCATGCCATGATATTCGAGAAGCAGTTATACGCGTTACCTTATAATGGGATACGTGTCATACGCAGATTCAGAAGATTATTTAAACGTGGGTAGCAGTTATTATAACCACAGCGTAAAGGAGGCAATCTTCTTCACAGTTTGACCTTTTACGCCAACAAGACGGTTATTTGGCTTTTACGCCAACCAGGCAGTTATTGGGTTGATCTCTATAAATAGAGACTCCTAGTCGGACCAGGAAGAACAACACACACAGAGGCAGAATCACAATCAGATCAGAGAGAGAAAAGAGCACAGACAGAGAGTTTTGGCTGACAACTTTGGCAACAGGAATTTGATCCTACTTGCAACTTTCCTTTGATCGACTTTTGCCTTCAGTTCAGAGAAAGTTTGAAGCTTCTTCTTCTTTTACAGCACTTCTTCATCATCGTGTAGTCCACGGAACAAAGTGATCGACCGTAGATCAGACTTCCATAGCAATACTCCCCAGAATTATTTTATTGTACTTAATATCCTCGTATAGGATTAATTGCACTCTTTTCTTGTTTGTAAGCAAAAAAGGTTTCGTATAAACCTCTCACTTTGTTTATCCAAACAACCTCCATGTGTCGAGGTCGCCGCAGTAGTATTCTCACTTTGCTTCTCCTTGTCACCCTTCTTCTCTCTCTTCCAAGCGAAACAGTTCCGCTTGATATGGCCCTTCTTGCCACAATGGTAACACTTTGAGTCCTCGTACCGACCCTTGGACCTTCCCCTGCTTTTGTCTCTGCCATCGCCTGGACCCTTGCTTTTACCCCTTCCACGGCTCTCTAAAACAAGCGCCTCTGAGTGGGATATGGATGAAGTGTCCTGAGAATGTCTCTGCATCTCTTCATTCAGTACCCCGCTCTTGGCAAACTCCAGACTGACCATGCCTTCCGGAGCAGAAGCGATTATAGACACTTGTACGGTCTCCCACAAGTCTGGCAATGTACACAACATCCATAGTCCCCGAACCTCATCATCGAACTTGACTCCCATCGAGGATAGCTGGTCAACCACACCCTAAAACTCACTCAAGTGATTCGTAATAGATGCTCCATCTTTGTACCGCAGATCCATTATCATCCGGATCAGGAATAATTTATTTACTCCGGTCTTCTTCGCATACAAAGATTCCAGCTTATCCCACAGTGTCCTCGTATGCTCAAAACTGGCAACGTGGTTGTACACGTTCTCGTCAACGAACTGCCTGATATACCCATACATCTGTATATGCTCGGAATTTCAGTCCTCTTTGGATTTGTTACTGGGCCTCTCAGAAGCAAATACCGGCAGATGAAGCTTCTTGAAAAATAGTAGATCCTTTATCTTGCTCCTCCAATAATGATAGTTTGTACCGTTCAAGTTTACCATGCGCACCGACTTCGTGTCTATATCTTCTCCCTGGTTTGGCTGTCAACTCCTGACACCCTTCTGAAATTTCAGAACCTAGCTTTGATACCACTTTGTTGGGAACGAAAGTGCGGAAACCGTTCCCCAAAATAGAGAGTACCTGCGAAAGAACCGAGCAAAACGCACAAACCAAAAATGCCAAACACAAATCGTAGACAGAAAAAATTTTGACGTGGAAAACTCTTACAAAAAAAAGTACGAGACGATCAGAGTCCAACCCTGAAAAGCCTCCACTAATGGAATAAAAAATATACTGATTCCTTACAAACTTTTTAGTGATCCAAATGGATCACCATAACTCTTTTGGAACAGAAAATAGATTATAACCACGAAGAAGAGAGACAATGAGAATAACCGAAACTAATCTCCTTCTTCGAAATGACCTCCATTCCTTCTTTCTCCTCTCTAATGATGCAATGGCACTCTTGCCTCATTTTCTCTTCTTGTTGCTATTTTTTTAGAGAGAGATATATTTTAGGTCCAGAAGACACCTATATATGGTCTCAAACCTGTCACGCCCCGATCTCCCGCTGGAATAAGCCGTCCCAGCTAGGCACGATTCACCGTGCCAGCGCTCCCGCGAGACGATCTTTTCCATCGAGACGTGATGCCGCATGAGCCTGGAGTTACGTCCGTACAAGACAAATACCAAAACGGCCGTTGATAACTAGTTCACCAAGTCAATATAGCGAAAACATAGAATAAACACAAGTATGAATACAAAACAGCACTTTTTATTGATAATGAAATAAGGTTACAAGCGACGCTAGGCCGAGAGTACAAGTCGCTCAAGCTCTCTCTCTCTCTCTCTCTCTCTCTCTCTCTCTCTCTCTCTCAAACAATAAAGGCGTGCCAAACGGCTTACAACTTGGAATGGTACATAGGCGATGTTCCAATATTATGTCATGTATATGTGCTTTGGTTCCGAATGCAACACTCCAAGGCTCCAGGGCAAACTTTACGCCTTAGCGCGCACGAGGGGATATTCCGCACCGAACGAGGTTCTCCCGCACCTTGCAAGCAATCTCGTGGGTTATCAGTACATAAATGCACTTACGGGGAGGCTTCTCGCCCGCTCGACAAATCCAACACGTTATATTAGTTTTGTGCACCAACTATTAAGTTATCTTTCTAGTCTTGCCTTAGGATCAATTTCATGGCATAAGATATAAAGCCTAACTCGTGTGGCAGTGCATTGAGCGATATACGAAAAATACGACGATACTTACCAACTTACCATTTGTCCTTCCATGTCCAAGTATAAAATCAAGTTAAACCAAGCATGAATATATATATATATATATATATATATATATATATATATATATATATATATATATATATATGAATCCCAAGATCGCATAACGAACACATGTATGCTACGAGCGTGTTTCTAAATCAGATGCACGATATATACTAGTTACTATACTCATACTTCTTTGTAACTCAGGTTGTGCAATGCGTTATACTCATGCCATATAGATTACTCAGATGTCTTATACTTATTTTACATGGGCATGCTATACTTGTATAGGCATGCTACACTCAGACTACTCAAATGTGTTTCAAAGCTTCAGATTTACTTGGTCCAATTAACGATATGCACGCATAATGTGCCGTAGACCCGTTACTTACCACAAGTTCCTACGAGCCTATACGTGGGTTGCCTCGATGTATGAAATACACTAATGATACATACTTGGTCTTATAACATGACGAGCCGCCATGGACAAATTATAGTCTTGACACGGGAATGGAATACAACGTAGGTAGTGAGCCCCGCTACACGCCTTCCCATCCGAAGCAAACGACTATCTCAATATTCCTGACCAGTTCGGATCGGTCCCGGTGCGACCAACGTACTGTCCGCAGGAACCATAAGCCTGTGCACAGGTTGTCCATAACCATTGACCATCAACACTAAGCTTTTATTATGTGCAACATTTTAAGACCTTTGAATGAACGTAGCTACTTGACATAGTACGAATGCATTTACTCGTTCATAGATCTCATGATCTTGTGTGTTCCATTCAATGCACCATTTATGATGATGTTTTACTACTTATTGCAGCTCCCATTTTGGGCGTTGCCTTGGCGACCCATCGATCCTGAAGACTTTCCATGTTTTTATTATTTGGCTTGGAACAAATATTATGATAGTCTTTCCGCCAAAGGTAAGTGAACCATGATCTACGTTATGCTTCCCTATCGAGGCAATATCTACATGATGGGCATTTCAAAATATATGAAGCAATATACTTGAAGGAACATATAAGGAACAAAAGTAACGCTACTATGTGAGATTATAAGAACTGTAAACCGAGCCTACCATTCCGTTCTACCGATCTACTTCCATGTTCTATGTAAAGATTTATTAGATGGGATTATTCCCTTAGCTAGATGTGTTATATTCTTTATTAGCATGTAGGGGGTGATTCGTCTAGCGACTAGCATATATCAACCCTATTTTTAAGTGTACTGGCTAAGCAAAGACAAGTTCATCGTAGCCACCCACCTTAGCGATGATTCGCCTCGGTCGAGCGATACTCCAAGCGAGCCTTTGAAAGTCTAAGTCTGAACTCCTGAAGGGCCAAGTCTGAAATCTTTTGCCTCAAGAAAGTCTTCTCGCTGAGCAAAGCGGGTCGGGTCATCGCACTTGTGTCGTTTGAATCGGCTATCCGTATTGATAAGGAGCGGGTCATTACATTATACGCCACTCACAATAAGTCTCGTCCTCGAGACTTCCTGAGC
The DNA here is from genome assembly GCA_036927795.1 of Iris macrosiphon. Lineage (NCBI taxonomy): Eukaryota > Viridiplantae > Streptophyta > Magnoliopsida > Asparagales > Iridaceae > Iris > Iris macrosiphon. The sequence continues at coordinate 212,932,189 of JAYESA010000004.1, forward strand.
GCAAATTGTTCATTCGTACACTATCGAATCTAATTCAAGCATATCAATCTGTATCATTAGATCCGTTCGAACACAACTTCCTACTTGCATCTTATTCTATGTCATGTGTGCTGGGTCTGCCTCATTGAATGACTCTATCATTCAATCCAAGTTCTGATTCAGTCTCTACTTTTCCCTACCGCAGAACGTATATCGCTTAACGCAGAGTATGTTATAATCCATCTCAATGATGATCTAGGACTGAGGCAAACTTATTCACTTCATTATACTCGTCCATGCGAATATAATATATTTACTTGCACTAGCATTCGAGATCAGCATATCGCGAGTCTGGATCGTGCACATATTCAAGGCGTCCCCCCTAATATATGCATGTCAACCAACTTAGCAATAGTGAAGTCTTTGCACTCGAGTTTAACATATCACTAAGTCTTGGATCGTGTACATATTCAAGGCGTCCCTCAAACATATGCATTCAACCAAACTTAGCGATAGTGAATTCGGACAAGCTACTCGCAAAATTCTCAAGGGTTCTTGTCTTATGAATCATAATAATACCTCCAACGGGGTCAATCAAAATCTAAGTCATTTCCAATCTCACTCAAACCAAGTATTGCACTACCGTTACGCACGATCTATCCGATCAACCGACTAGCATCCAAGTCTTATTATCTATTTTGTTCACGTTTAAACATAGTGTACATTTATCGACCCAAGCCTAACTCTAAGTCTTGTTGCCCCAGTTCTATGCTGGTTCAAGCAATACTCTAAAGTCGGTCACATAATTCTTCCACTCGACATAGGGTCATCTTCCTAACTGCTAGGTCAGCTCACAAGGTCATAGGTACATTTTAAGTTCATGATTCTTATCGAGCAAATTCGTTGTACGATACTCGCCCCAAATTCCTAAGGTCAAACCATTGTTCTTTCGTACAAGGGTATTCTACCTAAGCTCATTTCACTCAGATTTCTAAACATCGAGCACAGATCATTCTATCCATATCAACACGTTCATTTGCACAAGATCCAGGTTCGTTTAGCAAAACCATTCCTAAGACACGTTCGTTCAATCAAATCCCCGATATATCCATGTCGCAGGTCAAACCCATCAATTTGCATAGCCTATCTCCTCCTTTACGTTTGATAGAATCCACCTATCCATTCTTTTCTAAACCTGGACCACCAAGTCACGATCCTATTCTAAATCTTTTGATATATATCATAAACTCTAAGTCGCCCAACACGATCTACGTATTCGTTCATAAAACCATCAACTATATCTCACTTCACGTTCTAGACTAACTCCTCCTTAAAATACTTTAATTTATTTGTATCATGAAACTCGTCTTATTGTGTTGAACCACAAGTTAAGATGATCCTTTAATTACCACACTCCGGTCCCCCGCAAGTTCAATCATCCCCGTTGGACGTAAAATTACCACACCAACGCTCTCGCGGGATAACCATCCTAATCTGGGCGTGACAGATGTACGAGCATGGAATTTCACTCGTAAAAGACAAGAATGTCAAGCGTTATAGTTATCATCGAATGAATAGGCAACTTATCATTTATACTTCACTCCATCCAAGATATATATATCATTTAAGTCATATCCGCTCAGGCCATGATCATAATTTGTCTAGCAAAATCATCCAACTTTAATGTTACCTTTTGATCATTTCATAGTCTACTTCTAACATTCCTCAAATAACTAAGTTCAAATTCTAAACCCAAGTCTATTCACTTTTGATACGTTCCATTTTATCGAGTTCGTTTGTAAAATCTTCGAACATATCCCTGAGAGTTCGATCATCCCTGCCGGACGTAAAATTACCACGCCAGCGCTCCCGCAGAATAATCGATCTCGTCTAGGCCCGATGTCAAGTGTTACCTTCTAACTCGACTCAAGATTGCTCGTTCAAATTTAAGATTAAGTCCATTATTGCCTTTCTCAATCATCAAATCACCAATTTTCTAACTTGCATCTATCCATGCTATTTTCCAACCATTGATATAAAGTCTCCCAAAATTCAAAACCGTAGCATTAGTACTCAAACCAGACTCTATCGAGCGATATCCTACTCAAATTCAAATTTTCCATGCGCGCTATCATTTGTTCGCGCCATATTCTAATTGCACTAGCTTCGATCGCGTCCCCGGTTATTCTATCTCAACTCAAGTTTTAATTCGTTTGATTCAATTCAAAATTGCTCATACGATCCACTAAGTTTTCCCCGACCATGATATCAATTCCAAGTTCTCTGAATTTCTATCCTCGGTAAGCCTTATAACTTGTTCAACTCATTCTAACTCGTTCGAATCAAATCATGCATGATTCCTTTGAATTCGCTTACTTGCTAGGCATTATTTATACTAAGGCTTCGCACAATTACGTCATTGCTACTAGACCCGTTTAATACTCCGAAACCCATAATTCGTTCGAACATTTCTAAATCGACCTATACACCACTCAGAATTCGAGCTATATTCTATGAATCTTTATAGCTTTTTTTTTATTGTTAATTCGCTTACTCGATCCTGAGACTATCGAATACACCACTCAGAAATTGAGTCATCTTATTAACTCCTGAATCGCGTTCACGTCATTCCCTCATATCTCCAATTCGTTCCTTAGAACTCCAGTACGGTCCCTATTCGATGCCTTAACGATCTTAGTCTCGTATGTACCTCTATCAATAGTCCTCCTACAAAGTATATTCTGAATTATAACTTATCGCTACAAATAATCTTTCAACTATATCTCAAAAATTCAAACACGATTTCCATTATTCGCCTTAGCAGTACTCCGATAACGTCTCTATCGATTTCCCTTTATTCTATCTCGCACTCTAACCAGCTTGACAATCATGTATAGGTGTTTGGGTTCACACATAACTTGCAGATTATAACACGAGTCTATTCCCACGAAGTCTGACACTAGTTGGCATAAAGGCCATCGCTTCACAATTTGGTATAAGAATTCAAATTATTCATATGCACTTTCAAAAATATTTAGACTCATTGTATGGAACATCCCGTTGAAACATTGAGAGACAGCGTCTGTAACATAACCCACGAACGACTTTTCAAAACTAAGAGAATCGATAAGAAGTCCAAGGACGTAAAGCCATGCTCTGATACCAATATATCACGCCCCGATCTCCCATTGGAATCTGCCGTTCCAGCTAGGCGCGAATCACCACGCCAGCGCTCCCGCGGGACGATCGTTTCCATCGGGACGTGATGCCGCGCGAGCCTGGAGTTGCGCCCGCGCAAGGCAAATATCGAAACGGCCGTTGATAACTAGTTCACCAAGTCGATATAGTGGAAACATAGAATAAACACAAGTATGAATACAAAACAGCTCTTTTTATTGATAATAAAATAAGGTTACAAGCGGTGCTAGGCCGAGAGTACAAGTCGCTCAAGCTCTCTCTCTCTCTCTCTCTCTCTCTCTCTCTCTCTCTCTTTCTCTCTCTGGCTCTTTCAAATCATAAAGGCGTGCCAAGCGGCTTATAACTTGGAATGATATATAGGCAATGTTCTAACATTATGTCCTGTATATGTGCTTCTGCTCCGGATGCAACACTCCAAGGCTCCAAGGTAAACTTTACACCTTAGCGCGCACGAGGGGACATTTCGCACCGAACGAGATTCTCCCGTACCCTTCAAGCAATCTGGTGGGTTATCAGTACATGAATGCACTGGTGGGGAGGCTTCTCGCCTGCTCGACAAATCCAACATGTTATATTAGTTTCGTGCACCAACTATTAAATTATCTTTCTAGTCTTGCCTTAGGATCAATTTTATGGCATAAGATACAAAGCCTAACTCGTGTGGCAGTGCGTCGTACGATATACGAAAAATAAGACGATACTTACCAACTTACCATTTGTCCTTCCCTGTCCAAGTATAAATCAAGTTAAACCAAGCACGAATATTAGCTATCTTAGAGTGAATCCCTGTCGATTGATGGATGTATCTCTCAGCCTGTCCGAGTTAGAGCTCTGTCAGCAGCTGGCTCAGAAGCTCTTGCCGTAAGCAAGACATTCTGGTGATAGAGTGAATTCCTTTTATCTGCATTAGCCCTTCATATGGTCACCCGATAGCTAGCAGCAAGTGGCCCATTCGACTAAAGTCTAACCGCAAACGCCAATGCTCCCTCACGTGTTGAGGGGAGATCCTAATTCAAAAAGAGAGTCATATATATATATATATATATATATATATATATATATGAATCCCAAGATCTAATAACGGACACATGTATGCTATGAGCGTGTTTCTAAATTAGATGCACGATATATACAAGTTACTATACTCATATTTCTTTGTAACTCAGGTTGTGGTTATACTCAGGCCGTACAGATTACTCAGATGTCTTATACTCATTTTACACAGGCATGTTATACTTGTATAGGCATGTTACACTTAGACTACTCAAATGTGTTTCAAAGCTTCAAATTTACTTGGTCCAACTAACGACCTGCACGCATAATGCGTCGTACATCCGTTACTTGCCACAAGTTCCTACGAGCCCATACGCGGGTTGCCACCACGTATGAAATACACTAATGATACATACTTGGTCTTATGACCTGACGAGACACCATGGACAAATTATAGTCTTGATACAGGAATGAAATACAACGCTGGTAGCGAGCCCCGCTACACGCCTTCCCATCCGAAGCAAACGACTATTTTAATGTTCCTGACCAGTTCAGATCGGCCCCGGTGCGACCAGCGTATCGTTTGCAGGAACCATAATCCTGTGCACAGGTTGTCCATGACCATTGACCATCAACACTAAGTTTTTATTATATGCAACATTTTAAGACCTTTGAATGAACGTAGCTACTTGACATAGTGCGAATGCATTTACTCGTTCAGAGATCTCATGATCTGGTGTGTTCCATTCAATGCACCGTTTATGCTGATGTTTTACTACTTATTGCATCTCCCATTTTGGGCGTTGCCTTGGCGACCTATCGGTCCCGAAGACTTTCCATGTTTCTATTGTTTGGCATAGAACGACTATTATGATAGTCTTTCTGCCACAGGTAAGTGAACTATGACCTGCGTTATGCTTCCCTATCGAGGCAATATCTACGTGATGAGCATTTCAAAACATATAAGGCAATATACTTGAAGGAACATGTAAGGAAAAAAAGTAACGCTACTAGGTGAGATTATAAGAACTGTAAAGCGAGCCTACCATTCCGTTCAACTGATCTACTTCCATGTTCTATGCAAAAATATATCAGATGAGATTATTCCCTTCTAGACGTGTTGTATTCTTTATTAGCATGCATGAGGCGATTTGTCTAGCGACTAGCATATATCAACCATATTTTTATGTGTGCTGGCTAAGCAAAGACAAATTCATTGTAGCTACCCACCTTAGAGATGATTCGCCTCGGTCGAGCGATACTCCGAGTGAGCCTTTGAAAGTCTAAGTCTGAACTCCTGAAGGGCCAAGTCTGAAATCATTTGCCTCAAGCAAGTCTGCTCGCTGAGCAAAGCGGGTCGGGTCATCGCATTTGTGCCGTTTGAATCGGCTATCCGTATTGATGCGGAGTGGGTCGTTACAAAACCCACAACTAGCATTCCTATTATAGATAGTAATATCCAAAACCAAATCCATTGACATATTTCTATTATATATAAGAATATCCAATCCAAATCCATTGAGATATTCCTATTATATTTAGGAATATCTAATCCAAATAAATTGAGGTATTCTTATTATATGTAGAAATACTCAATCATACTCTGGGGTATTTTTCACATTGGTTGGGAACCCCACCCACTCCAACACTATCAACTGTCATTTTGGTTATTATGTTTTCGAATTATCACTTCAAAATCATAAATTTTATATCTTTCTCCAATTTAACATCCATATGATTTTCATTTATACTTCTTCATTATGATTCAAGACTAATTTTGAAATTATGCGATGATTTGACTTCTGTATATTTTTCAACTTTTCTTCTACATTATTATCCAAATATTCTTTTCAAAATTGTAGTTTCTAAATCGTTCTAGGATTTGACTTCTATAGGTTTTCAAGCATCCTTCTACCTTATGTTCAGAACTTTATTTCTCCTTAAGCGTAGTTTCAAAATTTATTTACGATTTGACTTATATCTTTTCAACTATCTTTTTTTATTGCATTCCAAAACTTCACTTCCAAATCGTAGTTTCAGAATCTTTCTATGATTTAACTTTTATATGTTTTTAACTAACCCCTTTTACATTATTTTCCAAAACTTCACTTCCAAATCATAGTTTCAAAATCTTTCTGCGAGTTGACTTTGATCAAAAATATTTTGTCCTTATGTTAGAAAAATCACTTCCAAATCGTAAATTCAGTATTTTTCTCCAATTTAACATCTATATATTTTTCATGTATAATTCTACATTACGTTCCAAAACTCCACTTTGAAGTGTATATGCAACGCTTGGACTTCTGTATGTTTTCAACTATCCTTCTATATTATTATCCAAATTCTATTCTAAATCATAGTTTTGAAATCTTTTTGCGATTTGTCTTCTATATGTTTTCCAAGCGTCCTTCTATTTGTTCACAACTTCACTTCATAAGCGTATTTTCTAAATCTATCTACGATTTGACTATCTTTTCAACTATTATTTTTTATTATATTCCAAAACTTTACTTCCACATCGTTGTTTCGAAATCTATCTACGATTAAAATTTGGTATGTTTTTTAAGAGTTCTTCTACATTACGTTCAAATTCTCTTAAATATAGTGTCGATATCTTTCTACTATTCGACTTTTATATGTTTTTCAACTATCATTTTAAATTATGTTCCAAAACTTTACTTCCAAATCGTAGTTTCAAAATCTTTATACATGTTGTCTTCTATCAACTGTCATTTTAGTTATTATGTTTTCGAAAATATCACTTCCAAATCATAAATTCGATATCTTTCTCCAATTTAACATCCATATAATTTTCATGTATACGTCTTCATTATGATTCAAGGCTACTTTTGAAGTGTAATTTTGAAATTATGCGAGGATTTGACTTCTGTATATTTTTTTAACTTTCCTTCTAAATTATTATCCAAATATTTCTTTCAAAATCGTAGTTTCAAAAATGTTCTAGGATTTGAATTATATAGGTTTTCAAGTGCCCTTCTACATTATGTTCATAACTTTATTTCTTCTTAATCGTAGTTTCAAAATTTATTTACGATTTGACTTATATCTTTTCATCCATCTTTTTTTATTGCAAAACTTCACTTCTAAATCGTAGTTTCAGAATCTTTTGATGATTTGACTTCTATATGTTTTTCAAAGCTTCCTTCTACATTATGTTCAAAATCACTTGAGCATAGTTTGAGAATCTTTCGACGATTTGACTTATATATGTATTTCAACTATCCATTTGTGTTACGTTTCTAAACTCTAATTCTAAAGTGTAATTTCAAAATTATGCTATAATTAGGCTTTCATGTGATTATCAATTATCCATCTACATTATCTTCCAAAATTTTATTTCTAAGTAGTAAAATCTTTCTATGATTAGAATTCTATATGATTTTAAAGCATTTTTGACATTATGTTCAAAAAATTCATTTCTTAATCGTAGTTTCGAAATGTTTCTACGATTTGACCCCTATATGACTTTTAAGTGTCATTCTACATTATGTTTAAAACTTTATTTCTTATACATTTGATATGTTTCAATCATTTGACTTCTATATGTTTTCAACTATCATTTTATATTATGTTCCAAAACTTTATATCGAAATCATAGTTTCGATATTCTTTTGCTTTTATTAAACTTTTATAGGTTTTTTAACTATCATTTTACATTATTTATTGAAACTTCACTTACAAATCGTAGTTTTGAAATATTTCTATGAGTCAACTTCTACAATTATCATTTGGCCCCAATATTATTTTCAAGCGTTCTTCTACATTAGTTTTAAAACTTCACTTCTTAAGCGTAGTTTTGATGTATTTCTACTACTTAACTTCTATATGTTTTTCATCTATCCTTTTACATTATATTCCAAAACTTTTTTTTCCAATCGTAGTTTCGAAATTATTCTATGACTTGACTTCTATAACTATCCTTCTTGGACTTCTGTATGTTTTCAATTATCCTTCTACATTAATATCCAAATTCTATTCTAAATCAGAGTTTCGTAATCTTTTTGCGATTTGTCTTCTATATGTTTTCCAAGAGTTCGTTTCACTTCATAAGCATAGTTTCTATATCTATCTACGATTTGACTATCTTTTCAACTATTCTTTTTTATTATATTCCAAAACTTCACTTCCACATCGTTGTTTCGAAATCTATCTACGATTTAAATTTAATATTTTTTCAAGTGTCTTCTACCTGACCAGTCAAATTTACTTAAATATAGTTTCGATATCTTTCTACTATTCAACTTTTATATGTTTTTCAACTATCCTTTTAAATTATGTTCCAAAACTTTACTTCCAAATCGAAGTTTCAAAATCATTATACTTGTTGTCTTCTATCAAATGTCATTTTGGTTATTATGTTTTCGAAAATATCACTTCCAAATCATAATTTCGATATCTTTCTCCAATTTTACATTCATATGATTTTCATGTATACTTCTTCATTATGATTCAAGACTACTTTTGAATTGTAATTTCGAAATTATGCGTTGATTTGACTTATGTATATTTTTCAACTTCCCTTCTAGATTATTATCAAAATATTCTTTTCAAAATTGTAGTTTCGAAATTCAAAATTGTTCTAGGATTTAACTTCCAAAACTTTATTTTTTGAATTGTATGTCCAAAATCTTTCTATAATTTGACTTCTACCACTATTATTTGTCAATATGTTCAAAAACTATCACTTCAAAATCGTAAATTCGATGTCTTCCTTCCATTTGACTCTATATGTTTTCAACTATACTTTTATATTTTGTTCCAAAACTTTATTTTCGAATCGTAGTTTCGAATTTTTTTTTATAACTTGACTTCTACAACTATCATTTGTCACTGCCTCAATAGGGCGCTTGACATCGGGGAGCTGAAGCTTGTTTTCCTCTATTAGCACGTCGAAGATTGACATGCCATCATCATCTTCGAAAGAATAAGTTTCCTTCGGTTTTGGAGCCTCTACGGGCTTTTGCTCGGGCTTCTTGGTTATATTGGCGACAAGAGCATACTTCCCCTTGCCATCCTGAGTGTTATTGTCGTTGTTGTTGTTGTTGTAAGAGCGTTTTCCACTATCATCAACGGAGGAGATCTATATTCCTAAGAGGAGGGAATCCTTTAATTTCTTCTCAGCACCGACAGTATTTATGTCACTACCACATTTTTTAGGAAAGGATATTTTGGTCATTTCATAATTAATTAAATATTATGCATGTTGTATAATTATTTATTGTATTATTTAATTATTGTTAGATGTTAGTTTATTGTTTTGGACTTGTGTTAGTGGACCTAACTAGTTAGTTTAGACTCATGGACCAACATGTATTAATTGTTAGAATTGAGCCCAACTAGAAAGCCCATTGATTAGGAGGATGATTAGTTTAATTAAACCATTAGACTAGAATCTTAACTCTTTAATTATTTCTTCATGAGAGGCCCTGTTACGCCCCAATCTCCCGATAGCTCAATAGTCCCCGTTAAACGTGAATCACCACGTTGTAGCTCTCCCGCAGGACAATCGTTCATATTGGGACGTGATGCCGTACGAGCCTGGAGTTGCGCTCGTACAAGGCAATGTTGTCAAATACCAAAGTTAACATCGAAATGACCAAGTTGCAACGAAAGTCAAGTATTGTGTACCAAGCACACATCAGAGTAATACGCAGCGAAGCTCTCGATAGGGTCCAAATGAAATGCCACAAAGGCGATTTCCTCAAAGGCGATGAAATACTCTTGCTCTTTCTCTAGCCCACAAGGTGCTTGCAGTTCATACATCATGTCTCGTATATCCAAGCAGTGCCACTATACCTGCATACCTGAAATAATGCCCACAAACGTGGGTCAGTACACAGCCGTACTGGTGAGCGGGGTAACCCACTCGTCTAAGCCGACACTAAGTAAATAGTGAATGCAAATAGTTATATGGTGATCATTTATTGGCATAGGGATGACATGTTAAGGAAAGCTGTAAAGCAGTTTAAGCATGCAAGCATTCAACTCAATCCAATCGACAAGCAATACATAACCAACCCGAAGAAAACTAGCAGGAAAACCATCCTACTCAAAGCCCAAGCAACACGATAACATATCGAACCATCAACCAAGCCTCAATATCCATCCTCAACCAAAACTTATAATCCAATCTCAAAGTGCACACTCTTGCCGAGGCAAGGTGGCCGCGCCTACACAAAGCATAAACCAACCAAAGAAAAGTAAGCCAATACTTATCTATATGAAGTCACTGGCCAAGCCATAAAGGACATTGATCGGACTAATCAATAGGCAGTCCTACTCGATCCAGCCATGGGTAGCTATCCCCCTCTGGTATCGTATCGAACTATCGGTACCGCGCCCAAAACTCGTTACCCGTGTCTCCTCCATGGCAGAATAGTCCCGGTGCCCCGGAGCCTCATTCCGTTCTAGGAAACCAAACCCCGTGCAACACAGGTTGTCCGTGACATGCAGACACCAAGTAGGTATGACGAGAGGATCGAACATTCTTGCCCCACCAAGCGATCCTAGACTCGTTCAACCAAGTATCCAACCAAAATATCCAACCAAAAATCTATAATCGTTCTTCCAACATATAGCCCAGGCACCAAATCTCAAGTTATCCCAGAAGCACTATGCCGCTTCTCACCACAGTATTCCAAATAGGTGCAATACCCCACGCTCAGAACAATCCCGTGGCACAATGCCCCAACAGTGGCACAATGCCCTCGCCGATGCAGTTGTTCGGTTTCGAACCACAACTGCATGCTTTGCTTGACAAAGCGCCCAAGTGATACCCGTGCACGGATGCACGCTCGCTCGCCCGAATTCTCGATGTTCCAACCAAGATGTATCATTTCAACTGCCCAAGCATAATTCCAATTATTCAACCAACTGCCCCAAGTGTATAATCCAACTCTAGCTCAACTAACCCAACGCAAAAACCAATTCAAGCCACAATCCTATCCAAGCAAACGACGTACACTCTATGCATGCCTCAGTATAGTGATTCCCAAGTTCCAGTCCGAGTGTTTCAAGCCTTTACGTATTTTCCATATTATTAGGCATGAAGGAGTAGAGGAGAAGGAAAATAGCCCACTCGCAATGTTTGATTCCGTTAAGCATCATGTCCTGCCGATACGGTCGATTCCTTGAACCCGTGGTCCGATGCAAAGCGTGATCTACTCAACTAGTATGACCGTGCGAGCAGGTCGTGCTCTCCAAATCATCCGACCGATCGGACTAAGGAAGACGATATTATCGCTCCAATCCAGTTATCTCAGTACTGTTCTGAACGAACACATGATTTCCATCGAACTCCGCTAGCCATCTGCACATGAAACCAACTCAGTCAATACTTCTTCCCAAAATCCAATAAATCAAATGTAACCAGCTATTATTTTATTCAATCCAACTCAGCTTAACGCACCGTGCAGTTGCGGGGCGTTACAGGCCCCAAGGGGTATAATGGACATTACATAGTAGCTTGAGGAAGGGGCAAGGGGGACCGGCCTACATAAAGGGGGGGTTTCTCTCTCCTCTTTTTATTTCAAATATAGATCTACAATTTTTCTCAACCAAATTCTCTCATTCCTACATTATTTCTCTACCAAATTTCATTCTAATTCTTTCCCAAATTACCATTGGAGACTAGTAGAGCAAGGATCTAGGAGGAGAAAGCAAGGATCTACAAAGAGGAGCAAGGATCTACAAGTTGGAGGCCAATTTCATCACATTTGGAGGTTGCATTGGGAGTCCATCTCCCAATAGGTACAATTCAGTTTTTCCCTTTTATTTAGGTTCTAAATCTGAGATTTAACCATGAGGAATCAACCCTTATTCATAGACTACCCATAAGAAATGGAATTGAGTTCATAAGAGGCCTATTGAGACTTATTGTGTTTGTCATGGTACTTTTTGTTTTTAGTTATGGTACTTTTTGTGTCAATTTTAGGAGAATTTCGAGATTGACACTTGTTGTGTTTGTCATTTGGTCCTATAGATCAATTTGGCATATGTTTGTGGCTAGTTTTGTGCCCATAATTGGTGATACGTGTAGGTCGTATCCCAACAAATTGGTTATACGTGTTGATTTGGGGGTTTTTCCTCTGACACGAGACTTTGTGCATGTCATATTTTGACACGGACACGTAGATATATGTTTGACTCTTCGTATTGTTCATAAATAATATATTAGACTTGTTTGTGTCCTTCGGGGTACGTTTGGTTTTGTGGTGGACTCGTGTCGCAAGCGTATCATAGATCTAGTGTGATACGGGTGCGATGCACTCCACGTGTTTGTTGTGTTGCATTTCTAGATCTAATTCCTATTGTTCGTAGTCATTTATAATAAATATATTCATATGTATGTATATATATATATATATATATATATATATGTGTGTGTGTGTGTGTGTGTGTGTGTGTGTGTGTGTGTGTGTGTGTGTGTGTGTGTATGTCTATGTGTTATTTGTATTGCTAGTTATTATAGCATGAGAGTTAGTACCTAAATTCATATTGGGGAATACTAGTAGTTGAAAGTAGAATACTAGAAATTATATTGGGATGTTAGTTATATACTAGATATCTCATTTACTTTGAAATACCAAGGTAAAAGCCAAGGTATTGAGGATATTCAGGGTATTGGGTTTGAGTACCAAGATTAGTGTTTAGTAGTGCGATACCGAGTTGGTTCAAAGCCAAGGTATCCACATAGCTTTTGGTAGTTAGGATTAGTATATATATTGTTGATTGAATATGTATATGTAATATTTCATATCTCTTGTTTGCGTATCCTGAGATACAGTATCTTTGTATCCTAGATTTAGCTTGTATGACCCAGTTTAATAGTTTATGAACCCAATATCATTGAGATAGACTCATGCAACCTAAAAATAGGTAGTTTGACCAAGTTTGACCAGTTTGACTTAGAGTTGACCTAGTTTGACTATTTTGACTTAGAAATGGCTCTTTGACCTAGATGTTGACTAGTTTAACTTATTTTTATTCCGAAACATTGTATTGATATTATATTCCATATTTAGGTCTTTGAGGCACCGTATCAGACATCTGTGAGACTATTCACCGGACTTCAGGCGAGTATATTCTCTGATAGTTTCTCATTTATGATATCCTCTATGTTCATTGTATCTAGTGTAGATATCCTTGTTCTCTTGACACGATGGTTACACGGATTGGTATATTCGGATCTCGTCATGAGATGTTATTTCTTGGTATATGGTGTATCTTGTGCAAGCCTTGTTTTATTGATTATCTTGTACATGTACATACACTAATTCTCGGGGAGAGTCGCTATCTTCTTGGAGAATTCCGTGCCATAGCGTACCATGGTTGGATCTCCTATACCAATCGGGGGTGGGGAGTATTGTAGTATAGATATGAGATCATACCCTCCTTGTGTATGTCTTATTCCTTGTGAGTGTTGATCATACACCGCACGTATGATTAACCAGGCCTTTACTCTTGTGCAAGTTCCCAAGCCGATAACATGCTAAAGCTAGTACTCACACACTTAGTCATCAGTATTCTTGTACATTGTCATATTGTTCATTCTAGTATTTATTTACAGTATTTTCTTATTATATATCTCTTGTATCTATTGTTGCATCTTGTATATTCATATCTATTTACTGTTATATAGTTTATATCATTGATTAGAACTGCTGTTAGAGATGTACTCTGCTCCTTTCCTGACTGGATATATTTTTCTCAAATAATACTGAGGAGTGGTACCCTACACATTACGGGCCTATGGATGTTGTGGGCTTAGAGTCAGAGACCCTGGCTTAGGAGAGGCTCATCCCGACTGAGACAGATGACCCGGGACTTGTAGCTTCTTAGATTTCTCTTGTACTGGATTTGTCTCCATCTTATTTGTTTAGTATTTCTTCAGACTTATTGATGTTATTATTTGACTCATGAGTGTATTGTGACTATTCTATTCTTTATCATATTCGTGCTTATTTCCATCTTAGATCTGTGATTGAGTATATTGATATTTTTGGTGGTTCATTATATTGTTACATAGATAGAGTTCTACCGCCGCTTCTGCGGCGTAGAATGGGCGTTGTTTCCGACTTATACCCTTACATTGGGTGCGGGTCGTGACAATTTATGATGAACACTATCTAGTCTTTAAATTGAGAGTCGCCCATCCAGAGTCTGACCGTGGGAAGGAGATTTCTTCGGTAGGTGTCCATCAACGTGGACTCCGGAATCTTTCTATGATTTAACTTCTATATGTTTTTAAGAATCCTTCTATATTATGTTCAAATTCACTTAACGTAGTTTCAAAATCTTTCTACTATTTAACTTCTATATATTTTTCAACTATCATTTTATATTACTTTCCTAAACTCCAATTCTAAAGTATAATTTCAAATTTACGCTAGAATTATACTTTCACATGATTGCCAATTATCTATCTATATTATCTTTCAATACTTTAATTCTATATTGTAGAATATTTCAATGATTAGATTTCTATATAATTTTCAAGCATCCTTGACATTATGTTCATAAAACTTTACTTCTTAAGCGTAGTTTAAAAATCTTTCTACGATTTGACCCCTATATGATTTTCAAGCGTCCTTCTACATTATGTTCAAAACTTCACTTCTTAAGATTTCGATATCTTTCTACCGTTTGAGTTCTATATGTTTTCAACTACCCTTTAGATTATGTTCCAAAACTTCATTTAAGAATCGTAGTTTTGATATCTTTCTATCATTGTACTTTTATATGTTTTTAAATATCCCCTTTTACATTATTTTTCAAAACTTCACTTCCAAATTGTAGTTTCGAAATCATTCCACGAGTTGACTTTTATCAACTATCATTTGTCCTTATGTTAGAAAACATCACTTCCAAATTGTAAATTCAGTATCTTTCTCCAATTTAACATCTATATGATTTTCATGTATAATTCTACATTACGTTCCAAACTCCACTTTTTAATTGTATGCCACGCTTGGACATGTGTATGTTTTCAACTATCCTTCTACATTATTATCCAAATTCTATTCTAAATCATAGTTCAAAATCTTTTTATGAGATATCTTCTATATGTTTTCCAAGCGTCCTTCTATATGTTCACAATTTTACTTCATAAGCATAGTTTCTAAATATATCTACGATTTGACTATCTTTTTTTATTATATTCCAAAATTTTTACTTCCATATTGTTGTTTCAAAATCTATCTACGATTTAAATTCTATATGTTTTTGAAGAGTTCTTCTACATTACGTTCAAATTCACTTAAATATAGTTTCGATATTTTTCTGTTATTCAAATTTTATATGTTTTTTAATTATACTTTTACATTATGTTCCAAAACTTTACTTCCAAATCGTAGTTTCGAAAACTTTATATGTGTTATCTTTTATCAACTATCATTGGTTATTATATTTTCGAAAATATCACTTCCAAATCGTAATTTCGTTATCTTTCTCCAATTTAACATCCATATGATTTTAATGTATACTTCTACATTATTATGCAAGAGCACTTATGAAGTGTAATTTTGAAATTGTGCTATGATTTGGCTTCTGTTTATTTTTCAATTATCCATCTACATTATTAATATCCAAATATTTTTTTTCAAAATCATAGTTTCAAAAAAGTTCTAGGATTTGACTTTTATAGATTATCAAGCGACATTTCTATATTATGTTCACAACTTCATTTCTTCTTAAGCGTAGTTTCAAAATTTATTTACGATTTGACTTATATCTTTTCAACTATCTTTTTTTATTGCATTCCAAAACTTCACTTCCAAATGGTAATTTCAGAATCTTTTTATCATTTAACTTCTATATGTTTTTCAAAGATTCCTTCTACATTATGTTCAAATTCACTTGAGCATAGTTTCAGAATATTTCGACGATTTGACTTTATATGTTTTTCAACTATCCTTTTGCGTTACGTTTCTAAACTCCAATTCTAAAGTGTAATTTCAAAAGTATGCTACAATTAGGCTTTCATATGATTATCAATTATCCATCTACATTATCTTCCAAAACATTATTTCTTAATAGTAAAATCTTTCTATGATTAGAATTTATATGATTTTCAAGCATTTTTTACATTATGTTCAAAAACTTCATTCTTAAGCGTAGTTTCAAAATATTTCTATGGTTTGAGCCCTATATGATTTTCATGTGTCATTCTACATTATGTTCAAAACTTCATTTCTTATACTTTCGATACATTTCTATCATATGACTTATATATGTTTTCGACTATCCTTTTATATTATGTTCCAAAACTTTATATCCAAATCGTAGTTTCGATATCCTTTTCCCATTATTAAACTTCTATTGGTTTTTCAACTATCATTTTACATTATTTTTCAAAACTTTAATTACAAATCGTAGTTTTGAAATCTTTCTATGAGTCAACTTCTATAATTATCATTTGACCCCTATATTATTTTCAAGTGTTCTTCTACATTAGTTTCAAAACTTCACTTCTTATGCGTAATTTTGACTTCTTTCTACCATTTGACTTCTATATATTTTCAACTATCCTTTTACATCATGTTCCAAAACTTTTTTTCTAATCGTAGTTTCAAAATTATTCTATGACTTGAGTACTTCTACAACAATTATTTGTCATTATGTTCAAAAACTATCACTTCAAAATCATAAATTTGATATATTTCTCCAATTTAACATCCGCATGATTTTCATGTATACTTAAACATTGTGTTCGAAAACTCTACTTTTGAAGTTTAATTTCCAAATATACCACGATTTGATTATATATGTTTTTCAACAACCATTCTACATTATTATCCAGAAATTCAATCCTAAATCGTAGTTTTAAAATCTTTCAACGATTTGACTTTTATATTTTTTTAAGCATTCTTCTACATGATGTTCACAACTTCACTTCATAAGTGTGGTTCGATATACGATTTGGCTTATATCTTTTCAACTATTCCAAAACTTCAATTCCAAAATTATTTTTTTGCAATCTTTCTACGATTTAACTTCTATATGTTTTTAATGATCTTTCTACATTATGTGCAAATTAACTTAATGTAGTTTCGAAATCTTTCTACTATTTAGCTTCTATATGTTTTCAACTATCATTTTACATTACTTTCCTAAACTCCAATTCTAAAGTATAATTTTAAATTTATGATACACTTATACTTTCACATGATTGTCAATTATCTATCTATATTATCTTTCAAAACTTTAATTCTAAATCGTAGAATATTTCAATGATTAGAATTCTATATAATTTTCAAGTATCCTTGACTTTATGTTCATAAATCCTTACTTCATAAGTGTAGTTACAAAATCTTTCTACGATTTGACCCCTATATGATTTTCAAGCGTCATTCTACATTATGTTCAAAACTTCACTTCTTAAGATTTTGATATCTTTCTATCGTTTGAGTTCTATATGTTTTCAACTACCCTTTTAGATTATGTTCCAAAACTTCATTTCTGAATCGCAGTTTTGATATCTTTCTATCATTTTACTTTTATATGTTTTTAACTATCCCCTTTTACATTATTTTTCAAAACTTTACTTCCAATTTGTAGTTTCAAAATCTTTCTACGAGTTGACTTTTATCAACTATCATTTGTTCTTATGTTAGAAAATATCACTTCGAAATCGTATATTCGGTATCTTTATCCAATTTAACATCTATATGATTTTCATGTATAATTCTATATTACGTTCCAAAACTCCACTTTTGACGTGTATATACCACATGTAACGCCCCACAACCGCACGGTACGTTACGCTGAGTCAGAATGAATGAGGCAATAACTGGTTATATTTTTATTTGTTGGATTTAGGAACGAGTATTGATTTGAGTTGGTTTCATGTACAGATTGCTAGTGGAGTTTGATGGAAAACAGGTGTTCGTTCAGAGCAGTACTAGGATAGCTGGATTAGAGCGATAATGCCGTCTTTCTTAGTCCGATCGATCGGATGATTTAGATATCACGGCATGCTCGCACGGTCATACTAGTTGAGTAGATCGCGCTTTGCATCGGACCACGGGTTCAAAGGATCGGACGTATCGGTAGGACATGATGCTTAACGGAATCAAACTTTGTGAGTGGGCTCTGTCCCTTCTCCTCTACTCCTTCATGCCTAATAATATGGAATACACGTAAAGACTTGAACACTTGGACTGGAACTTGGGAATCACTACACTGTGGCATGCATAGAGTGTACGTCGTTTGCTTGGATAGGATTGTGGCTTTAATTGATTTGCGCGTATGGATAGTTGGAGCTAGAGTTGGATTATATTTGGGGCAGTTGGAGAAGCAGTTGGAATCATATATCTTGGTTGGAATATCGAGAATTCGGGCGAGCGAGCGTGCATCCGTGCACGGGTATCACTTGGACGCTTTGTCAAGCAAGGCGTGCAGTTGTTGTTCAAAATCAAACAACTGCATCGGCGCGGGGCATTGTGCCACTGTTGGGGCATTGTGCCACGGGATTATTCTGAGCGTGGGGTGTTGCACCAATTGGAACACTGTGTTGAGAAGCGGCATAGTGCCTATGGGGATAACTTGAGATTTGGTGCCTTGGGCTATATGTTGGAAGAATGGTTATGGATATTTTGGTTGGATATTTGGTTGAATGAGTCTAGGATCGCTTGGTGGGACGAGAATGTTCGATCCTTTCGTCATACCTACTTGGTGTCTGCATGTCACGGACAACCTGTGTTGCACAGGGTTTCGTTTCCTCGAACGGGAGAGGCTCTGGGGCACCGGGACCGTTCGACCATGGAGGAGACAAGGGTAACGCGTCTTAGGCACGGCACCGGTAGTTCGATACGAACCAGAGGGGGATAGCTACCCATTGCTGGATCGGGTAGAATTGCCTATTGATTAGTCCGATCAATATCCTTTATGGCTTGGCCAGTGACTTCATATAGATAAGTTTTGGCTTGCTTTTCTTTGGTTGATTTGTGCTTCTTGTAGGCGCGGCCACCTTGCCTCGGCAAGAGTGTGCAGATTGAGATTGGATTGTAAGTTTTGGTTGAGGATGGATATTGAGGCTTGGTTGATGTTTCGATGGTTTCTCGTGTTTCTTGGGCTTTGAGTAGGATGGTTTGCATGCTAGAATCCTTCGGGTTGGTTATTTATTGCTTGTCGATTGGATTGAGTTGAATGCTTGCATGCTTAAACTGTTTTACAACTTTTCTTAACATGTCATCCCTATGCCCTGAAATGAATCTAGGATTCAAGTAGAAAGATCACCATATAACTGTTTGCATTCACTATTTTACTTAGTGTCGGCTTAGACGAGTGGGTTACCCCGCTCACCAGTACGGCTGTGTACTGACCCACGTTTGTGGGTATTATTTCAGATTCGCAGGTGTAGTGGCGCTGCATGGATATACGGGACATAATGTATGAACGGTGAGTACCATTATGGGCTAGAGAAAAGAGCAAGAGTATTATATCGCCTTTGTGGCATTTCATTTGGACCCTATCGAGAGCTTCACTGCATATATTTTGATGTGTGCTTGGTACACAATGCTTGACTTCTGCTGCAACTTGGTCGTTTCGATGATAACTTTGATGTTTGATAACATCGCCTTGTACGAGCGTAACTCCAGGCTCGTACGACATCACGTCCCGATGAGAACGATTGTCCTGCGGGAGCGCTGCAACGTGGTGATTCACGTTCAGCGGGGACTATTGGACTTGCGGGAGATTGGGGCGTGACACCACACTTGGACTTCTGTATGTTTTCAACTATCCTTCTACATTATTATCCAAATTCTATTATAAATCATAGTTTTGGAATCTTTTTGCGATATGTCTTCTATTTGTTTTCAGTGCGTCATTCTATATGTTCACAACTTCATAAGCGTAGTTTCTAAATTTATCTACGATTTGACTATCTTTTTTCATTATATTCCAAAAAATTTACTTCCATATTGTTGTTTCAAAATCTATCTACGATTTAAATTCTATATGTTTTTGAAGAGTTCCTCTACATTACGTTCCAATTCACTTAAATATAGTTTCGATATCTTTCTATTATTCGACTTTTATATGTTTTTTAACTATACTTTTACATTATGTTCCAAAACTTTACTTTCAAATCATAGTTTAAAAAACTTTATACGTGTTTTCTTCTATCAACTATCATTGGTTATTATATTTTCGAAAATATCACTTCGAAATCGTAAATTCGATATCTTTCTCCAATTTAACATCCATATGATTTTAATTTATACTTTTACATTATTATGCAAGAGCACTTTTGAAGTGTAATTTTCAAATTATGCTATGATTTGACTTCTGTATATTTTTCAATTATCCTTCTACATTATTAATATCCAAATATTTTTTTCAAAATTGTAGTTTAAAAAATGTTCTAGGATTTGACTTTTATATATTATCAAGCGACCTCTTCTACATATGATCATTTGTCCTTATGTTAGAAAACTTCACTTCCAAATTGTAGTTTCAAAATCTATTTAATAGTTGATTTCTATCAACTATCATCTGTCCTTATGTTAGAAAACATCACTTCCAAATCGTATCTTTCTCCAATTTAACATCTATATGATTTTCATGTATAGTTCTACATTACGTTCTAAAACTCTACTTTTGAAGTGTATATGCCATGGTTGGACTTCTGTATGCTTTCAACTATCCTTCCACATATTATCCAAATTCTATTCTAAATCATAGTATCGAAATATTTTTGTGATTTGTCTTCTATTTGTCTTCCAAGCCTTCTTCTATATATTCACAACTTCACTTCATAAGTATAGTTTCTAAATCTATCTACGATTTGACTATCTTTTCAACTATCCTTTTTCATTACATTCTAAACTTCACTTCCGCAACGTTGTTTCGAAAACTATCTATTATTTAAATTCTATATGTTTTTGAAGAGTTCTTCTACATTACGTTCAAATTCACTTAAATATAGTTTCCATATCTTTCTACTATTTGACTTTTATATGTTTTTCATCTATCTTTTACATTATGTTCCTAAACTTTACTTCCAAATCGTAGTTTCAAAATCTTTATATGTGTTATCTTCTATCAACTGTCATTGGTTATTATGTTTTCAAAAATATTACTTCCAAATCGTAAATTCGATATCTTTCTCCAATTTAATATCCATATGATTCCATGCATACTTCTTCATTATGATTCAATATCACTTTTGAAGTGTAATTTTAAAATTATGCCATGATTTGACTTCTGTATATATTTTAACTATCCATTTACATTATTATCCAAATATTCTTTTCAAAATTGTTCTAGGATTTGACTTCTATTGGTTTTCAAGCGTCCTTCTACATTATGTTCACAACTTCATTTCTTCTTAAGTTAGTTTCAAAATTTATTTACGATTTGACTTATATCTTTTCAACTATTTTTTTCATTGCATTCAAAAACTTCATTTCCAAATCGTAGTTTCATAATCTTTATATGATTTAACTTCTATATGTTTTTCAAAGCTTCCTTCTACATTATGTTCAAATTCACTTGAGCATAGTTTCAGAATCTTTCGACGATTTGATTTCTATATATTTTTTGATTATCCTTTTGCGTTACGTTTCTAAACTCCAATTCTAAAGTGTAATTTCAAATTTATGCTACAATTAGGCTTTCATATGATTATCAATTATCAATCTACATTAACTTCCAAAACTTTATTTCTAAATAGTAAACTTTTTCTATGATTAGAATTCTATATAATTTTCAAGCATTTTTGATATTATGTTCAAAAACTTCATTTCTTAAGCGTAGTTCCGAAATGTTTCTACGATTTGACCCATATATGATTTTCAAGTGTCATTCTACATTATGTTCAAAACTTTATTTCTTATACTTTTGATACGTTTCTATGACTTCTATATGTTTTCAACTATCATTTTACATTATGTTCCAAAACATTAAAAAGAGAGAGAGAGAGAGAGAGAGAGAGAGAGAGAGAGCAACCAAATTCATCTCTCTCTCTCTCTCTCTCTTATTTTAAGGAGTGAGAAAGAGAGAAAGCAACAACATGGGAGAAGGTGACCGCTGAGGTTACACAGTTTTATATTAGTTTGTAAATTTAAGTAAGCGGATGTGTAAATGACCTTATTATCCATAAATAATTTTTTTTTTTTATATGTCATCCAAGGGAGGTTATAGTTGGGAACCCTGGCTACCCGCTTCACCCCGGTGCTCGGGTATAGTAGGGTCCAAAATTGGAGGGTCTCGTGAGGGACGAGCTATTGGTTCTCTGCTGGTCGTCGCAGTGTCTACTCCTGCAAAAGGAGCACGGGTCGGGGAAGAGTTATCCGCCGCTGAGGATTTTCTGTCCTCATTGGGGTTAACTTTGGAGGCTCTTGCTAGGCCTCTGGAGTTCACTCCAAATTTTGTCTTGCTGCCATAACTCCAGAGGAGAGGGAGACGTTGGAATGGAGGGAAGGACTGCGCAGCCAGTTTCGTAACACGGGCATACGTTCGCTCTAGGAGGTTGCGGCCGTGCTTCGTGAGGCTCATGGCTCATCTGACTGATCGTGTTTTCCTATTTTTGTTTTCATTTTGTATGGCCCTTGATGGCTACATGTTGTAACCCCCCTTTGCAAATGAACTTTTTGTTTT
This sequence comes from Iris macrosiphon, assembly GCA_036927795.1. Taxonomy (NCBI): domain Eukaryota; kingdom Viridiplantae; phylum Streptophyta; class Magnoliopsida; order Asparagales; family Iridaceae; genus Iris; species Iris macrosiphon. Next base: position 212,954,983 of record JAYESA010000004.1, read on the forward strand.
GTTTTGATCAATATCTCTTTTATACGACCCCCGTACTCTGAGGATGTTCAGGCCACATACAGGCCATCTATGCGGTCGGCTATTCTAGTCGCATAGGTCCCGTGCGGCTCCCATGCGGCTTGCTTTCATGTTGGGGTGCATGAGCTCTTATGCGGCCTGTATGATTTTCATGCTTCTACAGTTGTGTAAAGTTTTTTTTTAGTTTTCCTACTTGTAAATTTTTTCCACTTAAAATTTTAAGATTCCTGCACAACTTCTCATTTCCCTCTTCTTTACTTCACCAACCAGGATCTGGGTGCTCATGGAAGATTTGGGCGGTTAAGGCTTCTGTGCACTTCATTCAAATTTTCATTTCCCTCCTATGTTTTTATTTCCATCCTACTCTTTTTTTTTTTTTTTTCAAAACTATGTTTTCATTTCCCGCACAAATTTTCAGATTTCTGCACAAATTTCACACGTCGTAATTGTTTTCATTTCAAAACTTTTCCACCTATGTTTTCATTTCCCTCATCAAACTGAACTGAACCTGGTACATGAGAGAAAGGACTCATCCTTTCTAACTCACCTCCCTCTCTAAATCCAACTCCTCACAGCAATTGCAAGCGTTGGCCATCTCCGAGAAGGAGAGCTTCCGGTCGAACACATCCAGCGACTCCTCGAGCTTGTCGTTCTGGGAGAGCCAACATGGCTGAAGAGGAAGACGCAGCCACCAAGATCCAGTCTTATTTTCGATTGCACCTGGTACTTCTTACACTAATTTTTTTTGCATTCAGTAGGAAGAGAATATTGCAAACTAAGGACTGATACTTCAGTTGCAGCTATATTTGTGTTTCAATGTAGCTAATTCACTAGCCGCGGGAAAATAATTTAGTACCCATTTGAAACGCAGGAATTTCAACATCATGGCTTTTCTCCAGTCCTCGAGTACCCCGTGAGCAGCACGTTCCACGCAACGACGTCCCTGTCGGACATCCCGACGAACACCCTCCGCGCAAGCCCCAGCTCCCCGTTCTTCATGTACATCCATGGCCATGGCCGCGGACGCGACGAACCGGTTGTCGGCGAAGAGGCCGAGCTTGACGGCCGGGGCGTTGATCTGGGACCTGCAGGAGAGTCGGAAGGAGGAGGAGCAGGCATTGAAGAGGGGAGGGAAGGTGTACTGGTTCGGCGGCACGCGGAATGAGGTCCTATTCAATTTGGGCGTTGGCGGTGTCATCGGAACTAGTCTAATCGGCTCGTCGACAGTTCACGAGCCGTGGCCTACACTGACCGGGGTCGCAGCAGGAGCGCTCGCGACTGTGGTAAACACGTTGGAGCATGGCGGGCAGATGGGCATGGTGTTCGAGCTGTTCCGCAACTGCGCTGGATACGTACGTCTCGAAGAGGAGATTGAGAACAACTTGGGGGAGAGAGACGTTTAGAAGAGGGAAGATGGAGACCTGTTTCGAATGAAGATGGCTCTGCAACTGGGGAGGAGTTGAGGTTTTTGCTGCTTCATATGAAGAAGATGACAAAAAAGAGTTTGTGGGAAGCTCTTTGAGCACAAATATAGATCAACTAAGCTTTTTTTTTTTTCTTCCAAACAATTCAATTAGATTGTGTTTGATTAGCCTTTTTTTTCAAAAAAAATATTTTCATCACAAATTTTTTATCAAATTTGTAGTGTTTGATAGCTTATATTTTCCATGAAATTATTTTTCAAAAAACTATCATTTTTCATATTTTTATTCAAAATGGTGGAAAATAAAACTTGTCTAACCTATAGAAAAATATCATATTTTTCGTGAAAATAATGGTAATCAAACACCAAAACAAGTTTTTCATGATTTTTTTGCAAAATTACATGGAATTTTTTTCCTAGAAAAATATTTCAGTGGAATTAATTACTTTTTCACATATTTTCCACCTTGCATTCAAACGCACGCTTAGTTATTTTGATTCTTTCATTGTAAACATAAACTTTGTATAGTACTTGCCTGCTTTGAGATGCAATTGTCTTACGGTTTAAAATCCCGATTTTGACCTAATTTTATTATATGTAATGTTTTTATTTTGATTTTGTCCTGATTGGATCATGATTACGTCCTGATGTTACCATGATTTCCGAATTCAAATTTGAATTAGAAAAATGATCATTTACGACATGCAAAATGTGTTGTAAAATGATCTTTCACGGCATACATTTTGGTGTCGTAAAAGGTTATGTCGTAAATGACCATATTATTTACGGTGCACATTTGTACGCTGTAAATAATCATCTCCATGTTTTTAACGGTATTTGAATACAAGTTGTAAAAAAGGTAGAGTGGGTCATTTACATCGTTCAAATGTTTTTCAAAGCTTCCTTCTATATTATGTTCAAATTCACTTGAGCATAGTTTCAGAATCTTTCGACGATTTGATTTTATATATTTTTCAACTATCCTTTAGTGTTACGTTTCTAAACTCCAATTCTAAAGTGTAATTTCAAAATTATGCTAAAATTTGGCTTTCTCATATGATTATCAATTATCCATCTACATTATCTTCCAAAACTTTATTTCTAAATAGTAAAATTTTTCTATGATTAGAATTAAATATGATTTTCAAGCATTTTGACATTATGTTCAAAAACTTCATTTCTTAAGCGTAGTTCCGAAATGTTTCTACGATTTGAGCCATATATGATTTTCAAGTGTCATTCTACATTATGTTGAAAACTTCATTTCTTATACTTCAATACATTTATATCATTTGGCTTCTATATGTTTTCGACTATCATTTTACATTATGTTCCAAAACTTTATATCCAAATCGTAGTTTCGATATCTATTTGCCATTATTTAACTTTTATAGGTTTCTCAACTATCATATTATATTATTTTCTGAAACTTCACTTACAAATCATAGTTTTAAAATCTTTCTATGTGTCAACTTCTACAATTATCATTTGACCCCTATATTATTTTCAAATGTTCTTCGACATTATTTTCAAAACTTCACTTCTTAAGCGTAGTTTTCATGTCTTTCTACCATTTGACTTCTACATGTTTTTCAACTATTTTTTTACATTATGTTCCAAAACTTTATTTTTCAATCGTACTTTCGAAATCATTCTATGACTTGAGTACTTCTACAACTATCATTTGTCATTATGTTCAAAAACTATCACTTCAAAATCATAAATTCGATATCTTTCAACAATTTAACATCCGTATGATTTTCATGTATACTTACATTGTGTTCAAAAACTCTACTTTTGAAGGTTAATTTCGAAATATACCACGATTTGAATATATATGTTTTTCAACAACCCTTCTACATTATTATCCAGAAATTCAATCCTAAATCGTAGTTTCGAAATCTTTCTACGATTTGACATTTATATTTTTTCAAGCGACCTTCTATGTTATGTTCACAACTTAACTTCATAAGCGTGGTTTTGAAATCGATCTAGGATTTGACTTATATCTTTTCAACTATCATTTGTCCTTTTATTCCAAAATTTCACTTCTAAATTATTTTTTCGGAATCTTTCTACGATTTAACTTCTATATTTTTTTAAAGATCCTTTTACATTATGTTCAAATTCACTTAACTAGTTTCAAAATCTTTCTACGATTTAACTTCTATATGTTTTTCAACTATCCATTTTACATTAGTTTCCTAAACTCCAATTCTAAAGTATAATTTCAAATTTATGCTACAATTATACTTTCACATGATTGTCAATTATCTATCTAGATTATCTTCCAAAACTTTAATTCTAAATCGTAGAATATTTCAATGATTAGAATTATATATAATTTTCAAGCATCCTTGACATTATGTTCATAAAACTTTACTTTTTAAGCGTAGTTCCAAAATCTTTCTATGATTTGATCCCTATATGATTTTCAAGCGTCCTTCTACATTATGTTTAAAACTTCACTTCTTAAGATTTCGATATCATTCTACCGTTTGAGTTATGTATGTTTTCAACTACCTTTTTAGATTATGTTCCAAAACTTCATTTCTGAATAGTAGTTTTGATATGTTTCTATCATTTTACTTTTATATTTAAATTATCCTATTTTATATTATTTTCAAAAACTTAACTTCCAAATTGTAGTTTCAAAATCTTTCTACGAGTTGACTTTTATCAACTACCATTTGTCCTAATGTTAGAAAACATCACTTCCAAATCGTAAATTCGGTATCTTTCTCTAATTTAACATCTATATAATTTTCATGTATAATTCTACATTAGGTTCCAAAACTCCACTTTTGAAGTGTATATGCCATGCTTGGAATTCTATATGTTTTCAACTATCCTTCTACATTAGTATCCAAATTATATTCTAAATCATAGTTTCGAAATCTTTTTGCGATATGTCTTCTATATGTTTTCCAAGTGTCCTTCTATATATTCACAACTTTACTTCAGAGGCGTAGTTTCTAAATCTATCTACGATTTGACTATCTTTTCAACTATCATTTTTCATTATATTCCAAAATTTCACTTCCATATTGTTGTTTCAAAATCTATCTACGATTTAAATTCTATATGTTTTTGAAGAGTTCTTCTACATTACGTTCAAATTCACTAAAATATAGTTTCGATATCTTTCTACTATTCGACTTTTATATGTTTTTCAACTATTCCTTTATATTAGGTTCCAAAACTTTACTTCCAAATGGTAGTTTCAAAATCTTTATACGCGTTGTCTTCAATCAACTGACATTGGTTATTATGTTTTCAAAAATATCATTTCCAAATCGTAAATTCGATATCTTTCTACAATGTAGCATCCATATGATTTTCATATATACTTCTACATTATGATGCAAGAGCACATTTGAAGTGTAATTTTGAAATTATGCCATGATTTGACTTCTGTTTATTTTTCAATTATCATTCTACATTATTATCCAAATATTCTTTTCAAAATCGTTGTTTCGAAAACGTTCTAGGATTTGACTTCTATAGGTTATCAAGCGTCCTCTTCTACATTATGTTCAAAACTTCATTTCTTCTTAAGCGTAGTTTCAAAATTTATTTTCGATTTGACTTATATCTTTTCAACTATCTTTTCGTACTGTATTCCAAAACTTCACTTCCAAATCTTAGTTTCAGTATCTTTCTATGATTTTATTTCTATATGTTTTTCAAAGCTTCCTTCTACATTATGTTCAAATTCACTTGAGCATAGTTTCAGAATCTTTCGACGATTTGACTTTATATGCTTTTCAACTATCCTTTTGCGTTACGTTTCTAAACTCCAATTCTAAAGTATAATTTTGAAAGTATGCTACAATTAGACTTTCATATGATTCTCAATTATCCATCTACATTATCTTTCAAAACTTTATTTCTAAATAGTAAAATCTTTCTATGATTAGATTCTACATTATTTTCAAGCATTTTTGACATTATGTTCAAAAACTTCATTTTTTAAGTGTAGTTCCAAAATGTTTCTACGATTTGAGCCCTATATGATTTTCAAGTGTCATTCTACATTATGTTCAAAACTTTATTTCTTATACTTTCGATATAATTCTATCATTTGACTTCTATATGTTTTCGACTATCCTTTTAGATCATGTTCCAAAACTTTATATCAAAATTGTAGTTTCAATATATTTTGCCTTTATTAAACTTTTATAAGTTTTTCAACTATTATTTTATATTATTTTCTGAAACTTCACTTACAAATCATAGTTTTGAAATCTTTCTATGAGTCAACTTCTATAATTATCATTTGACCCCTATAATATTTTCAAGCATTCTTCTACATTATTTTCAAAACTTCACTTCTTAAGCGTAGTTTTGATATCTTTCTACCATTTGATTTTTATATATTTTTTAACTATCCTTCTATATTATGTTCCAAAACTTTATTTTCCAATCGTAGTTACGAAATCATTCTATGACTTGAGTAATTTTACAACTATCATTTGATATTATGTTCAAAAACTATCACTTCAAAATCATAAATTTGATATCTTTCTCCAATTTAACATCCGTATGATTTTCATGTATACTTATACACTGTGTTCGAAAACTCTACTTTTGAAGTTTTATTTCAAAATATACCACGATTTGATTATATATGTTCTTCAACAACCCTTCTACATTATTATCCAGAAATTCAATCCTAAATCGTAGTTTCAAAATCTTTCTATGATTTAACTTTTATATTTTTTCAAGCGTCCTTCTATGTTATGTTCACAACTTAACTTCATAAGCGTGGTTTCGAAATCGATCTATGATTTGCCTTATATCTTTTCAACTCTCATTTGTCCTTTTATTCCGAAACTTCACTTCAAAATTGTTTTTTTCAGAATCTTTCTACGGTTTAACTTCTATACGTTTTTAAGGATCCTTCTACATTATGATCAAATTCACTTAACGTAGTTTCAAAATCTTTCTACGATTTAAGTTTTGTATGTTTTTCAACTATCATTTTACATTACTTTCCTAAATTCCAATTCTAAAGTATAATTTCAAAATTATGCTACAATTATACTTTCACATGATTGTCAATTATCTATCTATATTATCTTCCAAAGCTTTAATTCTAAATCCTAGAATATTTTAATGATTAGAATTCTATATAATTTTCAAGCATCCTTGACATTATGTTCATAAAACTTTACTTCTTAAGCATAGTTCCAAAATCTTTCTTTCCATTCTTTTTGATGATCCGTGATCTAAATGCGGCATGCTTAAAGGACGAATTTCCCCTCCCGATTATAGACATCATGATCGATAACACATGTGGCTTCGAGCGTATGTCCTTCATGGATGGATTTTCGGGCTATAATCAGATCAGGATGTCCCCAGACGACGAGAAAGATACGTTGTTCCGAACACCAATAAGGATATATCGCTACACAGTCATGCCCTTTGGTCTGAAGCGCAGATGCTACATACCAGCGAGCTATGAGCACCATCTTCCGTGAACATCTGTGTAAGACGGTTAAGTGTTATGTCGATGACACTACTGTCAAAATATCCCTCCAATACGACTAACTCCAAGATCTGAGGACGATATTTGATCTAATGCAGGCACACCAGCTGAAGATGAATGTAACGACCCGTTCTGTTCAAGCGAATAGCCGATTCAAATGACGCAAGTGTAACGACCCGACCCGCTTTGCTCGACGAGAAGACTCGTTTGAGGCAAAAGGATTTATAGACTTGGCCCTTTAGGAGTTCAGACTTAGACTTTCAGAGGCTCGATCGGAGTATCGCTCGACCGAGGCAAATCATCGCTAAGGTGGGTGGCTACGATGAATGACCTGTTCCGTTCAAGCGGACAGCCGATTCAAACGGTGCAAGTGCAACGACCCCACCCGCTTTGCTCAGCGAGAAGACTCGTTTGAGGCAAAAGGATTTCTATAATTGGCCCTTCAGGAGTTCAGACTTAGACTTTCAGAGGCTCGCTCGGAGTATCGATCGACCGAGGTGAATCATCGCTAAGGTGGGTGGCTACGATGAACTTCTCTTTGCTTAGCCAGCACACTTAAAATATGGACGATACATGCTAGTCACTAGGTGAATCACCCCCAGCATGCTTATAAAGAATACAACGCACCTACCTAAGAGAATAATCCCAACTTGTATTGCTTGTGTTAGAAGATGGAAATAAAACTTTGCTTTTAAATGGACCCTCGCATGTTACCTTTGCCTTGTGCAACTAGACCCCGCTATGACTCGAGTAAAAATGATATATACTCTTTATCGTGCATTGTTCACTTGTTTACACTGTACGTCCCTAGATCATGTTGCTCGGTATGTCCCTTTACGATAATACTCCTCGCACTACTCCTTAGACCGTGCCAAAGTAAAGGCTTTTGTTCTATATGAATGCAATGCTTGCCTGCTTATATGTTAACTTGTACTCGTTGCCTCATTTTAATGCTCGCCACATAATCCATGCCACGATCGTGTAACACTATCCATGTCATGTTTTCATTTAGTTCTTCCTGAAAGACTATCGAATAGTCGTTCCATGCAAGTATAAACCTGAAAGTATCCGGGACCGCTAGGTCGCCAAGGCAGTTTCCAAACCAAGGGATTAGCACCATGTCAATGAATCCAAGAATCATAGCTCATGGAGCATACTCATTCTGAACAAGAATCCAAGAATCATGAATCAATGAATCAAGAATCCAAGAATCAACAAGTCATGAAATGAATCTAATAAATCTGAAATCCTAGACTTGCATGGTCACAGACAACTCGTACATGAGGTAATAACATGGATTCATCGGACGATCATCGGGGCACCGAGATCGTACCATCCTAGGAGGAATATGGGTATTGCGTGACCAAATTGGTAGGATGCTCTCTGGTTTGGGGCGACACAATATATTCAATGGTCGGGCCCTTGGTATTGCATCCTACACTTGCATAATCTGGCTGACTCCATGATCTATGGTAGTCTCATTATGTATGGTCAGGATGATGGATAACGCCCAATGACTCTTTTGTTATGCCTCATCTTCGTCCGAGACTATGCATTGTCCTTTATGACTAAGCCAGTGACCTCATGTTCATATAGATAAGTCATACTCGCTTAGCGGCAATCCGCATACGAGTCATTATATCACATCATGTAAACTGAAACACCTAAACGATATGAATATGAGACACTTATGTATAATTGAACACATTGAACATCCAATGCAAAATGCCTTATAATCCGAGTAACTCGTGCCTACGAAACAACACATTGCACATGATATTGTGTTTGCTTATGTTATTGCCCCTAGATTTCGTTATAAATGCTTGTGCTTGGTTTAACTTGGTTTACATTGGACAGGGAAGGACAAATGATAATTTGGTAAGTCTTGCTGTATTTTTTTATATCACACGGTGCACTGCCACACGAGTTAGGCTCTTCATAAATGCCATAAAACTGATCCTAAGACAAGACTAGAAAGATAACTCAACAGATGGTGCACGGAACCTATATAACGTGTTTGGATTATCGAGTGGGTGAGAAGCCTCCCCACCAGTGCATTCATATACTGATAACCCACCAGATTGCTTGCAGGGTGCGAAAGAATCTCGTTCGGTACGGATGCCTCCTTCGTGCATGCTAAGGTGTGGAGTTCGCTCTGGAGCCTTGGAGCGTGGCATCCGGAACTAAAGCACATATACAAGACATAATGTTGGAACATCGCCTATGTATCATTCAACAAATGTAGCCACTTAGCACGCTTTTACTTTTTCAGAGAGAGAGACTTGAGCGACTTGTAATCTCGGCCTAGCGCCGCCTGTAACACTTGTTCAATATCAATAAAGAGCTTATTTTATTTTTATACTTGTGTTATTCAATGCTTCCGCTATTGACGACTCTGTGAACTTGTTACCAATCACATGTGCGTTTCTTATTCCGCTGCACTCGGATAATCTGTACGATTCTGTGGCTTAGACCTCTTACTGCCTGTTTAGATCATGGTCTTGCACGGGAGCGGCTTACGTTCGTGCGACATCATGCCCAGATAGGAGAAGATCATCCTGCGGGAGCGCTGGCGCGGTGATTCCTTCCTAGCGGGGACGGTCGATTATATGCGTAAGATCGGGGCATGGCATATTGGTATAAGAGCATTGCTATATGCCTTGGGACTTCGTATCGATTTTCTCTGTTTCGAAAGCAGGTTTGTGGGTTATGTTCAAAATAAACTCTCTCGTTGACCCGAAGGGATGTTCCAAACAATGAGTCTAAATAATTTCAAAAGTTACTTGTGAATGATATGATTGCTTATACAAAATTGTAATGCGAAGGCCTTTGTGCTGACCTGTGCTAGACTTTGTAGGAATAGACTCGTGCGAGAATTGCGACTTATGTGCGAACTCGAATACCTATACATAATTTTTCAGCTGGTTAGTGTGCGAAATAGAATGTCGTTCGAACAGTTAGATATGCACACAACCTTTTGGCTAAGTTGTGTAGAGTATCGCACACCAAGACCCTTTGCTGCAAGCCAGTTGCAAGCGAGATTGGGATATCGTTCAGACAAGGATAAGTCAGACTTAGAATGGCAACCGATATAAACTTTATCAGTTTATTGCTTAGGAAAATATAGAAAATCGTGCTTGGATTTTGAGAAATAGCTCGAACGGTATTTAATGTCTGAAGATACAAATCGAATATGGTTTACTTGGATGACTATCAACAAAAATATATATGAGAAACTAAGATTTTGTCAGGCGATGCTTATGTATCATGCAAGGATTCTAAGGAACGACTTGGTAAATATGCTAGCTGATGCGAACACGATTGAGAATTTAATTAGATGACTCGATTCTTGAGTGTTGTATGGATCTTTTAAAAATGTCCAAACGGATTTATAGGTCTCGTGCGATAGTTGGATTGAACGAATGAGAATGTCTTGAACAAGTGATAAGGCTTATATCGAATAGGGATTCATGAAAACGAAAATCAATATCTTGGTCAAGAAAACTTGGTAGAAACTTGGGGATCATGCGAGTGATTTCAGATTGGATCAAACAGATTGAACTTGAATACAATATCGCTCTAATAGAAGTTAGCCATGGAAAGAAATATTGGGGTTCGATGAAAGAAATAAGTGATAACAGATTTTACCTAGAGTTTGGAAGAACGATATTGAATATAGTTCGAAAAGGTAACCTTTAAAATTAGACCCAACGAGAACGGTTATCCTGCGGGAGAGCCGACGTTGTGATTTCATGTACGGCGGGGATAATCGAACTCACGGGAACATGTTCGGTGATTATTCCAAATGAACTCGATGAATAGAACGTATCAAAAGTGGATAGACTTTGGCTTGGATATTGAACTTAGTTGCTTGAGGAGTTCTAGAAGTAGACTACGGATTTACCGAACGGTAACATTGAAGTTGGATGATTTTTCTAGATGAATTATAATCACTGCATGAACGAACAAGACTTGATGAATTAATATATATATATATATATATATATATATATATATATATATATATATATATATATATATATATATATATATATATATATATTTGATGGAGCAAAGTAAAATGATAAGGTGTCTCGATCATTTTGATGATAACCATAATGTTCGACGTTCTTGTCTTGTGCGAGTGTAACTCTATGCTCATACACGCGTCATGCCCGGATTAGGACGATTATCTAGCGGGAGCGTTGGCGTGGTGATTTTACGTCCAATGAAAATGATTGAACTTGCGGAAGACAGGAGTGTGACAACTGATGGATCGTATTGACTTATGCTTTGACATGATAAGACAAAATTGGGAATACAAGTGATCGAAAGTATTCCAGGGATAAGTTAGCCTAGAATCTGGAGTAAATCACGCTTGATGGTTTCGTGAACGGATACATGAATCATGTTGGACGACTTAGAGTTATAATCAAAGGTTTAGAACTGAATCTTGGCTTGATGGTCTAAACTTGGAATAGATATATGGATTCTATCAAACATGTTTAAGGAGATAGACTATGTGAATCGTTAGGCTTGTCTTGCAACTTGGACATATCATGGATTTCCTGAACGAACTCGAACCCTATACGAACGAACGTGTTAATCTGTGTAGGATAATCTGTCCTCGATGATTAGAAATCTGAGTAAAATGAGCTTAGGTAGAATATTCATGCAAACGAACAATGGTTTGACCTTAGGAATTAGGGCGAGCATCGTGTGACAAATTTGCACGATGAATCGTTTGCTTAAACTTGTACCTATGACCTTATAAGATGACCTAGTAATTAGGCAGACGACCCTACGCCAAGTGAAAAAACCTATGTGACCGACTTTAGAATATTGCTTGAATAAGCCATAGAACTGGGGTAGCAAGACTTAGTGTTATACTTGGAATGGTAAGTGTGTGTTATGCTTGACCCGAATGGATGGACGCTAGTCGATTGATCGGATAGATCGTGCTTAATGGTGGTGCAAATACTTGATTTGAGTCGGATTGGAAAGTGACTTGGATTTTTATTAACCCTATCGAAAGTATCATTATGATTCATAAAACGAGAACCCTTGAGATTTTCACAAGTAGCTTGTCCGAATTCACTATCACTAAGTTTGGTTGAATACATGTGTTTGAGGGATGCCTTGAACGTGTGCACGATCCAAGACCCAGTGATATGTTGAACTCGAGTGCAAAGACTTCGCTATCACTAAGTTAGTTGACATGCATATGTTTGAAGGACGCTTTAAATATGTGCACGATCCAGACTCGCGATATGCTGATCTCGAATGCTAGTGCAAGTGAATATGTTAGATCCGCATGGACAAGTATAACGACTTGTATAAGTTTACCTCAGCCTTGGATCGTCATTCAAGATAGATTGTAACGTACCCTGCGTTAAGCAATATGTTCCGCGCTAAGGCACAATAGAGACCGAGTCAGAACTTGGATTGAATGATAGAGTCATTCAATGAGACCGACCCAGCATACACGCGACACTGTATAAAGAACGAGTAGGAAATTGTGTTCGAACGGATCTAGTGGTACCGATTGCTACGCTGGGATAGATTCAATAATATGATAGAACGGTTTATGCTCAGGAAGTCTCGAGGATAGAACTTTTTCTGAGTGGTGTATAATGTAACGACCCATTTCGTTCAAGCGGATAGCCGTGTCACGCCCCAGTCCCAAAATACGTAGGATTAGGAATACATAACATGCCAGCCGTATGGATATAGAGACTCCAATATATGAAAACCATAACACATACGTATGTTGTAATATGAACAATAATTCACAAGTGGTATATAATTGTCACAAGTCACAGGGCATAACTAAATCTCATCCACAAAAATCATAAAGAAATAAATGATCATATATATCAATAAACCAAATATGAAGAATAACAAAATCTCATCCACAAAAATCATAAAGAAATAAATGATCATATATATCAATAAACCAAATATGAACTGGTCAAGAAGAACTAATAGTTGGATGGAGACAAATCCACTACCAAATTAGAATATAAAAGTAAACATAATAAGTACATCATCTAATGATCAGAGAGGCTCGAAGAAAATACCTCCTCGAGAGATAATGAAGTAGCAAGTCCTGATCCATGCTCCTACGAATAGTCATGATCGTCCACACCTAGAAAGGGACCAGGTCCTCAGAGGGTCGTAACAAGATACATAGAAGCATGCCAATAAAATACTGAAAATAAATATCCAAAGGGTCATCTAACCGCCTATGTGAATGCACTTTGAGAACAACTTTCCAATACGTGGGCTATCTGGCTAAAATGGGATTGGCATGATTCTCTCGGAGAATCAGGGGCCTAAAAAGTATGACGTCTTTTGAACACCAGAGGCCGCCTGTAGATTATATATGGGTCATCATACCACGCATCTCCGGCGGAGCGTGCGGGTTATACAAGAAAAGTGCAAAGGAGCCCAAACGCCTTACTTGTTGTTCTCCCCACCCCATGCTCTATTCATGCCATATCCATGACACGATGACATGTCTAATAACAGCCAAGGCTTCTAATTATGCAAATTCTATCAGCAGTTATCCCTATCCGTCGTATGTCCTATACGAAAAGGTGGCCAGCTGAATATGCAAGTTCGTGTTCTACATGAGACACATACTCGTGTTGTCACGCCCCAGTCCCAAAATATCGAGGGACTGAACACGTGGCAATGGCCATCAGCACACACCGATGGACAAATCCAATTTAATGGATCCATCAGGGTGTACTTAAGCTGTAGTACAACAATAAAGGTCTAATGATACAAGTCACAGTCTATTCTAATCTCATCCACAGAAGATAATCACAGATCAAATGCTAGAATAAATTAAAATAAATATAATCTAACATGTCTCACTAAAAGTGTCTCGGGGAACAACCCTAGAATAAGTCTGACACATCAATGCAATAGACAGGAAATAAAGTAACTAGAAATAGAAATAACTGAGTATATGAAGCCAATACTCAGGAGAAGTCCTCTAGCACTATCTCGTCCTCGGGTTCTGGTACTGCTCCAATGTATGCTCCTATCTCGTATACCTCGGGATAGATCTCTTCTGCTATACCTGGGGACATAATCTGGATCCAGGTCCTCAGGGGACATAGCAAGGTACAAAATAACTCATGCCAAAATAAATACAGTATAATAATAAATGAAACAAGAGGGTAAACTATGTAATCAGCTATGTGATATGCAAGTGAGAGCATTAATCATACTTAGGCTGAAACTACTATAGGCTCTGTGTCGGGGAAATCCATAGCAGCATTTAGTATCACGACTCCCGTATATATGCCAAAGCAAGCAGTATTGTATATATATCAATAATCAGCCTGTAGTATGGTGTCTCTCCCCACCCAATGTAATCACACGTCTCATGTCCATGACACGCAAGATCTTGACCTCTAACTGATGCAACAAGTCATAATGATAGCTAAGCATATGTAATATCTATGTCACAAGTCCTGTAGCCTATACAGACTCAACATGAATAGCTTAGAAGATTTTTTCACATGAATAGTGTCAGGTGTCCTGGGTTATGACGTACTTGATAATGCAAGCACGAGAATGTAGAGGATCTCGATATCCATGTCTAGGTGACATTACACAACTCTGCGTACAGTGTTGGCACCCAAATATTATTCACACGCTAAGTAATGTCACACGGTCCTAGGTTGAACAGATACAACATATAAATAAATCAAGGAAATAATATGTAACAAGGACTGCAAGGTTGGCAAGGTACACTTGCCTGGGGTTTGGTTTCCAATTGTGGCTCTGGTATTCGTGAAATCTCCAGGAACTTCTCCGGATGCTGAAACAAACATTACCATCATGCTCAGAAGATATCAAATAGCTAGAATTGCCTGTCCTTGAGTACAATTTGGACACAGGGGCAACAATGACACTTTCTGGTTAAAGCGGGGTCCACAGGTGGCCCGCTTCGCACCAAAAAATGTGTCAGGGACAAAGTTCTGTAAATTCATCAAACTTAGTGTCAACAAGCCCAGAACGATGATACGAACCCAACGAAACATCCAGAACTGGATTCCGATGAGCCGGTCACAAAATCGCCCATCAAGTGGGGCCGCGGGGCCCACGATACGCGATTTTGTCAACATTCTCAGAATTGAACCAAACTTGGGTCACAGGACCAGCGTATTGCTACGAGTCGATGGCGCAAGTTTCGTTTCAATCCGACGTGTGTACACAAAGTTACAACGAGTTCCAGAACGGGGCCGATATGGGACGTTGTCGACGGATACGCATTGATTCGGGTGTGCACGCACATCCAAATCAACTTTCGCAAAATCTTACACGTCCATATTAACGGCGCGCACCTTTCGGTAA
Organism: Iris macrosiphon; assembly: GCA_036927795.1. Classification (NCBI taxonomy): domain Eukaryota; kingdom Viridiplantae; phylum Streptophyta; class Magnoliopsida; order Asparagales; family Iridaceae; genus Iris; species Iris macrosiphon. The sequence goes on from JAYESA010000004.1 coordinate 212,970,288, forward strand.
AGTCCGTACGCGACCAAGTTGTCTCGTTTGGCGGGGCGCACTCAGTTCCGGGGTAAAATAGGGCATTATTTTTCCTGATTTTGGGTCACATTTTGCGATCGCCACAGGACGCGACACACCGAGCGGGTTATACGGGTATCGAGAGGGTCACGCAGGGTTTGCGTCATAGCAGACGAAATGGGAAACGGGACAGCGAGGAGAGAGAAATGGCTACCCGAACAGGGCTCCACAGAGGGCAAAAATTGCGATTCCGTGAGGCGGCGCGACACGGTAGTGTCGGGTCTAGGGTTAGGGTTTCGGCCACTGGCGGCCGGGGGACGGCGGAGGTGGCATCGCCGGAGGCGGCAGAGCGCTGGGGGCGGGCTGGGCGTCGCCGGGGGCTCTGGTGGCCGGAGGACGGCCGCTGCTGCTGCTGGCCGGAGGAGGCGGGGGCGAGGGCTGCGGAGGCGGGGCCGGTGGCAGCGGCGAGGGGAGAGGGTGGTGGCGATGGCTGCTCGGGGCTGAGCTGGCGGTGGCCGTGGAGATCCGGCGGGGTAGGGGGGGTTCTGGTGGCAGAGGCGATGTTGGTGGCGGCTTAAATAGGACGGGGGAGAGGAGAGAAGGGGCGGGGCGTTGCCGGGAGAGGCGGGGCGTCGTGGCGTGGGAGGTGGGGACGTGGCCGGGCAGCGCGGAGGCAAAGGTGTCGTGGCCGGGCGGGGCGGGGCGAGGCCGGAAAACGCGGGGGAGGAGGGGTTCGTGCGGTGAGGGGGAGCGGGTCGGATCCGGGTCGGGTCGGGTCGGGTTGGGTAGGACCCGACCCATTAGGGTCTAGGGGCGGTTCAGGCCGGTCCGGTTTGGTTGGACCGGGTTCAGCCCGGTTCAACCCGGTTTGACTAGGTTTTATTAAAACAGGGTTTTAGGTCTTTAAAAATTGTCCTGGGTCCAATAAATTCCAGAAAAATTACCCTATGTCCAATATTTTATTTTACACCCAAAAATATTATTTTCATAATATTTTAATATTGTTTAAAAACATTTATTTTTATTTAATTCCAAAAATACCTTGATTTTAATTAGTGAAAAATCACCGAAAATTTCCAGAAAAATTACGAATATTTATTTTTAAAAATCCTAAAAAATCAGGGGGTTTACAATCTACCCCCCTTAAGTGGATTGTGTCCTCGCAATCAAAGAATAACCGGTCAACAAAGATGACACGGTTGCAAGCATTGTTCGAAGCACATCACGATCAAGGATGAGGGTTTTAAGAAAAAACACATAGGGAATCACTTCCCTAAGAAATGGAAGTTATGCAATTTCCAGAGGGAAGAAAATTTAGAAAACTACAGTTTTAGAAAAACTAGGTTATCACTTTATAAAACATACTAGGTTATTAGCAAGATTAAAATTATCAGGTTAAGACTAAGGTCACGAACCAATAGGCACGAGCTAAAACAAGACTAGAATAACTACGAATAACTTACGAGCATTATCTACTCCACGAGTCTGCGCGTTCTCTAAGGTCATCGCCAGAGCTTGTCCGCGTCCTTGCAGTCGATTTCTCTGCTGCTGTTGAGCCTGCTGGAAGAGTAGTGCCTGGGGTATCAAAGGTGGCCTCGGCTGATACCCTCCTGGTGGTGGTGATATTACTCCTTCAACTCCCGTTTGCGGTGCTCCCAATGATGGATAGGCTGGCCTTGGTACTGATAAAGCTTGTTGGTTTACCATTGGTGCTCCTTCTCGACGCTCAAGGCATTCCCTCACTAAATGCTGACTGGATCCACAAGCTAAACATAATCCTATTTTGCATCTGCACTCGTTCTCAATGTGGCCTCGCTTGTGATAATATTGACAGATAGGCAGTACTTGTGGAGATGCTCGGGGTGGCTGGTGCATGTGAGACCTCTTTGTAATTTCTTCCTGTGGTGCTCTGGTTGGTACTGATGTGGCTGGTTGATGAATCATCAATGCTTTCTCTCGACGTTCAGGGCAATCCTTTACCGAATGCTGTTTGGATCCGCAAGACAAACATAGTCCCAATCTGAGTCGACATTCTTTAGCGAGATGGCCTACCTTGCCACAGTAGTGACAAGTAGGAAGGACTAGTGCTAATGGTGTAGATACTCTCTGTGGTGGATTCATCTGTGGTCGCTTTGTAACTCTTTCCTGCTGTGCTTAGTCTGGTGCTAATGCATACATCCGCTTCTGGCTGGACTCTATCCTTGTGATGCCCTCCATGGGTCGTGCTACAGCAAGAACGTCCGTTGCAACGGAGCTGATTAACTTTCGTAGCTCAGAGTTAAGTCTGTAAATGATCTTCTCCGTTTAGCTTGGTTGGGCTTCTTCATGAACCTTCTGATAGGCTTGCATCATCGCGTAGAACATTTGAAACATTTGTTGTTCGTCCATAAGCTGTCCTAGTGGAAAGGTAGAAATCGGTGGAGTAAACTGCGTCGATGGTGGAACGTCATCTTGCTGGATTCTCGAGACATGCTGACTTGCTTGACTGCATTATTGTGATGATTGATCTTCACCAACTGGTGTCACTTCATCTTCGTAGGTAACCACAACACCTTGTGGTATTCCTGCATGAGCCTCGTTGCTGGCTTGTGGATCCATTTCTCTGCATCCAAAATAAATAATAAGAGGCGCACAGGAATCAAGGCAGGATGCAAGTCAATAAATTAATTCGAATAGATATCAAGAACGATTCAAGCAAGTGGATGAGATCCTAAAAATTATCCTATTCTTATTGCAGGCTTGCTCGGTCCCTAAGTTGAAACCGAACAATTTAGTCGTTGACCTCCATGGACCACCACAAAAACCATGTCACGCCCCAGTCCCAAAATATCGAGGGACTAGACACGTGACAATGGCCAACAGCACACACCGATGGACAAACCCAATTTAATGGATCCATCAGGGTGTACTTAAGCTATAGTACAACAATAAAGGTCCAATGATACAAGTCACAGTCTATTCTAATATCATCCACAGAAGATAATCACAGATCAAATGCCAGAATAAATCAAAATAAATATAATCTAACATGTCTTACTAAAAGTGTCTCGGGGAACAACCCGAGAATAAGTCTGATACATCAATACAATATACAGGAAATAAAGTAACTAGAAACAGAAATAACTGAGTATGTGAAGCCAATACTCAGGAGAAGTCCTCTGGCACGATTTTATCCTCGGGTTCTGGTACTGCTCCAATGTATGCTCATGTCCCGTATACCTCGGGATAGATCTCTTCTGCTATACCTGGGGACATAATCCGGATCCAGGTCCTCAGGGGACATAGCAAGGTACAAAATAACTCATGCCAAAATAAATATAGTGCAATAATAAATGAAACAAGAGGGTAAACTATGTAACCAACTATGTGATTTGTAAGTGAGAGCATTAATCATACTTAGGCTGAAACTACTATAGGCTCTGTGTCGAGGAAACCCATTGCAGCATTTAGTATCACCACTCCCGTATATATGCCAAAGCAAGCAGTATCACGACTCCCGTATATATGCCAAAGCAAGCAGTATTGTATATATATATATATATCAATAATCAGCCTATAGTATGGTGTGTCTCTCCCCACCCAATGTAATCATATGTCTCATGTCCATGACACGCAAGATCTTGACCTCTAACTGATGCAACAAGTCATAATGATAGCTAAGCATATGTAATATCTATGTCATAAGTCCTGTAGCCTATACAGACTCACCATGAATAGCTCAGAAGATTCTGTCACATGAATAGTGTCAAGTATCCTGGGTTATGACGTACCTGCATGGGCCACCACAAAAAAATGTCACGTCCCAGTCCCAAAATACGTAGGACTAGAAATACGTAAGCATGTCAGACGTATGGATATGGAGACTACAATATATGGAAACCATAACACATACGTACGCTGTAATATGAATAATAATTCACAAGTGGTATATAATTGTCACAAGTCACAAGACATAACTAAATCTCATCCACAAAAATCATAAAGAAATAAATGATCATATATGTCAATAAACAAATATGAACAAGTCGAGAAGAACTAATAGTTTGATGGAGACAAATCCACTACCAAACTAGAATATAAAAGTAAACATAGTAAGTACATCATCTAATGATCAGAGAGGCTCGAAGGGAAGACCTCCTCGAGAGATAACGAAGTAGCAAGTCCTGATCCGTGCTCCTATGAATAGTCATAATCGTCTACACCTGGAAAGGGACCAGGTCCTCAGAGGGACGTAACAAGATACATAGAAGCATTCCAATAAAATACGGAAAAGAAACATCCAAAGGGTCGTCTAACTGCCTATGTGAATGCACTTTGAGAACAACTTTCCAACACGTGGGCTATCTGGATAAAATAGGATTGGCATGATTCTCTCGGAGAATCAGGGGCCTAAAAAGCATGAGGTCTTTTCAACGTCAGAGGCCACCTGTAGATAATATAGGGGTCATCATACCACGCATCTCCGGCGGAGGGTGCGAGTTACACAAGAAAAGTGCAAAGGAGCCCAAATGCCTTACTTGTTGTTCTCCCCACCCCATGCTCTATTCATGCCATATCCATGACATGATGACATCTCTAATAACTGCCAAGGCTTCTAATTATGAAAATTCTATCAGCAGTTATCCCTATCCGTCGTACGACCTATACGTACCGTTGGCCAGCCGAATACGCAAGTTCGTGTCCTACATGAGACTCACACTCGTGTAACAATTGTGTCATGGCCAATGAAATATAAGAATCCTCATGATAATAGGATGGTCTCAAAAAACTACGTCAACATGCATAATATATAATAAAGATAAGGTACGACGCCACCGTCGTTGCACTCAAGTTATTCTTGGACGTGCAGTTTATATAGTAGTTAAAATATATGACTAAATAACAGAAATAAAATGCATGCACCATATGGAATATAAATCACAGTACAATGGCAAGGTATACTTGTCTGGCAAGAAAGCTGCGTAATGTAAACTTTCAGGTGTCAAGTATAGAGGATCGTAAACTATGGCCTCCGAATGAACATCTCCGGATACTGAAATAAATATCACCAATATTTTCGGAATCAGCAAGATATTCAAAAAAGTTTACCCTTTCGTCCAATTTGGACACAGGGGCAAAACAATAATTTTAGTTCAAAGCAGGTTCACATATGGGCCACTTTACACCGAAATAAGTGCTAGAGGTAAAGGTCTCTAAATGGGACAAATTATAGGTCAAACAAATTCTAAATGACGATAAGAACTCAACGGTATGTCCAATTTTGGATTCAGGTAACCCGATCACAAATTTGCCCTTCAAGTCAAACCGTGGGGCCCGCGAATAGGTGGCTCGGTCAACTGTCTCGGAATCGCGTGAAACTTGGGTCACAGGGCGTGATACCACGAATCCAATGGCGCAAGTTTTGTCGCATTCTGACGAGAGTAGACAAAGTGGGGTGGTGGTTTGCAAAAGTCGCGATACGGGGACTTTTTACGGATACGGGTTGATTCCGACGCGCACACACGTCTGAATCAACTTCCGCGAAAGCCCACACGTCAGGACATACCATACGTGCCTTTCGGTGTAATTGGTACGTGACGAGGCGGTCCTATTTGGCAGGGCGCACTCCGAATCACAAAATTTTAGTTTTAAAATATCAAGTTTTTGGTCATTTTGGAGGCGAATAATTTAACAAATTAAACAAATTAATAAAAACTAAAAAAATAGTTAAATTCTTGGTTATATTGAGAAAAAAACCTTTCAATTAGATTTTTAAAATATTAAACAGGTTGGTGGCAAATTGGGCATGAAAATAGAGGTTTGGGTCGAATTTCTGGACTGTTTTTTGGTCAAATTTTTGGCCGTTTTTGGTCAATTTTTTGGCCATTTTTCGGTCGATTTTTTGACAAATCCATGGCTCAAAAACTCGTCCCGCTTGGAGAAAATCCTAGATGGTTAGGTTGTGAACGTATACGGACAAACCGCTCGAGAAAAGGATGAGAGATGAGAGAGATACCAAACCTTCAAGGTGGGCTCGGGGCTGCGCTGCTACGCGCGTGAGCGTCCCACGGCTGCTATGCGGCGGTCGCCAGCCGGGGCGGCGGTGGTCACTGGTGCTGAGGGGCGGTCGCCGAGGGCTGAGGTAGGGTATTAGGGTTAGGGTTTAGGTTTGTATTATATAATAAGGGAGCGGGGGAGGTCGCTTGTAGCTGCAGGTGGGTGTAGGTTTAGGAATAGGATCTTTTGTTTTTGTGTAGGTTTTGTATTTGGAGTTAGGTTTAAGGTTAGATTTTATGTATTTTATAATTATTGTTATTGTTATTGTTATTTTCTTTTCTTTTCTTTCCTTTTTTTTCTTTTCCTTTTTATTTCTTTTCTTTTCTTTTATTATTATTATTATTATTATTATTATTATCTTTTATTATTATTATTATTATTAACTATATATTTATTAACATATATATATATATATATATATTTAAATATATATATGAGGTTAAAAAATCAAAAAATAATATTTGCACACAAATAAATTCTAGAAAATTTTACTTTGTAAAGCTTTAAAAAATACTACACCCAAAATATTTTATAATTAATAATTAGTATTTATCTAATTATAATAAATCAAATAATTGTATTATCCAATTAACTAAGTAAATAACTAAATGGATATCCAACAAAATAGGTAATAGTAACTAATATGCAATCTTACAAAAAGAGAATTTGTCTAATTTGGCATTGAGAATTATGGGATGCTAATTGTAGGAATATGGGATTAAAAAATAACCACAAATAAATTATATATCTAAATTATCTAAATATTTAACACAAGAATCTATGTTTGTTATACTAATGTCATACTAATGCCAAATGATTAAATTTTTGTGCCACGAAAAGATCCTACAAGTAGTGTCTCCTGTGTAGGCTACTTCCTATGAAGGGCGATACAGATTTTAGGACTATCCTATATCATTAATGTCCAAACCAAGGTAAAGTGTCCTAATAAAATCATTGGGTTTTAATTGATTTGAAAAATAATCTAAAATAAATACAAGAAATACAAAATACACGCAAGATACCTACTTTTTGGTGAGGAGGATTACAAGCCAATTCAAACGCCACAAGTGCAATGACCCGACCCATTTTCCTCATCGAGAAGACTCATTTGAGGCAAAAGGATTTCCAGACTTGGCCCTTCAGGAGTTCAGACTTAGAATTTCAGAGGCTCGTTCGGAGTATCGATCGTCCGAGGCGAATCATCTCTAAGGTGGGTGGCTACAATGAACTTATCTTTGCTTATCCACTATCTTTTTTACGTCCAGCACACTTAAAATATGGATGATACATGCTGGTTGCTAGGTGAATCACCCTCTGCATGCTAATAAAGAATACAACGCACCTAGCTAAGGGAATAATCCCAACTTGTATTGCTTGTGTTAGAACATGGAAATAAAACTTTGCTTTTAAATGGACCCTTGCAAGCTACCTTTGCCTTGTGCAACTAGACCCCGCTATGCCTCGAGTAAAAATGTTATATACTCTTTATAGTGCACTGTTCACTTGTTTACACTGTAGGTCCCTAGATCATGTCGCTCGGTATGTCCCTTTACGGTAACACTACCCCTTAGACCATGCCAAAGTAAATACTTATGTTCTATATGAATGCAATATTTGCCTGCTTATATGTTAACTTATACTCATTGCCTCATTTCAATGCTTGCCACATAATCTATGCTACGATCGTGTAACACTATCCATGTCATGCATTCATTTAGTTCTCCCCGGAACACTATCTAATAGTCGTTTCGTGCAAGTATAAACCTGAAAGTATCCGGGACCGCTAGGTCGCCATGGCAGTTCTCGAACCAGGGGATTTGCACCATGTCAATGAATCCAAGAATCATAGCTCATGGAGCATACTCGTTCTGAACAAGAATCCAAGAATCAACAAGTCATGAAATGAATCCAATAACATGGATTCCTCGGACGAGGTAATAACATGAACCAAATCTGAAACCCTAGACTTGCATGGTCACGGACAACTTGTGCACGAGGTAATAACATGGATTCCTCGGACGATCACGAGGGAACTGGGATCGTACCATCCTAGGAGGAGTATGGGTATTGAGTGACCAAATTGGTAGGATGCTCTCCGATTTGGGGCGACGCAATATATTCACTGGTCGGGCCCTTGTTAGTGCTTGCTACACTTGGATAACCCAACTGACTCCATGATCTATGTTAGTCTCACCATGTTTGGTCGGGATGATGGATAACGCCAAATGACTCTTTCGTTATGCCTCATCTCCGTCCGAGACTATGTATCATCCTTTATGGCTAAGCTAGTGACCTCATGTTCATATAGATAAGTCATACTCGCTTAGCGGCAATCTGCGTGCAAGTATTATATCACATCATGTAAACTGAAACACTTAAACGATATAAATATGAGACACTTGTGTATAATTCAACACATTGAACATCCAAAGCAAAATGCCTTATAATTCGAGTAACTCGTGCCTCTGAAATAGCACCTTGCACATGACACTTTGTTTGCTTATGTTATTGTCCCTGGATTTTGTTATAAATACTTGTGCTTGATTTAACTTTGTTTGTATTAGACAGGGAAGGACGAATGGTAAGTTGGTAAGTCTCGTCGTGTTCCTTTATATCGTACGGCACACTGACACACGAGTTAGGCTTTTCATAAATGCCATAAAACTGATCCTAAGACAAGACTAAAAAGATAACTTAACAGATGGTGCACGAAACCTATATAACGTGTTTAGAATTTTTGAACGGGCGAGAAGCCTTCCCAACAGTGCATTCATGTACTGATAACCCACCAGATTGCTTACAGGGTGCGAAAGAACCTTGTTCGGTGTGGATGCCTCCTTCGTGCGTGTTAAGGCATGGAGTTTGCTCTAGAGTCTTAGAGCGTGGCGTTCGGAACTGAAGCACATATATAAGATATAGTGTTGGAACATCGCCTATGTATCATTCCACAAATGTAGCCACTTTGAACGCTTTTATTATTTCAGAGAGAGAGAGAGAGAGGAGTGAGCGACTTGTAATCTCGGCCTAGCACCGCCTGTAAAACTTGTTCAATATCAATAAAAAGCTTATTTTATTTCTATACTTGTGTTATTCAATGCTTCCGCTATTAACGACTTTGTGAACTTGTTACCAATCGTCTGTGCGTTTCTTATTCCGCTGCACTCGGATAATCTGTACAATTTTGTGGCTTAGACCTCTTACCGCATGTTCGAATCATAGCCTTGCACGGACGCGGCGTACGCTCGTGCGATATTACGCCCAGATGGGAAAAGATCGTCCCACGGGAGCGTTGGCGCGATGATTCATGCCTAGCGGGGATGGCCGATTACCTGCGGGAGATCGGAGCATGACAATGAACCCTACCAAGTCCTTCCTGTGAGTCTCTAATACAAATTTATGGGTTTCATCATAACTTCAAAGGACATTCATATCGACCCTGACAAGACCAAAGCAATCCTTGAAATGCACCAGCCAAAGAACCTCAGGGAACTTCGATGCCTTCAAAGGAGGTTGGCATACATCAGGAGATTCATATAAAACCTCTATGGACATTGTTAGCTGTTCACTCAACTTATGAAGAAGGGATTCTTCTTCGTCTGGACTGAAGAATGCCAACAGGCATTCGACGACATCAAGAGGTATCTTGCAAGTCGCCCAGTCTTGGTGGCCCCCGCTATGGAAAGACCCTTTCTTGTTATACGTACGTGCGATGGATCACTCCCTCAATGCTCTACTAGACCAGAAGAGTAATGCAGGTCGTGAGTAGGCCATCTACTATCTTAGCAGAATGATGGTCGATGCGGAGCACTGGTACAATCTTGTTGAGAAGGAATATCTTGCTATGGTCTTTGTTATCCAGAAGACTCAAAATTACATGGCTGGGCAAACAATCAATATGATCTCGCGAGTTAATTCTCTCAGGGTTCTCATGACCAAGCCATGAGCGCTTAACTCCCGCTTGGCTATATGGGCGATACTATTGTTGCCATACGATATGGTATTCATTCCGTAGAATGCTGTCAAGGGCCAAGCTTTGGCCGAATTTTTGGTAGATCATCCAGTGCCGAAAATCTCAAAACTTTATGAGGAGATCCCAGACGAAGTGGTGGACTCAAATGTGACCACATGCGAGGCCGTCTGGCGAATATTCTTCGACGGTGCTTCAAGAACGAGGCCCAAAGTCAATATCGTCGCTGGGGTCGGAATAGTACTGATTTTCCCATATGATTTAGTTATCCATCGCGCTTACTCTCTCACATAACTGTGCTCCAACAAGGTAGTAGATTACAACGCTCTCATTATTGAACTCCAACTCGCTAAAGAAGTGGGGGTGGGATACCTGGAGGCATGTGGCGACTCAAAGCTGATCGTTAGTCAAATTCGGGAAGAGTACGAAGTCCGACACGAAGATATAATCCCCTACCATCAAGCTGCACTCAGAATAATTTCTACTTTCGAGTGCTTCTTTATAGAGCACATACCTTGACTATAGAATATCGAAGCCGACGCCCTGGCCGGCCTCGCAACCTCGTTGGCCATTCCGGTCAATATGCATGAACTGATTACTGTAGTCAGCCAAGAACTAGTCTGCCAAAAAAAAAACCTCAATACGTGCCTGAGCTATTCACTGGAGACAGACACCAGCGCCCAAGACTGGAGACTCTCATTCATCGACTATGCAGTCTATAGGACAGATGCTACTGCTGCAGCTTCCTAGTTTTCTCAGTATGTCGGTATCATCCGAATCTATATGAAGATCATCTGGGAGCTTCCAGAGCTATTATGCTTTATTTGTTGCAGCTTGATAGTACAAAGAACTCTGAGACTAAAGACTGCTTCTTCGACTTCCATGATATAGCAGCACCACCCCTGGAGAAGTCACGTCCTTCTGTGGTTCTTTCACTCTTCTTTTCCGAGCACCAACTGGCATCACCTAAGCCTTCCTTCATATATGGATAACTGTTGTAGTACATGATATACTATTGAGTTCTCCTAAGAATTCTAACGACTCTCTTCACAGCTTTCATTGTTCAACACATATACTGCTTGTGAACTAACTCAGCAACCCTACATCAAATGCTATATCAGGTCTGGTGGTACACGCAGCTTGAATCATTCACCTGGTGATGCTCGAGTACACCAACTGTCTAACAATTTTCCTTCGATTTGGCTTCTTATTCATGTCACACTTGAGAAGTATTGTCCCTGATACCCAAAGCGTTTGGTCAATATTTAATGCTGAGAGCTTGTGACTAAGCAAGGGAACCTAGCATCCGGATTATCTTATATCCTCAGGATGACATCTGCAATCCCATGTCCTGAGTTTGGAGAAAAAAGACATATTTGTACTAGTGATACTTCTATGTCCACAACTGGGACTAGCAAGTCATCCACATAGATACAAACGATGACTCCTCCATTATCAGCGAACTTTATGTACACACACTTGTCCGTATCGCTGAAACTGCGACAACTTTGACTATATGACTTATCAAACTCATGCTGCCACATCCTGGGAATTGCTTTAGGCCATATCAAGATATCACCAACTCACAGACTGTCTTCAAACCTGAATGACAATAATTTTGATTATTATCCGTGAATCTCTCATGTATTTCTTCATCCAAGACTTATTGTCTTCCCATTATCTGATAAATAATCAGCTTATAAATAACAGCTACGACTATCATCATCATGATCTATGACACCCTCATCGAGGTGCCAAAGAACTCAATCCCCTATTGTCTGAGAAAACCCCTAGGCATATAGCCTTTTCTTGAACTCAACTATTCCGTCTGCTTTCATCTTCATCGACTTGAAGATCTGATAAGCATCTGATTGGTTTAGCTCCTTCAGGCAAATTGACCAACACCTAAGTGTGGTTGGAGGTTATTGATTCATACTCATTATTTATAGCCTCCCTCTAGAAAATACCATCTCTGGTCTTTATCGTCTCATCATAGGTAAGCGGATCTGCTTTCACATGATAAGTGACAAAATCTTCTCCGAAGTCCTTCACTCTCCTCACTCGCTTAGACACTGGCTCTGTGCGTTCTGGTTCGATTGTTGTCACTGGGATGACAACTTCTTCTTGGACTACATCTTCATTGGAAGCTTCAGCCTCCGGTGCACCCACACTATTTTTTGGAATATCCGCGATAACAATATTCTTGTGCCTTACAAATTTATCTTTTGTGTCGTAAGATTCAATAATATGAATTGATTTGATATCAAAAAATCTCCGAGCATTACTCTTCTCAATATTACGCTGAAAGATTGTCTTCGTAGTCCTTGATTCCATCTTCTGAATCTTTTATTCCGGAAGCTTCACAGACGCCAGACACCCACACACTCGAATGACGTTCAAGTTGGGTCCAGAGTTCCCGAGGAGAGACATCGAAAGTTGCGTATGAAACTCTATTCGGAATGAACGTAGCCGTCAGGACAGCTTCTCCCCAGAAGTAGTTTGCAAGATCCGTAGTCAACAGTATTGAGTTCATCATCTCTGTCAACATCATGTTCTTCCTTTCAGCTACTACATTTGATTGAGGAGAATACAAATCAGTTTTCTTATTGACAATTCTATGTTCTTTATAGAACGATGCAAATTCAATAGACCTATACCCTCCGCCTCGATCACTTCCGAATCTCTTGAGTCGTTGCCCCATTTGAAGTTTAGCCTCAACCCTGAACTTCTTGAATGCTTCATCTTTTAACTTGAGCAGATAGACGAACTCGTACTTCCAGTAGTTATCGATAAAAGTAATGAAGTACTCCCCCTTGGCCTTTGCGGAGAACTGCTTGAAGTCACAAATATCTGAGTGAACTAACTCCAGAAGATATGTACTTCAGTTTACCCATTTGAATGAATTTCTTGTGATCTTTGTTTGCGCACAGGCCTTACACTTCTCCACCTCCTTACCCCCATATTTGGAGATTAACCCTAGACTAGACATCTGGCAGTACAAAGTACACGTCCTAGTCTGGGGTCCCACAACTCTTACAATGAGACTTCAGTCACAAGAAGAAGCTCGAACATCCATTTGAAACTGAACGCATTGTTTCAAAGTATGTCTTCTGCCAAGATATCACCATCTGGCAAACATGGATGTTCACCCTTAAGTCTGCAACAGACTTCCCGAGATCAGATCCTTAGTAATCATTGGTAAGTTGCTACAAGCACTCATTTGACTGTAATTTCTTGAATTTCAGAACCATTGTCCCAATTTTCAGATCCTCTGCTTGATCCTTGATTGCCATCAAGACCTTCACCATTGAAAGGTTCGACCATGATCAACATCTCTTCCTAAAGCACAGTGGCTAGATGCACCAGTTTTCATCCACTAGTCAGTAACCATGCCATAGGACTTAACCTGTGCAATTATAGCAACCAAGTTAAGTAATCAAAGGAACCAAGTTTAGTAATCAAAGGAACCAAGTTTAGTAATACCTTGCTATATTGGTTCGCATTGGTTCTACTTCCAAGTTCCAATTTCAGCCATGCGTCAAGTCATATAAAGTCACTACTAAAAATTGTGGAATTAGCGACGTCCAAATAAAATATCGCTGAATTATAGGTATTTAGCAATGTCCATATAAAACATCGCAATACGTCGGTGATAGCAACGTGGAGAGACGTTTATCGACTATAATTATTATAAATATATAATATGTCACTAGGTAGTCGCTAAACGTCGCTAACTTTTTAATTTTAGCGATGTTTACCGACATTTATATATTTAAGCTGCAGTATATTATTATATCCGCGACGGTTAGCGACGTCTAGGCCGACGTCGCTAATTTATTTCATATAGGGTTTGACAAATTTTTCTTCCCCCCATTTCCTTCAAAATCTCCAAAATTTTAAACCCCCCTCCTATTCTGGCGCCCCACCTCGGCGACCCTCCTTCGGCCGCGTCCTCCCCCCTCCGAGGTGCTCCTCCCTACGTCAGCTCCTCCTTCCTCCGGCTCCCCTCCTCCCTCTGACGTTCTCCTCTCTCCAGCTTCCCTCCTCCTCACTCGGTGAGCTCCTCTCTTTGTCTCCTTTCTCTGTCTCTCTCTCTAACATGACACAACACAACATGACATGACACGACATGACACACACTAACCCTAACCCTAACTCGGACACACACACACGCACGCGGACACACTAACACATGCAGACACTAACCCTAATACTGACACGGACACACACAAACATAGATAAGATATAACATTCCACGGACACACGGATACAAACAAGACATAGACATGACATAGGATACGACACAGACACATACACTGGCATGTCATAAAATATGACACAGACCCTAACCCTATCTCTCTTCTAGTTAGTTGTCTGAGTTTAGACGCAACCTTGCATATCTGCAGCATATATAATACGATGCAGATCTTGACTCAAGGAGAGTCGTATACACGGATACGGGAATGACTCTTCAAAGCCGAAACACGATATATGGTATTGGCTTCTTCTAGAACTCGTATCCAACTTGGGCTGATGCTTCTTGTTGCACGAGTTATTGCATTGGCTACTGCAGACTGCTAAACCTACTTTTGAAGGCTCTGCAGTGCACTAGATTTGCTGCTACTTGCTGAGTTTACTTACTGTTGTGCATCCTTCCTGCTGTGCATTGCACAATATTGTTGCACACAGATTCCTCACTTCTATATTGTGCAGTACAGCTAGCTGCTACTGCTGTAAACTACTGTATGCTTTCCATTGTACTGTGGTAGCACAGAGCAGCACACTGCTCAGTTGTACTCCCCCTTGTTGTGCTAGCACAGAGTGGTATTGTCACCCCTACTTTTTGGATTAGGGGTATTTTCATCTTTTCCTAATTAATGAGTAAATGATTGCGTGATAATAAATTTTATTTAATTTACGGTGACCTTAATTGATTGTTGCACTTTATCGTTATTCGATAACTAGGACGCTACTCTAGCCCTGTCTTCCAACATATTCACACCTTGTCCTAGACACGCCAGACCGTTAATTGATGCTTGTGTCCCACGTAAATCCAGCCCTTTGTACTTCTAATTAATTGTAGAACACCTCCTTGTATTTAATTTTAATTAAGCAAACAATAAATCTATTCATGCAATTTTCCAATTATTGGCACTGTTATGTAAAAGAGCATTAAGTATACACCCGTTTGACACGACACGCGTTATAAACCCATTTTCCCCCTTCATTATTTTTTCCATAAATTTTGGGAATGTGTAATTTAACATCAAACCCTTGGAACCATAGGCCTCCAAACCCTAAACCATGCAATTTTCGTAATTTCATTAAACCCATTGGAACCCTAGCCCATTGGAATATCTCCATAATAAGCCAAGGCCTTTTCCTAGTATTGACCAAAGTCAACATATTCTAGGTCAAACCCACACCCTTGTATATAAATATATATCATCATATTTATTCCTTCTTTTTAAACCTAAAACCTAATACCCCAGCCGAACCCTTCTTCCCATCTTCCTGTTCATGTCACCCTTCCCTCGCTGGAGTTCGAATTCGCCACCTCGACCTCGCCTAGCCGTCCTCCTCCTGTTCAGCTCCTCCCCAAACAATTCTGACCGGAACCCCTTCGACCCTCGACGTCCGGAGCAGTCACCAACCCGACTGCACGACTCGGGCACCCCGCTGCGCTCAAGCCCCCGAGTCTTCCTCCGTTCAACTGGCGCCACTGCCCACCGGATCGGCTATCCCAAAGCCGTCTGGATCTCGTCAACCGGAGCTTGACCCGCGGCCAACCTCGCTGCACCGCCTGCACCAACGACTCGCCTGCACGCCGGACGACCGCTGACCTCGCTGTACCCGACCGGAGCAGCCCTTCGACTCGACGACATCGCGACACGCACGTCTCATTCCCGCGCACAGGTTCGAGTTCCTTCTTGCCTATACGTATACGCATACATATAGTACCCCTTGGAGTCCTTCGCACTTGTTATGTTGAATACTGGTATATAGATATATATAAACTTGATGCGTACGTAAGTACGTATGGGTATTTGGTATACGTATATGGTTACTATGTATACCTTGATATATATGTAAAACCATAACGTATGCGAACCTAATTAGTATATACGTAGGGTACATGCATTAGAATAGGATTAAATGTGATGGTATATGTATTGTGTATATCTTCCTAGTACCTGTTTAATATGGATGCAAGATTAAATTCTATTAAAGTATATGTATATACAAATATCTAATATAATGGTAACTAATAGACATTTATGTATGTTAGATCATATTATAGATGACTTGAATGTAATCAAGGATATCCTGTAGTTACATCGACCTGTGACCCTGTAGCATGATAACAGACTGCCAAATATATACTGACGTACTGGCGAGACCATACTATTGACTGTCTGTTATGCACAACAACGACAGACGTGACCACCCCTAGCGTAGCCTGTTGAGATCATTATGTTGATTGTGAGCTAGAGTATTGTCTGATGAAGTATTGTATTATATGGTATGTCTATAGGACTGTTGGATCATCCAGACGACACCTTGGAACCCGGACAGTGGTATTGCCAGCTAAGGACCACAGACGAGTACATTCTCTGACAGTTTCCATTATGTTGATTATCTCTATAACTCTTGTTGTATAGCGTACATGACTCTGACACTGTTGTTTACACGAGTTAGCATCATTGAGACCTGTCACGAGGAGTCGTGATTGGAATCCATCGTGCTAGCTGGGGAAACGGGGAAATGTTAGTAGCTTATGTGATCATACCCAACTTACATGCATTATTAGCTCACCCATACCTCACGTCGGTGCAGCCTTATCCTTACATGTCTCATCGTTGTTACATCTGGTTAGCCTAACCTGTTGGGGATGACCGCTAATCAATGTAATGAGTCATATAGTCCCAAGCCGATCACATGATATACTGATGTTTCACACACTTAGTTAGATGATTATTGACATGCATCTCTATTATATTGATCTAGCATCTCTACATATTCTAGTTATCATTTCTTTGTACACACTTACAAACCAGTTCATTGTTCTTGCGTGTACTTGTAGTTCTATTCATTGTTAGATGCATATTGATGATGATGTTCCAGTATTTTTTATTCCAGCATTTTCTTTATTCCAGTATTTCTTATTGCCAGTATTTTATTTCTGTCTTGTATTTCTTTACACTGTGTTATAGTTTTTGTCAATATATGTGGAACTGCTGTTAGAGGTGTATTTCGCTCCAATCCTGACTGGATATTTTTTCCAGAGAATCTTGAGGATTTCTGTACCACGCACTACGGACCAGGTATAGATACAGACTATGCACCAGAGATCCTAGAGGAGACTATGCCTCTAGATGAAGCATTGCCTACAGCTATCTAGATAGTATTTATTTATGCTTGAGACTTATGGAGGTTGTTTCAGTTTATGTTTAGACTTATGTTAAGTTTAATTGGAGACTTGTGTTGGACAGCTAGACTGTGAGTTATCTTTATGTTGAGACATGGTGTTTAACTATGTCATTTCCTTTTATCTTTTATCGTGCCTTATAGTTGTTGTGATTGAGTTACCTTGTGAGATTATTGTGAGATGTATATTGACCTCCTTATGGAGATGGATATCATTGACAGGTGTTTAGCTATATAGTATTACTGTGACCTAGACAATGTTCTACCGCCGATGCTGCGGCGTAGGCTGGACATACCCACGCTTTCGTGCCCCTATACCGGGTGTGGGTCGTGACACGGTTTTAGTGGTGGCCCATGTAGGTCTAGTTTCGCAAGTTATGCGATATCGTGGTAGTGCGACAACTTAGTTGTACTGCTGCAAGCCTGTGCTAGGATATAGGAAATAGGATCTAGGATGAGAATATGCTCAATCACACTGGGAAATTCTGAACTTTATATTGCTATTCTAATGGATTGCTTCCTTTAGCACTTTAGTGTCCTTCCTTGATAATATCATATCTATCACCTTAATTGAATCTTTGATCTGTATTCAGGATGCCGCCGAATACTAGATCCATGGGAATGGGAGCAGCCAATTCAGAGAGGACTGCCACCTCTCAACCTGACGAACAGATACCTGAAGATCCTCCTATATCTCCTGTTCGTATGGGAGTGTCTGCAGCTAACGGGATTCCTCCTCCACCTGTACAGAGGATTGCCCCAGCTATGACAGACAACCTTCCACCACCACCGACACCGATTTTCGGAGGAGTGCCTGCTGACGGGGCACAGATGTTCGCACTGATGCAGGGCATGCTAGAGGCCCAGATAGTAACAGCAGAGGCTCAGGGTGTTCAAGTTGAGGCTCAGAGAGTGCAAGCAGAAGCACACCAGGCACAGACCGAACTGATGAGAGAGAGCATGGAGAATGCTCATCAGGTGACTCTCCAGGCTGTGGAGAGAGTAGCACGACAACCGCAACATCAAGGTCAACAACAACAGAGGCCCGGTACCATAGTGGACTTTAAGAGGATGATGCCTCGAGAGTTCAAAGGCACAAAAGGAATACTATATGCTGACGAATGGTTAGAAGACATAGAGAGGAATCTGCGCTTATCACAGATTCCAGAGATTCTTCAGATAGAGGCCGCTGTCAGTCAGATGTTTGATATCGCACTGACGTGGTATCGTACAAAGCCGAGACTCGCCGCTGAAGGACTTACTTAGGAGGACTTTAAGGAACTCTTTAAAGAGAAATTCTTTCCTGACGTAGCCTTGGGAGTATTAGAAAGTCAGTTCCATGACTTAGTCCAAGGAGGCATGTCAGTCGACAAATATGCTGAAGAGTTTTGTCGATTGAGTCGATTTGCGCCATCGATGGTTCGAGACCCAGGAGACAGAGCTCGGAAATTCAGGAAGGGATTAAATAGGGAGATCAAGTCTCGTACTTCGGGACGACGTACTGCTACATTTGAGGGTATTCTGATGGATGCCCAGATTACCGAAGACGACTTGGACCTCAGGCCCAAGAGAGGACGCGATACATCTGGAGCAACATGAGGTAACACAGGACCAGCCAAGCACCCACACTTTCAACAACAACATAGGTCGTACCAACAACAACACCAGCAGCAACACCAGCAACAGGCACCAGTTCGAGGACATGCTCAACAACAGCAACCACAAAGACATAATCAACTCGTTGCCCCATGTTCATATTGCAGAAAGATGGGACATACAAGAGACATCTGCAGAAAAAGGTTGGGCACTTGCTTATCGTATGGATCAGCAGCACATCAGCTGAGGGACTGCCCAGCTATTCAGACTCGCCAAGGAGGAGGAGCAGCTCAGAGAGGACCAGCCAGAGCACCTATTATACCAGGAGGCCAGCAGAGAGGACCTCCACTTCCATCACAGCAGGAGAGGTTTGCTCATCAGCAGCAGCAACAGAGAGGAGCACCACAAGGACAAGCTTACGCCATGACCACTGAGAAGGCCAAGCCAGCTGGAGACGTGATTTCAGGTTCAGTTTTATTCGATTCTATTCCAGCACTTGCATTATTTGATTCTGGTGCTTCCCATAGTTTCGTATATGTATATTATGCCCTTAAGTATCATTTAAAAATGGAACCATTAGATAGGACTTGCAAGATCATGACAGCAGGAGGCATTATCCTAGTCCGTGATTGTTGCAAGGATCGGAGAGTGTCATTGGAAGGCCGAGAGTTGAGCGTGAGTTTACTCGTCATGCCACTTCCGGAATACGATATTGTACTCAGAATGGACTGGTTAAGTAAACACCATGCTTCTATAGATTGTCACGGAGGAAGAGTAGTATTTCGACCACTAGGAGAGCCAGAGTTTGAGATTGTCAGAGGAGCAGAGGAGCAGAGGAGCGGAGCAGAGGCACTTTTTGCGGAGCCAGGGTGGAAGAAGAAGAGTTACCGCATCCACTTATAGCAGAGTTCCTGGATGTATTTCCAGAGGAGTTGCCAGGTTTTTCACCAGACAGAGATGTTGAGTTCTCTATAGACTTGATACCAGGAGCAGAGCCTATTTCATAACATGTCTATAGAGTTAACAACAACGAGTTGGTAGAACTAAAAAACAAGTTGAGGAGCTGCAAGACAAAGGTTTTATTAGATCCAATTCATCGCCATGGGGAGCACCGATATTATTTGTACCAAAGAAGGATGGCATGGTATGTATGTGTATCGATTATAGAGCTTTGAATAACCTCACTATCAAAAACAAATACCCGCTGCCAAGGATAGATGATCTTTTCGATCAATTGAGCGGAGCGAAGGTGTTTTCAAAAATAGACTTGAGGTCAGGCTATCACCAGGTGAAGGTGAAGAAAGAAGACATACCGAAGACCGCCTTTCGAACCAGATATGGCCATTTTGAATTTACAGTAATGCTGTTTGGTTTAACCAATGCACCAGCAATATTTATGAACTTGATGAACAAGGTGTTCCACCAGTACCTTGACAAGTTCGTAGTGGTGTTTATTGACGACATTCTAGTATATTCAAAAATCTCAGAAGAGCATGAAGAGCACTTGAGAATAGTCTTAGAAACTCTCAGGAGAGAGAAATTATACGGGAAGCTTTCAAAGTGCGAATTCTTTCTTGAAAAGGTTAAATTTCTTGGACATATGGTAACGGGTGACGGAATTTCAGTTAACCCAAAGAAGATAGAGGCAGTGAATTCATGGGCTACCCCCGGTATGGTAGCTGAAATCAGGAGCTTTCTCGGACTAGCAGGATACTACAGAAGATTTGTACAAGACTTCTCCAAGATTGCAGAGCCAATGACTAGGCTGACCAAGAAGGATGTAGAATTTGTCTGGACAGAAGAATGTCAAGCCGCATTCGATGAGCTGAAGAGGAGATTGACGACAGCACCAGTTTTGACGTTGCCATCAGGGATAGGTGGATTCACTATCTACAGTGATGCTTTAGGAAAAGGGTTGGGATGCATTCTTCAACAACACGGGAAAGTAATTGCCTATGCTTCAAGACAATTACGCCCTCATGAAAAGAACTACCCCACTCACGATCTGGAGTTAGCGGCAGTTATCTTTGCCCTAAAGCTGTGGAAGCACTATCTGTACGGAGAGCGTGTGGAGATCTTCATAGACCATAAGAGCTTAAAGTACGTGTTTACACAGAAGGAGCTGAATATGAGACAGAGAAGGTGGTTAGAATTGATGAAAGACTTTGATATCTCATTACAGTATCATCCAGGGAAAGCCAACGTAGTCGCGGATGCCTTGAGCAGGTACCCAATGGCTATGTGCTTGACTTTGGATAGACACTTATTAGCTGATCTTGAGAGCTTGGAAATTGAGATATTAGTTCCAGGAGCTGAGATTCAGATGTGGGTACTGCAGATTCAATCAAAGCTGATAGAAAGAATTAGAGCTGCGCAGTATGATGATGAGACTCTAAGGAATATTAGGGCACAAGTTCAGACAGGATTGATAGATGATTTCACTATTACGGATGATGGATCCTTACGACATGGCACGAGGATGTGTGTGCCAAGTGGAGAGCTGCACGAAGAAGTTTTACAGGAGGCATACCGCTCTCAGTACTCGATGCATCCCGGAGCCAACAAGATGTATCGAGATTTGAGGAAGCATGTATGGTGGTATGGTATGAAGCGCGAAGTAGCACGCTTCGTATCCCGATGTTTAGTGTGCCAACAGGTGAAAGCAGATCGACAGAGGCCAGGGGGATTGCTTCAACCTTTACCCATTCCAGAATGGAAGTGGGAGCACGTGACTATGGACTTCGTTTCGGGACTTCCTCGTTCTCCAGGAGGAAAGGACGCAATTTGGGTCATCGTGGATAGGTTGACCAAATCAGCCCACTTCTTACCTTTTAAAGTGGGTACTTCGACGGAGAAGCTAGCAGATATGTACGTACAGCAGATTATCAGATTACATGGAGTTCCTGTGAGTATTGTCTCAGATCGGGATAGTCATTTCACTTCCTATTTCTGGAGGAGTCTGCAGTCTAGCTTGGGCACTCAGCTCAAGTTCAGTACCGCATATCACCCTCAGACAGACGGGCAGTCTGAAAGAACTATTCAGACCCTTGAAGATATGCTACGCACTTGCGTATTGGATCTCGGAGGTTCTTGGGAGGATCATCTACACTTGGTAGAGTTTGCTTACAACAACAGCTACCAGGCCAGCATTGAGATGTCACCATTCAAGGCTTTATATGGACGGAGGTGTCGTACCCCTTTATCTTGGGATGATGTTGGAGAAAGAACCTTGTTAGGACCAGAAATGGTCGTGGATGCAGCAGAAAAGGTGAAACTTATCAGAGACAGACTGCGAGTGGCGCAGGACAGACAGCGACATTGGGCAGATAGCCACCGTATACCCCTAGAGTTTCAGGTATTGTTTTGATTTATTTTGTTTGGTTCGTGATTCCTTTGTTTAGGTTGCGTGTTAAGATCGTTGTTCTAGGTTGGCGATATGGTATTTCTACGGATTTCTCTGACACGGGGCACGATTCATTTCGGCAGAGGAGGAAATCTTAGTCCATGATACATCGGGCCCTTCAGTATTCTTGCAAGGGTCGGTGCAGTAGCCTATAGACTAGACTTGCCGCCTGCTCTAGATGGAGTGCATAACGTGTTCCACGTGTCGCAGCTGAGACTGTACGTGGCAGATCCTAGTCACGTACTAGACCACTCAAAGATCGAAGTTGGACCGACACTCAGCTATCCTGAACAACCCATTGAGATCTTGGATCGTAGAGAGAAGATATTGCGGAACCAGACTATTCCCTTGGTTCGTGTTGCATGGAGAAATCACTCTCCAGGAGAATCAACTTGGGAGAGAGAGGACGAAATACGCGAGCGGTATCCATATCTCTTCGAGACTTGAGGTATAATTCATTAATTGATTGCTTGATTCTTGTGATAGTTATTTTAAATTTCGAGGACAAAATTCTTTAAGGAGGGTAGACTTGTCACCCCCACTTTTTTGGATTAGGGGTATTTTTGTTTTTTCGTAATTAATGAGTAAATGATTGTATGATAATCAATTTTATTTAATTTACGGTGACCTTAATTGATTGTTGCACTTTATCGTTATTCGATAACTAGGACGCTACGCTAGCCTTGTCTTCCAACAGATTCACACCTTGTCCTAGACACGCCAGACCGTTAATTGATGCTTGTGTCCCACGTAAATCCAGCCCTTTGTACTTCTATTTAATTGTAGAACACCTCCTTGCATTTAATTTTAATTAAGCAAACAATAAATCTATTTATGCAATTTTCTAATTATTGGCACTGTTATGTAAAAGAGCATTAAGTATACACCCGTTTGACACGACACACATTATAAACCCATTTTCCCCCTTTCTTATATTTTCCATAAATTTTGGGAATGTGTAATTTAACATCAAACCCTTGGAACCATAGGCCTCCAAACCTTTAGACCATGCAATTTTCGTAATTTCATTAAACCCATTCGAACCCTAGCCTATTAGAATATCTCCATAATAAGCCAAGGCCTTTTCCTAGTATTGACCAAAGTCAACATATTCTAGGTCAAACCCACACCCTTGTATATAAATATATATCATCATATTTATTCCTTCTCTTTAAACCTAAAAGCTAATACCCCAGCCGAACCCTTCTTCCCATCTTCCTGTTCACGTCACCCTTTCCTCGTCGGAGTTCGAATCCGCCACCTCGACCTCGCCTAGCCGTCCTCCTCCTGTTCATCTCCTCCCCAAACAATTCTGACCGGAACCCCTTCGACCCTCGACGTCCGGAGCAGTCACCAACCCGACTGCACGACTCCGGCACCCCGCTGCGCTCAAGCCCCCGAGTCTTCCTCCGTTCAACCGATGTCGCTGCCCACCGGATCGACTGTCCCTAAGCCGTCTGGATCTCGTCAACCGGAGCTCGACCCGCGAACAACCCCGCTGCACCGCTTGAACCAATGACTCGCCTGTACGTCGGACGACTCGCCTGTACGCCGGACGACCGCTGACCTCGCTGTACCCGACCGGAGCAGCCCTTCGACTCGACGACGTCGCGACACGCACGTCTCATTCCCGCGCACAGGTTCGAGTTCCTTCTTGCCTATACGTATACGCATACATATAGTACCCCTTGGAGTCCTTCGCACTTGCTATGTTGAATACTAGTATATAGATATATATAAACTTGATGCGTACGTAAGTACGTATGGGTATTTGGTATACGTATATGGTTACTATGTGTACCTTGATATATATGTATAACCATAACGTATGCGAACCTAATTAGTATATACGTAGGGTACATGCATTAGAATAGGATTAAATGTGATAGTATATGTATTGTGTATATCTCCCTAGTACCTGTTTAATATGGATGCAAGATTAAATTCTATTAAAGTATATCTATATAGAAATATCTAATATAATGGTAACTAATAGACATTTATGTATGTTAGATCATATTATAGATGACTTGAATGTAATCAAGGATATCCTGTAGTTACATCGACCTGTGACCCTGTAGCATGATAACAGACTGCCAAATGTACACTGACATACTGGCGAGACCATACTATTGACTGTCTGTTATGCACAACAACGACAGACGTGACCATCCCTAGCGTAGCCTGTTGAGATCATTATGTTGATTGTGAGCTAGAGTATTGTCTGATGAAGTATTGTATTATATGGTATGTCTATAGGACTGTTGGATCATCCAGACGACAACTTGGAACTCGGACAGTGGTATTGCCAGCTAAGGACCACAGGCGAGTACATTCTCTGACAGTTTCCATTATGTTGATTATCTCTATAACTCTTGTTGTATAGCGTACATGACTCTGACACTGTTGTTTACACGAGTTAGCATTATTGAGATCTGTCACGATGAGTCGTGATTGGAATCCATCGTGCTAGCTGAGGAAACGGGGAAATGTTAGTAGCTTATGTGATCATACCCAACTTACATGCATCATTAGCTCACCCACACCTCACGTCAGTGCAGCCTTACCCTTACATGCCTCATCGTTGTTACATCTGGTTAGCCTGACCTGTTGGGGATGACCGCTAATCAATGTAATGAGTCATATAGTCCCAAGCCGATCATATGATATACTGATGTTTCACACACTTAGTTAGATGATTCTTGACATGCATCTCTATTATATTGATCTAGCATCTCTACATGTTCTAGTTATCATTTCTTGTACACACTTACATACCAGTTCATTGTTCTTGCGTGTACTTGTAGTTCTATTCATTGTTAGATGCATATTGATGATGATGTTCCAGTATTTCTTATTCCAGCATTTCCTTTATTCCAGTATTTCTTATTGCCAGTATTTCATAGTCTTGTATTTCTTTACACTGTGTTATAGTTTTTGTCAATATATATGGAACTGCTGTTAGAGGTGTATTTTGTTCCAATCCTGATTGGATATTTTTTCCAGAGAATCTTGAGGATTTCTGTACCACGCACTACAGACCAGGTATAGATGCAGACTATGCACCAGAGATCCTAGAGGAGACTATGCCTCTAGATGAAGCATTGCCTACAGCTATCTAGATAGTATTTATTTATGCTTGAGACTTATGGAGGTTGTTTCAGTTTATGTTTAGACTTATGTTAAGTTTAATTAGAGACTTGTGTTGGACAACTAGACTGTGAGTTATCTTTATGTTGAGACATGGTTTTTAACTATGTCATTTCCTTTTATCTTTTATCGTGCCTTATAGTTGTTGTGATTGAGTTACCTTGTGAGATTATTGTGAGATGTATATTGACCTCCTTATGGAGATGGATATCATTGACAGGTGTTTAGCTATATAGTATTACTGTGACCTAGACAGCGTTCTACCGCCGATGCTACGGCGTAGGCTGGACGTACCCACGCTCTCGTGCCCCTATACCGGGTGCGGGTCATGACACGCATACTGCTCTCCCTTCTGTTGATCACTGCCAAATGATGCACACTAAAAACTGTGAACTGCTCTCCCTAGTGACCCGAGCTCACTCAATCACTCAAACAACCATACATGAAGGTAGCAGTGAGTATCAGTGCATGTACTGTATTTAACGATGAGTATATATGCTAGGACTAGGAGTATTAGTGCATGTATTATATTTAACGATGAGTATATACTTGAAGGTAATTGTATATTCATTTTTGCTACAGAAGTATCTAGAAATGGATATGAATTACTATCTGTGTCATCGTTCGTGGATGTGCAACCGTCATCCTGATGACATGTGCGGTGTACGGGATAAATTCATTGAGGGTGTATAGCAGTTCCTGTCGTTCGCCAAAGTTTTCCCTCAGTACATGGACGGTACCAAAATTAAGTGTCCGTGTGTGAGATGTCGCAACTTGAAATATCATCAAGAAGTGGAAGTCATATATCATTTGTACTCGAAGGGTTTCACATCAAATTACTATCAGTAGACCACGCACGGAGAACTTGTGTCTTTAGCATTGGAGTCGGAGCCTTATGTGGAGCCGTATATGGATGTCCACGACCACGCTGCTTACGACGACGGGTAGGTGAACATAGTTTTTGATGCGGCGGGGCCTAGTTTTGATCCGGACAATCATAATGCAGCTGAGGAGGCACCGAATACCGATGCTGCAAAGTTCATGGAGTTGTTGGAGAATGCAAGGACTCCATTATATCCTGGTTGTGAAGATCATTCACCGTTGGAGGGTGTTACAAGATTGTTAAGCATCAAGTCCAATTTTAACATGTCGCAAGAATGCTATAATTGACTGATGGATTTGATTATAGAGATCTTACCAGAGGATGCAAAGTTGCCTAAAGACTTCTACCGATCTAAGAAGATGGTAAGATCGCTCTGGATGAGATACGAGAAAATCGATACATGTCGCAACGGGTGCGTGTTGTACTATAAAGACGACAAGGATGAAGATGCGTGCAGATTCTGTGGTGCTGATCTCTACAAGGCTACTGAAAGGGGAAAGTCTGTCAGTGCAAAAAAACCTACCGATTCGATGCACTACTTGCCTTTGACGCCACGGTTGCAGAGGTTGTTTATGGTGAAGGAGACTACAGAAAACATGAGTTGGCACAGGCGAAAACAGATCGAAGGATTATTGGATCATCTATCTGATGGAGAAGCATGGAAGCACTTCGATTGAGAGTATCCATATTTTGCTTCGGATCCGCGTAATGTCAGATTGGGGCTCTCCTCCGACGGTTTTACCCCATTCGGACTTTTGGGCTCCCAGTATTCGTGTTGGCCTGTGATCGTTACTCCGTACAATCTACCGCCTTGGATGTGCATAAAGACTCTGTATATGCTCCTAACCGTTATTATCCCGGGTCCGAACAATCCGAAGAGGAACAACGATGTATATTTACAACCTTTGATAGATGAGTTGAATCAGCTGTGGGAAGTAGGTGCCAACACATACGATGTTTCCAGAAAGCAAAATTTTCAGATGAGGGCATCACTTATGTGGACCATCAACGACTTTTCGGCCTATGGAATATTATCGGGATGGAGCACTCATGGTCGTCTCTCATGTCCGTATTGCATGGACCGTACTAAGGCTTTTTGTTTAAAATACGAAGGCAAACCGTGCTTCTTCGATTGTCATCGACAATTTCTGCCGAAGGATCATCCGTACCGGAGGAACAGGAATGTTTTTCGTGCGGGCGTTATGGAGAAGGCCAATCCACCGCCAAGGTGGCCCAGATATACGATATGGAAAGTGGTAAAAGATTTACCAAGTGCTATCGAAGAGCCTGCTAAGGGGTACAAGTGTGATGGATTTGGTCGCACCCATAATTGGACGAAGAGGAGTATATTCTAGGATCTGTCATATTGGAGCACCAATCTGATCAGACATAACCTTTATGTCATGCATATCAAGAAGAATATGTTTGATAACATAATTAATACTGTAATAGAGGTAAAAGGGAACACAAAAGACAATCCGAAGGTCAGATTGGACTTAGAAAAAATATGTAGACGTCCTGTGTTACATTTGATAGAGGAGGGGAATGGAAAGTTAAAGCAGCCTAAGTCAGTTTTCTCACAGGAGAAGGAGGATAAAGGGAGACTTTGTAGGTGGATTCAGGGTCTAAAATTTTCAGACGGGTACGTATCGAACTTGAGAAGATGCGTCGACCTCAAGGAGAACAAACTGGCGGGTATGAAGAGCCACGATTGTCACGTATTCATGGAGAGGTTAATTCCGATTACATTTCGAGAATTCTTACCGTAGGTCGTTTTGTCACGCCCCAGTCCCAAAATACGTAGGACCAGGAATACGTGACACGCCAGCTACGCATTCGACCAGACTCTGGTCTGACTCGAATACGTATAAGCTGTAATATAAAGGGCACTATCTAGATATTCCATAAATGTAAACCTCTATGTCTCAATCCATAATGTACAACAGTATACAAGAAAGAGCTATATGTGCTAGAGTCGGCCGCCCCATAACACACTAACTCGAATAGACTCGAGAAGAAGTATGAGTCTATAAAACTAGGCTACAACAGCAGATGAAATAAACAATGTAAAATAACTATAATGCCGGTAGATATAATGTGAGTACCTGGTACTATGCCCGCAAGACCTGCAACTCCAAATGCTCCATAATCATCTATGCTGCAAAACTGGCAGGGAACCAGGTCCTCAGAGGAACGTAACAAGGTATAGAAATATAGCATGCCAAGTAAACAAAAAGTACAAGTGCACGACAGGGTATCTATCATAACCAACTAGTGTGACACTGTTTAAAGACAATGTTCGACGCGTGGGCTGTCCAAAATAAAACCGCATCTCCGAACACAGAGACACACGGGTCGTACCGTAGCTCCGAGCACAGAGACACACGAGTGTTACCACTACACTATGAAACAGGATCACTACACTATGAAACAGGATCACTATATATACATATATAAGCGCGTGCAAAGTAGCCCAAACGTCTAGTAACTGTCTTCCCCATCCCAAGCGGTCAACGATTGTGCGCTGAACCTGAACCTCTAACAGTCTCGACACACGGAAGATAACTCAACAGACGCGACCCTAAGGTCGTCCCAGTCTCTGGTCATGATGTCAGTATCAGGATACAGGAATTTGGCACGATCACAGTGTACGAGTGTGTCCTGGGGTGTCGATAAACTCAGGTACGCATATCGAGATACTACGAATCATCCAACAATCTTCCTAGGACGCTACGACATACGTCTTCACCCGGTTGTGAACCGGACGTGAAGTACCGAACGTCAACATAACTACATGCACGATGTACATACAAAACAACAAATATCTGTAAACTGAAATACAGGGTGGCAAGGTACACTTGCCTGCGTGCGGCTGCTGATGACGGGGTCCCGGTACCGCGTCCAAGCCCTCAGGTCCCGCAGTACCTAGTGAAGAGATACAAACCATAATCAATACTCTATTCTACGACAGACAGGGATGCTACATACATCAACAACTAAACTCAGTCTCAGCTACGACTCACTGGGACAATAAACTAGGGGGTTGACTACAGTTGACTATCGGTACGATAGTCTATCAACTAGTCATCTGTATAATCTCTTCGAGCACATACTTTAATTAAATCTCGATAATTTATGTAGGAGCCAACTCTAATTTCCACCCAAGTACCACTTCCAAATTCATCTTCATAATCCACAAGACACATGCTCATTATACTACATAAATATTAAACTACGTCAACCTCATTAAGCCCATCATCTAGTCATTTAAATTTCCACATGTATTCACATTAAACCTCATTTGTATTAACCAAGGTAAACCTTAACGCATAGTTCAAAGTAACCTACACTAACAATATTTATGCCAACATTATATAAATTAAACCTTAACAACTTTATCTACTTATAATCCTCGAAACACTTACCATCAACACTTAACCCTAGCTAACACCAGCCCATTTATATATAAACATCCAAATTTAAGAAATAGTAAAGTCTAGAATTAAAACAAGAAAAGGGGAGGGTCGACCTCGCCGATGTCGATGCCGGGGTATGGCCGATGGAGGGAGGTGCCAAATGGTGGTGGTGATGGTGGGATAAACGTGGAGATGGCCGAAAGAGAGGAAACACTGCCGGAGCGGGGTGGCTTCGCTGTCGGAACCAGAGCGGGGAGGCTGTGCATCGGAGTGGAATCGTGCAGTAGCCGACGGGGTGGCTGTGCACGGAGTGGGGTGGCTGTACACTGTGCGGTTGGGAACTAGGTCCGGTCGGGGGTCGAGATGTCACAGGTCGGTGGTGGTGGTGAGACGGGAACTCTGGTCGGAAAACAGGAAGTGGAGGAGTGTAGTCCGGCGTGGGGAGTGAAGCTACTGTCGCAGGGGGAAATGGCTGACCGGACGGCTGCTGTCAGGCCGTGCGGGGAGAAGAGATCGTCGTTGACTGCTCTGACTGGCCGGAGCGGTCGTGGGGTCAGTCGCGGGGTTGGCCGCAAGGGGGTTGGGTCGTCGAGCACAGCCGATCGACAGTCGCTGCGGGAGCAGCGGGGCGCTCCAGGCCGGAGCTGCGCGGGTCTGCCGCACTGTCGGGGCGGTCAGGTAGCTATGTCGGAGCCGCCGGTGCTGCAGCCCGGAGTTCACCGGAGTGGAGTCGGTCGTCGGCCGGAGGATGACTTCTCCAGGAAGGAGAAAGGAAGAATAAGAATAAGGAAGAAGAAGAAGAAATGAAGATGGATGAGTGTGTATGGAAAATATAAATATGGAGGAGGAGAGAGAGAGAGAGATGAGGTTTCCCAAATGTTGGGATTAGGGCCGGTTGGGAAGTGTGAGGGTGAGGGTAAAAGTTTACTTTATAGGGGGGTGTGTTGGGTGGATTGAAGGGTTGGGATCCATCCATTTAAAATGGATGGATGAGATTTTACATGATGATGAGAGGGGTTTCTTCATGTGAGGAATAGGTGGATGAGATTGGAACCCTATATTGGGACCCTCTCACTAGTTCATGTCCAATAGGAGGTTGCCACACAATTTGATAATTGCGACTTAGCCCCCGTAAATTCGGAAAATTGCATGGACACATGAAATGACGCAAAAAATACGAAGAAAAATATATTTAAAAATTGTCATGGTGAGGGGGTATTGCGCGTTAGGCACGGGTCTAATTTGAAGGGCATTGGGATTAATTTAGGATAAAAATGAAATTTACAAAGTTGGTAAATTCCGATTTAAATAGAGATAACGCGTCCCACGAATTTAATTTAATTGGGGCCCGCGGGGTCAAAATCCGGAAACAGCGCAAAGGCCAAAAATGGTGGGGGCTTGGAGTCAGTCTTGGACCCTTTAGTTA
Organism: Iris macrosiphon; assembly: GCA_036927795.1. NCBI lineage: Eukaryota > Viridiplantae > Streptophyta > Magnoliopsida > Asparagales > Iridaceae > Iris > Iris macrosiphon. The sequence continues at coordinate 213,001,593 of JAYESA010000004.1, forward strand.
GTCCGGCTCAACGGGTTAAGTTGGTACCCCAAAATTGAGGGTAACGATACAGGTGTCCGACACGGAATTAAATATGGGTTACGATTTTCGGAATATTGTGCAATTAATTTAGAGCACACAAAAATTGATTTTAACAGTCAGAAAAATCCAGTGCCTAATTTGGCGAGTTAAGTCGAGAGTACAATATTTGTACGGAATTTAATGGCTGATAATGGGCTCCGAATAATTAGACAAAGATAGGGTGTGCCAATGGTTTAAATTAATTGGATTAAAATTCCAGGTAAATATCCTCTACTCTAAACCTCAATATCTTTTATCAAAATTTTCCAAAACTACTCTAACTATCTACAGAATAAAATCGAGGGGGTTTACATTCTTCCCAACTTAGAAAAATTTTGTCCCCGAAATTAAAAGTAAAGCACGATAATATCTAACAGAATTTTAAAACAACTAGTAATTAAATGTCGTACGTAAATTCGTACCTTGCTCCTCAAATAAGTACGGAAATTGCTGCCGAATAGAATCCTCGCGCTCCTAAGTAGACTCACCTGGCGAATGGTGCTTCCATGCCACTCTGACCAGTCGAATCGTCTGCCCTCTCAAAGTCTTCTCGCTGCGATCGAGTATCTCAACTGGCTGTTCTACGTAAGACAGACTGGGCCTGGCTGTAATCTCCGAATGATCAAGTACGTGGCTAGGGTCTGCGACATATCTCCTCAGTTGCGATACATGAAATACGTCATGTACTCCCTCTAATGATGGAGGTAATGCAAGACGGTAAGCCACTTCGTCAACTCGTTCCAAAATGTCAAAAGGTCCGATATACCTCGGACTCAGCTTGCCTCTGCCTCCGAATCTGATGGTACCACGAGTGGGCGATATCCTCAAAAATACGTGGTCATCCTCCTTGAACTCCAATGGTCTGCGGTGCGCATCTGCCCAGTGTTTCTGTCTGTCCTGTGCTGCGCGCAGGTGGCTCTGAATCTGCTTGACCTTCTCTACTGACTGTGTCACCAATTCTGGACCAAGTATCTGACGCTCTCCTACGTCGCTCCAACAAACTGGTGACCTATATTTCCTGTCGTATGGTGTCTCAAAAGGTGCCATCTGTATGCTGGCCTGGTATCTGTTTATTGTAGGAGAATTCCACCAAGTGTAGATGGTCCTCCCAAGATCCTCCAAAATCAATCATGTACGCTCGTAACATATCCTCTAATATCTGTATCGTGCGCTCTGACTGTCCATCAGTCTGTAGATGATACGCAGTGCTGAACTTGAGATGAGTTCCTAAGCTCTCCTGCATACTCCGCCAAAAATGTGACGTGAATCTGGAATCACGATCCGATACGATGCTGACAGACACTCCATGTAATCGTACTATCTGCCTCATATACATGTCAGCTAGTATCTCTGTGGATTGCCCAACTCGGAAGGGCAAGAAATGTGCAGACTTGGTGAGTCTGTCTACGACAACCCAAACTGCATCCTTCCCGCTAGGGCTCCGCGAGAATCCTGTGACGAAGTCCATGGTAATGTGTTCCCACTTCCACTCGGGAATGGGGTGCGACTGCAATAGTCCTGCAGTCCTCTGATGTTCAGCCTTGACTTGCTGACAAACTAAACATTTTGTCACGAATCTTGCAATTTCTCTCTTTATCCCATACTACCAGTAATGTTGCCTCGAATCTCGATACATCTTCGTACCCCCGGGATGAATAGAATAATTGAGCCATGCGCCTCGGTCATCTACTCTTGGCGTAGCTTGCCACTAGGAACGTACAGGCGATCTCCGCACCTCAGCGTTCCGTCTTCATGAATCCTGAGTCCCGTCTGCAGGCCGGCTTCTGTTCTCTCTCGCAGACGTCGAAATCTCGCATCTGCAGGCAATGATGCCTTGATCCTCTCAATCAAAGTAGACTGAACCTCAAGACTGGCCATCTGTCCATCCATGCCTGGCAATACGATCTCTATTCCAAGCTCCTGGAGATCCTCTAGCAACTGTCGCTGCGTCGTCAGGAAGTATGCCATGGGCTTCCTGCTTAAGGAATCTGCTACGACGTTCGCCTTGCCAGGGTGGTACTGTAGCTCAATGTCATAATCTGTCATCAACTCTAGCCAACGTCTCTGCCTCATATTAAGCTCCTTCTGCGTGTAGACGTACTTCAAGCTTTTATGATCTGTATAAATCTTAACACGCTCACCATAAAGGTAATGTCTCCATAGCTTTAGTGCAAATATCACCGCAGCTAGCTCCAAGTCGTGCGTCGGATAATTCTTTTCATGAACTCTCAACTGTCTCTATGCGTAGGCTATCACCTTGCCGTGTTGCATCAGTACACATTCCAATCCGCTCCCTGACGCATCACTGTACACTACAAATCCTCCTGATCCGGAAGGTAGTGTCAAAATCGGTGCTGATGTCAGACGCTTCTTCAGCTCATCGAAAGCCGCCTGACACTCGTCGGTCCAGATAAACTCTTCGCCTTTACGCATCAGTCGCGTCATAGGCGCCGCTATCCTCGCAAAATTTTCCACGAACCTCCGATAATATCCGGCAAGTCCGAGGAAGCTCCTAATCTCCGTAACTGATGTAGGGGTAGGCCAGGTCTCCACTGCAGCTATCTTTCCGGATCAACTGTTAGCCCATCTCCGGTGATTATGTATCCCAGAAATGGCACTCTATCCAAGCAAAACTCACATTTGCTGAGTTTGGCGTACAGCCTCTCATGTCTCAGCGTCTCCAACACAATCCTGAGATGTCTCTCATGCTCCTCCTGACTCTTAAAATATATCAAGATATCGTCTATAAATACCACTACGAACTTATCTTAGTACTGGTGGAAGACATTGTTCATCAAACACATAAATACTGCTGGCGCGTTGGTTAAACCAAACGGCATGACTAAAAACTCATAATGGCCATACTTCGTCCGAAAGGCCGTCTTCTGGATGTCCTCTTTCCGTACCTTGATCTGATGATAACCGGATCTGAGATCGATCTTCGAGAATACACATGCACCGCTCAGTTGATCAAACAAATCATCGATGCATGGCAGTGGATACTTGTTCTTTATCGTTACAAGCGCCCTGTAATCGATACACAAGCGTACCGTCCCGTCCTTCTTCGGTACGAATAGAATGGGTGCTCCCCATGGAGATACACTAGCCCGTATGAATCCCTTATCTAAGAGATCATCTACTTGAACCTTCAGCTCAACCAACTCCTTTGGTGCTAGTCTGTAAATGGGGGAAGTAATTGGCTCGGCTCCTGGAGTCAACTCTATGGTGAACTCAATCTCTCTGTCAGGTGGCCGGCTTAAAAGATTCTCCAGAACCACATCCTCAAATCCTGATATATTATGGTGGTACACTTGTTCACCTCCTGCGTTGTATACCCCTAAGGTAGATGGGCACCATACTCCTGGGCTCCCTGAACTCAACTCAGGGTAACCTGGTGGCCTAAAAATATAAATGTAACTATGTCGACAATCTAGTGTCGCGTGGTATTGGCTCATTCAACTCATGCTAGGACGATGTCATCTTCCAGACTTAACCTCAAAATAAATCCTCCTGTTCTGTTTACCACACTAATCCTTTAAAAGAAAAATTTTCTCCCCTGTCTAAAGTATAATTTTTCTTCTCCACAAATTTTTCCTAAAATTTCATTCCTCAAATTTCTTCTTTTCATTATTCATCTCTCCAAGTCACAAGTACAATAATGGTATCACTCAAGCATATACTAGAATTCCTGGAATCTGATCATTATCTTCCAAGTGAGACCCTAACATTTTATCTCCTCTAGCTCATAATCATCGTTCCTAGCATTGCTATAATATGCAACCACTAGTTTCCATCGTCAGGTTATGCATTCCCATACCTCATTCTAGGTCATGATCATCAATCCTTCTAGCTCTCAGTACTTCCAAGATCACTGTTACCTTAAGCACGGGTAGGGTACTACTGGGTCCAACTCTCTTGCCAACCTTCTATACTAGATCTAGAATCCAAAGGACCCATCAATCCATCCTGATAAGGTAACAATCTTTTCCGAGAAAGGTATACAAATTATGCCTCCTGTCGTCTGGTCTTCGATCTTCTTCTGGAGGGAAGTCATCAGTCATGAGCATTCGTCTCCCCGAACAATAGGGGACGAGGAACAAGGATAGCGATATTTACGAAGATTGAACGAATGCAAAGTGGAAGTCCAAGGGCGATAATCACATACAAAGAGTTTTAAAATCGATTATGGATTGAGATCCTACTCAACAATCATAACATCTATTCCTAATTTGCAGGCTCGCTTGGCACAGTCAGGTGACCAAGACGATTTAAATCGGACCTTCATGGGCCACCACAAAAACATGTCACGCCCCAGTCCCAAAATACGTAGGACCAGGAATACGTGACACGCCAGCTACGCATTCGACCAGACTCTGGTCTGACTCGAATACGTATAAGCTGTAATATAAAGGGCACTATCTAGATATTCCATAAATGTAAACCTCTATGTCTCAATCCACAATGTACAACAGTATACAAGAAAGAGCTATATGTGCTAGAGTCGGTCGCCCCATAACACACTAACTCGAATAGACTCGAGAAGAAGTATGAGTCTATAAAACTAGGCTACAACAGCAGATGAAATAAACAATGTAAAATAACTATAATGCCGGTAGATATAATGTGAGTACCTGGTACCATGCCCGCAAGACCTGCAACTCCAACGGCAACTCCAAATGCTCCGTAATCATCTATGCTGCAAAACTGGTAGGGAACCAGGTCCTCAGAGGGACGTAACAAGGTACAGAAATATAGCATGCCAAGTAAACAGAAAGTACAAGTGCACGACAGGATACTCTATCATAACCAACTAGTGTGACACAGTTTAAAGACAATGTTCGACGCGTGGGCTGTCCAAAATAAAACTGCAGCTCCGAACACAGAGACACACGGGTCGTACCGTAGCTCCGAGCACAGAGACACACGGGTGTTACCACTACACTATGAAACAGGATCACTACACTATGAAACAGGATCACTACATATACATATATAAACGCGTACAGAGTAGCCCAAACGTCTAGTAACTGTCTTCCCCATCCCAAGCGGTCAACGATTGTGCGCTGAACCTGAACCTCTAACAGTCTCGACACACGGAAGATAACTTAACAGACGCGACCCTAAGGTCGTCCTAGTCTCTGGTCATGATGTCAGTATCAGGATACAGGAATCTGGCACGATCACAGTGTACGAGTGTGTCCTGGGGTGTCGATAAACTCAGGTACGCATATCGAGATACTACGAATCATCCAACAATCTTCCTAGGACGCTACGACGTACGTCTTCACCCGGTTGTGAACCAGATGCGAAGTACCGAACGTCAACATAACTACGTGCACGATGTACATACGAAACAACAAATATCTGTAAACTGAAATACAGGGTGGCAAGGTACACTTGCCTGCGTGCGGCTGTTGATGATGGGGTTCCGGTACCGCGTCCAAGCCCTCAGGTCCCGCAGTACCTAGTGAAGAGATACAAACCATAATCAATACTCTATTCTACGACAGACAGGGATGCTACATACATCAACAACTAAACTCAGTCTCAGCTACGACTCACTGGGACAATAAACTAGGACCGTTTATTGATTGTTTGTGTTTCAGACCTATGATATTTGGTCATTTATGAATATTTTTATTTTAGAGGCATTTAGACATTATTTCTTGTATTCTTTAGGACAAGGCTTTCAGACTCAGTTCTGTGGATATTTGATGTATTCTTTACGACGATATTTTCTCCTGATTCGGTATGTAATCTCAATATTTTGTTTTCTTCAAATTTTATTATATTACTCATATTAAATATATGTTGATTTACCGGTGTTGAGTGTTCAACCGAAGGGGGTCGGCGAACCCAGCAAATTCAACGGAGGGTTGCTCCGGGTCTATTTGTTCAAATTATGAATTCGTAAACTGCAGGAAGAATAGTTTGGAAACAATTCAATATTCAATATTTATAATTTTTACTGTATCTGTAGTGACGTTTTTAGCGACGTTTACTCACGTCACTAATTACGTCGCTGAATACGTCACTACAAACGTCGCTATACCCGTCGCTAAACAATGTCGCTATCCGTCGCAAATTGATGACATGGCAATATTGTTAGGTCAAAATAACGTCGCTATAAACGTCGCTAATTTAGCGACAAAAATAAACGTCGTTAATTTAGCAACGCTGCGTCGCTAAACGTCGCTAATATAGCGACGTATTTACGTCGCTAGAAAACGTCGGAATAGCGACGTTTGGCGACATTTTTCCTGTCAGCGACTAGTTTAAGGACGACTTCAACAAAACGACGCTAATGACGTCGCTAAAAAAATTTAGCGACCCTTTTTGGCTATTTAGCGACGTTTTTTTTCGTCGCTAATTGAACTAATTCTTGTAGTGAGTGCAGTGACCTTCATGTGCATAGGCCACCATGCGCCAATCCATGCGTATAAGCCACCATGCGCATAAGCCACCATGCGTCAATCTATGCGTATAAGCCACCATGCGCCAATCCATGTGCATAAGCCTGCATGCGCAGAGACCATCATGCGCAGAGACCATCATGCGCATTAAGACTATGTGCCCAGCTCTGCCATGCTCCAAGATGCCAAGACTTCCAATGCGCTGTCATGCGCCAAGTCTTGCTATACGCCAAGGTCTACCATGCGTCAATGTCTGCCATGCACCAAGGTCTGCCCCTTGTGCGCATACTCTGCAATCCTTGGTCATTTTGTAATCTTCCTTCCAATTGGAATGTGCATCCTTCAGACGCTATCTCCTCCATCATCGGGAATGGTAGATTCTGACAACTCACTTTCAATATTTGACAAAGGACCCATTCCCTCATCCAAATGTTCGAAGTGAATTCCGTCAATCTTCTCAAGTTTGTGAAAACTTGTGTCCAGAAGACTTGAACGGATGTTCCCCATCTTTCTTCGGATCTTGCTTTAAGATTGTTAGTCCCGAGGCTTAACCAAAGATGGAAGAATGCATGGTCATTATCAAAGGTTCACACAAAAGTTCCCACTCTGACTATTCTCGATTTCCACGAAGAACTATATAATGATTCTGATTACAACTTGCTCTCAAGATTACAAAAGAATCAGAAAAAATAAACTTCATGTTCTTCCTTACACTCGCAGTTGCAGACGGACAGAATGGAATTACAACTAGCAGAAGAGAAGAGAAAGGAGAAGAAGAAAATCTGCTTGCTGGGGTGATGAAGATCACCGTTGCTCAAAGCAAGATTTGCCCCACACGATCTGCTCCCAGGAACCAGCAACTTCACGTAGAACTTCTGAAACGCTCGATGTCACCTCCTTGTTTGGACTCGCACGAACTTCTTGGACTTTAATGACGACTCCAGCAGCAACTCTCTTTCTCTCCCAATTTTCGAAGTCAGTCCTCAAATAGGAATCCCTAATCCTAATCCTGGTCATCCATCAATTATAAAAAGATTGGAATGAATTTAATTCATATCCCACAAGATTGGAATGAATTAAATTTAAATCCAATATAATTGATTTAAATTAAATTCAAATCCCACATGATTAAATTTAAATCCTACATGATTGGAATAAATTAAATTCAAATCTCACATGATTAATTTAAATCATAGATGATTGGAATGAATTAAATTCAAATCCCACAAATATCATATTTAAATTAATGAATCAATATTTTCATAACTGATTAAATCTATCCGATAGTAGCGGACCCGCATGCAACTGCTCATACGGCCACTCATGTCGCAGCGTATGCGAACGCCCATGCGGCCATGATGCTAAATGCAAAGTGCGCCAACAACGCGCCACTTTGCGCCCGAGTCCGAGTCGCTAAGCCCCTTTGAGACTTAGCTCCTATGAAAATAATTCCAAGAGCATGACGAAAAGCATAAATGCTTTCATGAGGAGTTAATCCTTTTTTCTTCTAGAAAAAATACCCCCACATGGCACCCATGTACCCCACCACACCCCATGTGCACACCTCAACTCATACAAAGTATTATATTGAGATACCCACTTGGTAGTATAACCAATGTGAGACTGTTTTTCTTAGTCCAAAGACAAAAACACCAACACAAAACATATATATAGAATTGTTGTTTTTAAAATATACACATTTTTAATCATAAAATATAGTTAGAATTAGGATATTTACATAATTTTATAAATTTTATTGGGTTTTCGGTTTTGGAACTGAATAAAAAAAAATTTAGTATTTTCAAAACAGAAATCGAACCGAATTTATTTCAATCCGAACCGAGATTCGGTTTGATCCGGTTCTATTTTGGGTCCGAAAACCGAATAATGCTCGGCCTTACTTTCAATTACTTAACGGAAAATTTCGTTCAGAGCAAAATATTTTGCTATATTTATAGGAAAAGAATTATATTTTAAAATTTTACATTCAAAGCATCAAAATATCCTTTGTAAGGGCGTTTTATGTTTTTCCGTTAACTCCGTTAATGGAGCAAATTTAAAAAAAAATTATATATAGGTAAAACGCCCTTTGTAAGGGCATTTTCCATTTTTTAATTTATTTTAATCTCTCCTCTCTCCTCTCTCTCTCATTCACACTCACACTCTCTCTCCTCTCCTCTCTCTCTCTCACACTCCCCTCTCCTCTCCTCTCCTCTCCTCTCCTCTCCTCTCCTCTCCTCTCCTCACCCGTGACTCTCCTCTCCTCTCTCTCTCTCTCTCTCTCTCTCTCTCTCTCTCTCTCTCTCTCTCTCCTCTTCTCTTCTCTCCTCTCCTCTCTCATAGTCAAAGTATATATATATATATATATATATATATATATATATATATATATATATATATATATATATATATATATATATACATACTCTCTCCTCTCCTATGCAAAGTAAATATATATATATATATATATATATATATATATATATATATATATATATATATATATATATATATATATATATATATATATATTCCTAACATTTGCTCTCTCTCTCTCTCTCTCTTTTATCACTCTCATTTCTCTCTTCTTCCTACGAAACGAAAGTAGATAGTACTAGTTGTACAATAGGTAACGTTAACTTTATAACGTTAAATTTATAACATTACTTATGCTAGGAAAGTAGATAGTAGTAGTTGTACAATAGCTAACGTTTATATTCTAACGTACAATACGTAACGTTAACTTTAAATTTATAACGTTTATATTCTAACGGGTAAATTTAGTTTCTATATATATATGCCTCATGCGTATGAGTTTTGTATATCTCATCCACTCTATCTTTACCCTATTTATCTTAAATTGAAGTCAGAAGAAACTTTCATCCCTAATCTGCTACCATTTTCGTCTCAGCTTTTTCCTGATATACTTTTGTAAGTCTTAATTCAGACGACAGTTTTTACTATGCATCAAAATTTAGTAATAATTTGCTACCATGGAGGTATACTAGATGGATTAACTTAACATGGAGGTAATACTCATCTTATAACCACTTATAGAAATATTACTTTAGCTAGTTTACGTAGTATTATTTTTGATCGTTTTTGCATAAGTTATGAATTTACAATAAGGTGGTTTTATGAAGAAGCGTTGATAATAGTAGATTGTGAAGAAACATGGAATTTTGTTCAAAGTAATTTAGTTTCAGCTTGTATTAAAATTTACATCATCCCATCACAAGTAAATATCGACACAACTATCATATCAACTTGTAAACCCCCAGATTTTGCAAGAATTTTAAATTAGGTTTTTTCATAATTTTCTGAAATTTTCTAGGAATTTTCTATAATTAAAATCAGGGTTTTTAATTATTAAATAATTTTTAGTTGTTAGTAAATAATATTAAAATATCATGGAAATAACATTTTTGGGTGTAAAATGAAAAACTGGACTTAGGGTAATTTTTCTGGATTTTTCTGGGCCTCAGACCTATTTTTAAATGCCTAAAAACTAATTTTAATTAATTATTTAATTAACTGATTTTTTATTATTAATTATATTTATTATTATTATTTATATTATTTTTATTCTTTTTCTCTTGGGCCGGCCCGGCCCATTGGACCGGCCCAGCAGCCCAGCCCCAGCCCGCTACCTATCGGGTCGGGTCGAGTTGGTCAGACCCGAACCCGCCTACCCGCCAACCCGCTGACCCATTCTCCCTCACCCCCTCCCCACGACCCGGCTGCCGGAATTCTCGCCGCTCCGGCCTCCGCGCGCAGCACCGGCCGTTCCGGCCCGCTCCCCGCGTCCTCCGCGGCCACGCAGCGCCACGAGCCCCCTCTCCTCCTCCTATTTAAGCCCTCTTCTTCCTCCCTTCTCCCAAACCCTAGAAAACCCCTCTCCGGCCATCACCTGACGCCAGAAACCCTAGCACCTCCGTCCCCGGCCTGCCCTCGCCGCCGTGCTCCTCCGGCGCCTCGCCGCCGTCCTCCTCCGCCGACCCTCGCCCAGCCTCGCCGTGCCCAGCCCCCTTTCTCTCCTCCTTCTTCTTCCCAGAGCTCCGCCCGCCTCCCAGAGCTCCGCCGCCGCCGGCCAACGCCTCCGCCCCGCCCCGGCGAACACCCCCGACCGCCTCCGGCCAGCCAGCGCCGCCTCAGCCTCCGGCCGGCCCGCCGTAGCTTCAAAACCCTAACCCTAACCCTAATTATGCTGATTTTGTGTCGACACGTGTCGGACACGCGTCGGACATGATTCAGATTCCGGGTTTTCAGTCCAGTTCAGGTGCGTGTATCTTCTTGCTCGTAGCTCAGATTTCGATTTCGCAAATTACGTTGCGAAGCCTGTATGACCCTCTCGGTGCCCGGACAAACCGCTCGGGACATCGCGTCCTGTGGTGATTGCACACCGCGATCCAAAAACAGGAAAAACTAGACCCTGTTTCACCCCGGAACTGAGTACGCCCCGCCAAACGGGACGACTTGGTCGCGTGCGGTCTTCACAGATACGTGCGCATCGTCGATACGGACGTATGAGATTTCACGGAAGCTGATTCGGGTGTGCATGCACACCGGAATCAACGCGTATCCGCGGACATCATCCCGTATCCGACTTTTTTGTAATTTGCCCTAACTTCTTGTACACTCGTCGAATCGAGACGAAACTTGTGCCATCGGACTCGTAGCGATACGTTGGTCCTGTGGGTCAAGTTTGGTTCGATTCTGAGAACGTTGACGAAATCGCGTGTCGTGGGCCCCATAGGCCCCGCTCGACGGGCGATTTTGTGATCGGCTCATCGGAATCCACATCTGGAAGTTCCGTTGGGTTCGTATCAGCGTTCCTGACCTGTTGACACTAAGTTTGGTGAATTTGGAGACCGTTGACCCGGACACATTTTTCGGTGCAAAACGGGCCCACCGGCGGACCCCGTTTTGACCCGAAACTGTCGTTTTTGTCCTTGTCTCCAAATTGGACCCAAGGACAGGCGTTTCTAGCTATTTGATATCTTCTGAGCGTGTTGGTAATGTCTATTTCAGCATCTGGGCTCATCTCTGGAAATTTCCCCGAGGACAATTAATCAGATCCAAACAACAGGCAAGTACCTGCACTTCAAGTTTAAATCTTTATATTATGATAGTTAATTCCCTGCTCTACTAGTACCCTTGATGATTACACGTAGTGTTAGAATACTTGATTTCATGTCTTGGATACTGTATTTCATGTCTTGCTTTTCATGTCGGGTGGGAGAATACAAGAAGGCATGTAGTTTACCCTTCCCCCTATCATGTTTAATAGTTGTTGGTGCGCGACTGTACCCTCAGCCGGATCTCGATTATTTATGTTTAATAGCCGTCTATGACGGCCGAATTAGCCTTATAAACCCCTACATGCCAGCTATGTATTCTAAATAAACACAAGTTCACACACATAGTTTCTGGTCTTGTTATAGTTCTTGTTGGCTGTTGTAGTTTCATTTCCTGTCTCATTTATTCTTGCTTTCTCATATTCCTGTTTATAGCATTAACTTTGAGATATTGATGTTCTTCTATGCAACTTTCTCAATATGATACTCAAGTTAATTGTCATAAATATTTAGTTTAATCTTGTTGTGCATTGTGTACTTTGCTCCTTTCCTGACTGGATCCGTTGTTTTAGGCGATGATGAGGACTTGCCCCCACCTATTATGGCCACATTGAGTTAGTAGGTGACCCATATGAGGAGCCAGTTCCCACCCAGGAGGCTACTTCTGCAGAGTAGTTAGCAGTAGCTGCTTATTTATTTTCCTTTCAACATACTCGGGTTTGTCCCCGATCTATCTTCTGGCTTGTATTAACTGTGGATTTGGTTATCACAGATTAAATATTATGAAATCTCAGCATTCCTATTTCCTGTGATTATTCTTACATGTTCATTATTGTGGATGAGATAGATACTTACTGACCCTAGAAATGACCTAGACAGCGTACTACCGCCGACACTGCGACGTAGGCTGGACGTACCCACGCACTCTTGTCCGAATTTCCGGGTGCGGGTCGTGACACATTTTTGTGGTGGCCCATGCAGGTCCAACGACTAAATTATTCGGTTTCAACTCAGGGACCGAACAGGCCTGCAATAAAGCTAGGATAAGTTTATAGGATCTCATCCACTTGCTTGAATCATTTTTGATATCTGTATCGTATTCGAACTAATATGAACTTGCATCTTGCCTTGATTCCTGTGCGCCTCTTATTGGTTATTTTGGATACAGGGAAATGGACCCACAAGCCAGCAACGAGGCTCATGCAGAACCACCACAAACCGTTGTGGTTACCCAAGAAAACGATGTGATACCAGTCGGTGAAGGCCAATCATCACAAGGTAGTCAAGCAAGTCAGCCTGCCTCAATAATCCATCAAGATGGCGTTCCACCCTCGACGCAGCCTATTCCACCGATGCCTTCCTTCCCACTGGGACCGCCTATGGACGAACAGCAGATATTCCGCATATTCTACATAATGATGCAAGCCTATCAGAAGGTTCAACAAGAAACTCAGCAAAACCAAGCGGAGAACTTCATCGACAGAATTAGCTCAGAGTCACGGAAGCCAAGCAGTTCAAATGCAATTACCTTCGACGAGGACGTTCTTACTACAACGCGACCTGTGGAGTGCACCACAAGGATCGAGTCCAGCCGGAAGCGGCCGTATGCGTCAGCACCAGACCAAGCACAACAGGAAAAAGCTGCAAAGCGACCACAGATGAATCCAACTCAAGGACAGAACCAACAAGCTCCCACTTGTGGCTATTGTCGAAAACAAGGTCATATTTGGCAGGATTATAGAAAGAGGCTAGGTGCCTGTCTATATTGTGGATCAGCAGCACATCAAATGAAGGACTGTCCTGCTGCTCAAAGACGCACAACTGTACAAAAGTTCCAGTTCAGGCCAGGCCCCAGCAGCGCAGCAGAGGGCACCACCTCAAGAACACGGACAAGCTTACGCGATGACCGTGGAGAACGTGCAGACTCTTAGAGTAACTAATGCGCGTAAGTGATTCATAGATACCATTTTCTAGCATTGTTTAGCTCGTGCCTATTGGTTCGTGACCTCAGCCCAACCTAGTAATTTTGAACTTGCTAATAACCTGGTATGTTTTTGTATCTGATAACTGTAGAGTTTGTAGAATCTTTTGTTATTGTGCTTATTGTAGGTTGTTTTGTGAACTTAAATAATTTGTACCTCCTTTCATCATCATCTAGCACACTTAATTTTGATGTACTTGACTTATGCTGCTATTCTATAGCCTAGTTTTGCAAGCTTATCTTTTATCAAGCTTGTTCATGACATATGTATTAGTGGGTCGACACACTAATATAATTGTCTATTCAGAATCAGTGTAATACGGTCTGATCAACCCTAGTGCATTTTGATTCGCCCTTCGCACTACTTTACGTGGATTGAGACATAGTTGACTAGTATACTTGCCCCTAGATATTTCCGAGCATATTGTATCGATTACATAACTGTATCAATACGAGCATGTGAATAGGAATTACCGAGATAGGATTCAATCCACAATCGCTTGACAATTCCCTCCTGAATACTTTAAAACGCCTTGACCCCGATATTTCTTTTCTATCACCCCACCCTTGAACTCTTTATTATTGATCTTCGTTTTTCCTTATTTCGGAAAGACGAAATCTCGTGCCTGGTATAAGTTAGTACATAGATAGTACTAGATATGCCACCTAGGCCGATCACATACTTGAGGATTAAAACTTTCGTAATTGAGGACATATCATATGTGATATGATCGGCGTTGAAGTTCGAGGATTGAATGACATAGGTAAACATAAAGGAATATTTTTCTTAAGGTATATAGTCTTTTGTGATGAATGGGTAAACTCTAAGTTGGGTAGCAATGCATTTGTCAACTCGAGAGGAATGTCTTTTGGATTGTGACCGAGTAAGGTTAGATTGGAAGAAGCAAGCCATTATAATTTTGAAAATTTAGAGGAGTGACTAAAATGATTAATGAATTGATAACGAGGACCCAATAAGTTGTATCTTGGATACATAATTTAAATTTTGAATAATGAAAGTAAAATCATCAATTTGAATTTAGAGGATAGAATTATAGAATTTCAGACTTGAACATCGGTGGACTACATTTAAATTATTTTTCAATTTGATGATTTGATTTAAGAATTAAAATTTGAGGGTTGGACTACCTAGTTAGAATATTGAGGATGTGAATGGAATTTAAAGAGTTGAAGCATACAATTGTGAATAGGAATACTGTTGGACTCGAATCACTTCTAGAGGAATTTATGATAATTAGAGGCAAAGTCATGTGCAAATCTTGAAAATGCTATATGGACTTAATCTAAAATCTGCCTGTGGAAAATTTGAGGAAGTAAGAAGTAATAACCATAGGTTAAAATTTTGATTGGAACAAGTAGTCATCTTAATCATGAAGTGATTGCAGTGGACATGATTAGGATTTAAATTATCACAAGGAGATTGCGATTGATGTACATAAAAGATTAACAGATTATGGTTTAATTTTAAATTTTGAGGACAAAATTTTTATAAGTTGCGTAGATTGTAAACCCCCAGATTTTGCAAGAATTTTAAATTGGGTTTTTTCACAATTTTCTGGAATTTTCTAGGAATTTTCTGTAATTAAAATCAGGATTTTTAATTATTAAATGATTTTTAATTGTTAATAAATAATATTAAAATATCATGAAAATAATATTTTTGGGTGTAAAATGAAAAACTGGACTTAGGATAATTTTTCTGGATTTTTCTGGGCCTCAGACCTATTTTTAAATGCCTAAAAACTAATTTTAATTAATTATTTAATTAACTGATTTTTTATTATTAATTATATTTATTATTATTATTTATATTATTTTTATTCTTTTTCTCTTGGGCCGGCCCGGCCCATTGGACCGGCCCAGCAGCCCAGCCCCAGCCCGCTACCTATCGGGTCGGGTCGGGTTGGTCAGACCCGAACCCGCCTACCCGCCAACCCGCTGACCAATTCTCCCTCACCCCCTCCCCACGACCCGGCTGCCGGAATTCTCGCCGCTCCGGCCTCCGCGCGCAGCGCCGGCCGTTCCGGCCCGCTCCCCGCGTCCTCCGCGGCCACGCAGCGCCACGAGCCCCCTCTCCTCCTCCTATTTAAGCCCTCTTCTTCCTCCCTTCTCCCAAACCCTAGAAAACCCCTCTCCGGCCATCACCCGACGCCAGAAACCCTAGCACCTCCGTCCCCGGCCTGCCCTCGTCGTCGTGCTCCTCCGACGCCTCGCCGCCGTCCTCCTCCGCCGACCCTCGCCCAGCCTCGCCGTGCCCAGCCCCCTTTCTCTCCTCCTTCTTCTTCCCAGAGCTCCGCCCGCCTCCCAGAGCTCCGCCGCCGCCGGCCAACGCCTCCGCCCCGCCCCGGCGAACACCCCCGACCGCCTCCGGCCAGCCAGCGCCGCCTCAGCCTCCGGCCGGCCCGCCGTAGCTTCAAAACCCTAACCCTAACCCTAATTCTGCTGATTTTGTGTCGACACGTGTCGGACACGCGTCGGACACGATTCAGATTCCGGGTTTTCAGCCCAGTTCAGGTGCGTGTATCTTCTTGCTCGTAGCTCAGATTTCGATTCCGCAAATTACGTTGCGAAGCCTGTATGACCCTCTCGGTGCCCGGATAAACCGCTCGGGGCATCGCGTCCTGTGGTGATCGCACATCGCGATCCAAAATCAGGAAAAACCAGACCCTGTTTTACCCCGGAACTAAGTACGCCCCGCCAAACGGGATGACTTGGTCGCGTGCGGTCTTCACAGATACGTGAGCATCGTCGATACGGACGTGTGAGATTTTGCAGAAGCTGATTCGGGTGTGCGTGCACACCGGAATCAACGCGTATCCGCGGACATCGCCCCGTATCCGATTTTTCTGCAATTCGCCCTAACTTCTTGTACACTCGTCTGATCGAGACGAAACTTGCGCCATCGGACTCGTAGCGATACGCTGGTCCTGTGGGTCAAGTTTGGTTCGATTCTGAGAATGTTGACGAAATCGCGTGTCGTGGGCCCCACAGGCCCCGCTCGACGGGCGATTTTGTGATCGGCTCATCGGAATCCAAATCTGGAAGTTCCATTGGGTTCGTATCAGTGTTCCTGACCTGTTGACACTAAATTTGGAGACCGTTGACCCGGACACGTTTTTCGGTGCAAAGCGGGCCCACCGACGGACCCCGTTTTGACCCAAAACTGCCATTTTTGCCCTTGTCTCCAAATTGGACCCAAGGACAGGCGTTTCTAGTTATTTGATATCTTCTGAGCATGTTGGTAATGTCTATTTCAGCATCTGGGCTCATCTCTGGAAATTTCCTCGAGGACAATTAATCAGATCCAAACAACAGGCAAGTACCTGCACTTCAAGTTTAAATCTTTATATTGTGATAGTTAATTCCCTGCTCTACTAGTACCCTTGATGATTACACGTAGTGTTAGAATACTGGATTTCATGTCTTGGATACTGTATTTCATGTCTTGCTTTTCATGTCGGGTGGGAGAATACTAGAAGGCATGTAGTTTACCCTTCCCCCCTATCATGTTTAATAGCTGTTGGTGCGCGACTGTACCCTCAGCCAGATCTCGATTATTCATGTTTAATAGCCGTCTATGACGGCCGGATTAGCCTTATAAACCCCTACATGCCAGCTATGTATTCTAAATAAACACAAGTTCACACACATAGTTTCTGGTCTTGTTATAGTTCTTGTTGGCTGTTGTAGTTTCATTTCCTGTCTCATTTATTCCTGCTTTCTCATATTCCTGTTTATAGCATTAACTCTGAGATATTGATGTTCTTCTATGCAACTTTCTCAATATGATACTCAAGTTAATTGTCATAAATATTTAGTTTAATCTTGTTGTGCATTGTGTACTTTGCTCCTTTCCTGACTGGATCCGTTGTTTTAGGCGATGATGAGGACTTGCCCCCACCTATTATGGCCACATTGAGTTAGCAGGTGACCCATATGAGGAGCCAGTTCCCACCCATGAGGCTACTTCTGCAGAGTAGTTAGCAGTAGCTGCTTATTTATTTTCCTTTCAGCATACTCGGGTTTGTCCCCGATCTATCTTCTGGCTTGTATTAACTGTGGATTTGGTTATCACAGATTAAATATTATAAAATCTCAGCATTCCTATTTCCTGTGATTATTCTTACATGTTCATTATTGTGGATGAGATAGATACTTACTGACCCCAGAAATGACCTAGACAGCGTACTACCGCCGACACTGCGGCGTAGGCTGGACGTACCCACGCACTCGTGCCCGAATTTCCGGGTGCGGGTCGTGACACAACTAGTAAATATTTTAATGATAACCAAGATTTCAATGTTGGTCCTAGTTGTATAAATCACACTGAAAGTAACTATGATACAGAAAATAATGATGTTGACGATGAAAACAGTGATGATTTGGTTAAAAATTTAGATTACTATTTAGATGATAATGATGCTAATGTACATGGTTGTATTCCCGGATTATTTGTTGGCAAACATTTTGATTCTCCTAAGGATTTTCGTAATTTTATTAGCAACCTAGCAATTACATATAAATTTAGTTGTTCATCTACATAACAATCATCAAAGAATTGTGTATACTTGTGATTCTCCAAACTGTTGTTGGAGAGTATACACTAAAGCTATTGGTGATGGTAGTACATTTGAAATTCGTACATTTGAAGGTAGACATTCATGTTTAGGTGGATTTACAGGAGGGCATCATCCACTAGCCACCACTGCATGGGTAAGAAATAAAATAATTGGTAAAATTAGAGATAACAACTCGTATAGTCCGGCACACATTTTACACGATATACTTAGAGAACATCGGATACATATTACATATTCCAAAGTTTGGAGAGCTAGGAAACTTGCATTATCTGATATTAACGGCAGTTACGTTGATGCGTATGGTAGTCTTGAGAAATATCGTTTTACAATTATGGAAACAAATTCCGGTAGCAAATGTTTTTTAAAAACTGTAGAAAATAATATCTTTCAAAGAATATTTATTTGTTTCAAGGCTTGTATAGATGGTTTCGTAAGTGGTTGTTTACCTGTTATTAGTATTGATGCTACTTTTCTTACATCTAGATTCCAAGGTAATTTATTTGTTGCTTGTGCTCACGATCCAAACTATCAACTATATCCTATTGCTTATTGTTTTGCTGAGAATGAAAATACTAAGTCGTGGACATGGTTTTTAAACTGTTTGAAAATATCTTTCGAAACTTATTTTGAACGTTGGGATAGTATTTCATTTATATCCGATAAATGGAAAGGATTAATTCATGGAATGCAAACAGTTTTTCTAAACTCTTTCCACTTTTTTTGTATTCAACATTTTAAAAAAAATTTAAAAAATATGTGTCTTCGTACACCGACATATCTACAATGGTTAGACAAACTTGCCCGGTCTTATAATGAGGTTGATACCAATGGTTGGTTGGAAACAATAAAATCTACAGATGTAAATATTTTCGATTGGATTGTAGGGTCAAGCGATGAAAATCGTAATTTTTCTCACTGGATAACAGCTTATGCACCGTGCCCACGATAAGATATTAACACTTCGAACATTGCTGAATGTTTTAACAATTGGATTAAAAGTTTGCGTGACAAACCTATATCAACATTGCTTGATGGTATTAGAGCAAAAATAATAACACTTAACGACAAGCATCGAACAAATGCTGAAAAGATGGAAACAGAGTTTTGTCCAAGGATGATGAACACTATAGCACGTATTAGACGAGAGTCACACCATTTTCAGTTATTACATTTTAATAATAATAAATTTGAAATATGGGATCATGAAACAAGTAGATGTTATGTGGTTGAACTAGACCGTAAATATTGTACATGTGGTCGGTGGCAACATACTCTATTACCATGTGAACATGCTTGCTTTACATGTCATTCTTCTAACATACCAGTTAAAAGTTTTTATCCTGTTGAATTTTCTGTTGCAATACTTAGAGCTGTATACATGCCATGTATGGAACCGATTCCAGTCCCCTATACTCCTCAAAGTGAACCTATAAGAGGTCAAATTGGAGTATCACTTCTTGGGCGTAGAGCTGGCAGACCGAAGAAGAATCGTATAATGACAAGAGAACCGTCGACAAGAGATCTTCGTTGCAGTAATTGTGGCGGGCTGGGACACAACAAAAGAAGTTGTAGAAACCAACCGAGGCAGTGAATATCATTATTGTATCTTTTTTGAGTAATTATGATTTTGATTTAACGTTGTTATAATGTTGTAATTGAAGTTGCTGAACTTTCGAATAAAATAAACATCATATTACTGAAATGGTAAGACCAACAAAATATTGTCATACATTTATTTATGGATACCAACAAAATTACTAGCCCCCTCTGTCATCCCTTCTATAATCTCTACGATCAACTCACCTAAGACCTAGCCTATCTCTCCTTTCCTTTGTACCCTCCGGTGGTGGCAAATATAAATGGGAGTCTGGATCAAGGCTGGCTGAGCCAAACAATGAAGTGCCAGTCTCCTGTATGTAATAATTCCAATCCCATTGTTGAGAAGCACCCTGTGGCGTGGCATCGTTGCTCTGGGATATGGTCTCGTAACTCTGGGATGTGTCACTGTCATGCTATGGCCTACCTTCGTAAGGTTGTGACATGCCAATATAAGGTTGTGACATGCGAGCGTAAGGCTGGAAATATCCCTCGTAATGTTGTGGCATGCCAATATAAGGTTGTGACATGCCAGCGTAAGGCTGTGAAGTGCCCTTTGTAAGCTTGGGATGTTCCCTCACCAACCTGTAAAATTTGTGCCTCTGTATTTCTCGAACCAGCTCCTCGTTCACGTGTCCTACGAGGACGTGCCTGCCTCTGTCTCACGAAGCCTACCGGATGGCTGTCTGGTATATCGAGTGGAGTAAAATGGGGACTCAGTGGTGCACGCATATATTGTACAGTCGTCCCTAAAATTCCTTCTGGATCTCTTTCGGGGTCCTCAGCTATATCAGCCAGTGTCTTCGCCTGAATATTTAAATCCACACTCAATCAATATAAAGTAACATATATAAAGATGATAGTTTATGAAAATAAGAACACATACCACTAGAGCATCGTGTGCCCTCCTATCACGCAAGCTCAGATCATCTAAAGCTCGTGGCTGGAACCGAGCTTCTTCAAATTGATACCTCCTATTTTGCACTAGCGGGCATCCATACCAACGTAGAAAATCGGCAGTACCCTCCACTGTAAAATATTAACACAAAAGGATATGTAAGATCTAATACCGTATTATTTATTTCAAATATTCCTTAACTTACAATCTGCCACCGATGTCATCAATTCGGACATGTGTTCCACGCCATGCGTGATAAATCTGGAATGCCAACCAATCATATACGTACGAACCCGCTCTTCCATATTTGATTTTGTATTGCTAGAAGCCAAAGGCTCCAGGGGTATCTTTTGTTTCAGTCCGAACTGTCGCATAACACGATCCGCTGGATGAAACATGATAGATCTGTTGTACATGATATAATACCTATGGAGACTGCGGGCACGTTCATTATCTCTCACTTCTTGTGCCACACTTAGAGGTTGCCAAACAACCTATTTGACATTCAACAAGTAATAAATGGTAGCCACAATAATATATTTTAAAATTTTAATTTAATAATTATATACTAACCTCATAGGCGGTTAATGTGTCAAATCGATGCCGGTAAAGAGATACCACTTTGGTCATACAATGCACATAATCTGAATTTCCAGTAATCCAGCGAATGCCTGCTGGCCATACTGTTTGTTCAGTGCTATATATACTAACTGGTCTACCAATCTCGAAGTGATCGTAACACCAGAACTACAAAGAAGAACACAAATAAGATCCAAATAAATATAACATATATTATTCATTTTTATTCATACATGTATAAGTGTTAGACATCCACTTATATTTTTGGTTGTTCTACCCTGTGATACCTTACTCACAAAAGATGTCATAGAGCGGTATAAATTTGCTAACACTGCTTCACTCCATGCGTGTTTTGTATAGGAATGGATGTCCGCCAAAAATGGAAGCAGTCGAACGTTGACCATATTTTCCGTAGCGTCGGAGAATAAAAAAGCACCGCATAGACACAACAAGTAAGCTCTAGTGCAACATATCATCTGAAAATATAATTGAATATTCATACCATTTATATTAAATAAATATTAACAATAATTAATACATGTAAATAATTATCCGCGAATTATCGACAGGAACTGTTGTAGAGCCGATATGATCAACATGCATGAAAGTAGACCGGAGCCAAGTGAGTTTGACAGTGCTGGTTTGTCCCATGTCAGAGGGGGGCTCCACATCGAGGTATTCTCTAATGAGCTATTTTGCCTCCAATTTTTTGTCAAAATATATAAGATTACCCTCGATAGGTAATCCTAGAATCTGTGCCACATCCGCTAATGTGATCGTCATTATGTGTTGCGTGTTGGCCACCATCGCTCAACGATACTTAATATCAGGTCTCTATCGTGACACTTCATTCGTATAGCGTCAACAAAGTAAAAACCAAAAGCCTCCACCAAGATATTTTGGCCTTCAGTCAACTCCCATGATGACCGCCACTCACCATGCTCTCGTAATTTTACATCTGGATAATCATAACTATATATATATATATATATATATATATATATATATATATATATATATCGTTAGTATAATATAGTACGCTTAACAACAATAATATTAATTATCTAGGGGTTACATTACCGGTCCTGCGAAAACCAGACTAGAAATGTGAGACTCTCGTTCAAGTTCAATGGTCGGAGTTGTAGGTCCACCAGGTATGCGTCCGTCATTTTGAGAAGCCATCTGTATTTTGAGTGCTCTAACTAGAGAAACTATCAGAAATTTTTTCTTTCTTCTCTCCTTCTGTGAAGAATTTATCATTCTTATAGGCATTCCAATGCATTATAAGACAAATTTGTTCACGGGTTAGAGTGAAGGAAAGTCACGGGTGGGAACAGGACAAGAGAGAGAAGAGGGAGAAAAGGAGAGTCACGGGTGGGAACAAGACAAGAGAGAGGGAGAGAAGAGAGTCATGGGTGGGAATGAGAAGAGAGAGAGAGAGGGAGAGAAGGAGGGTCACGGGTAGGAACAAGACAAGAGAGAGGGAGAGAAGAGATTCGCGGGTGGGAAGGAGAAGAGAAAGAGAGAAGGAGAGTCACGGGTGGGAGTGGGAACAGGACAAGAGAGAGGGAGAGAAGAGAGGAGAGAACAGGACAAGAGAGAGGGAGAGAGAGAGAGAGAGAGAGAGAGAGGAGAGGAGAGGAGAGGAGAGAAGAGAAGAGAAGAGCAGGAGGAGCGGGAACACGGGAGGAGAGCGGGAGGAGCGGGAGGAGAGAGAGTGTGAGAGTGAGGGAGAGGAGAGAGGAAGCCTTGAAAAAAATAAAATAAGGGAAAACGCCCCTAGGAAGGGTGTTTTTCCTAGAAAAACACCCTTCCTAGGGGCGTTTTTCCTTATTTTATTAAGAAAAAATTTTCAGCGGCTCCTCTCTCCTCTTCTCACTCACACTCTTTCATCTCTCACTCACACTCTGTTCTCTTCTCTCTCTCTCTCTCCTCTCCTCTCCTCTCCTCTCCTCTGCTATTCGAATGGTTTCTTAAGTGGAGTGGGAGAGAGTGTGAGTGTGAGTGAGGGACAGAGGAGAGAGGAGAGATTAAAATAAATTAAAAAATAAAAAACGTTCTTACAAAGGGTGTTTTACCTATATATACATTTTTTTTTAATTTGCTCCGTTAACGAAAAACATAAAACGTCCTTACAAAGAACGTTTTGATACTTTGAATGTAAAATTTAAAAATATAATATTTTTTATGTAAATATAGTAAAATATTTTGCTATTAACGAAATTTTCAGATTACTTAACTAGCATTTGAAAATTGGTTAGGTAGCCCCCACACAACGGCTACTTACCCGGCCTCCCCACCCATTTGTAGAATTCAACAAAAGAGGAGTTAAACAATCCCCATTTATTTCTGCGAGCTATAAAAAAGGAAAAGGGAAGAAAGGAAGAAAAGGCTAAAGAAATCGCTGCATGGCGTCATCTGACAGCCCTGGGGACGAAGAGAAGGGAGGTTTCCTAGAGAAGGTGAAGGGCTTCATCGACGACGTCGGCGAGAAGATCGGAGAGGCCGTGGGGTTCGGCAGGCCTACTGCCCAAGTCGCGGCGGTCCACATATCTTCCATCAGCCTAAAGCACGCCGACATCGTCGTCGACGTCCTCGTCACGAACCCGAATCCGGTCCCCATCCCTCTCGTGGACATCAATTACCTGGTCGAGAGCAACGAACGGAAGCTGATTGCCGGCAAGATCCCCGACGCCGGGACCATACACGCCCACGGCTCGGAAACCATCAAAGTCCCGCTCAGCCTACTCTTCGACCACATCAGGACCACTTACAATGACATCCACCCAGGAAGCGTCATTCCTTACAAGGCGACGGTCGAACTCATCGTCGACGTGCCGCTGATCGGAAATATCACTCTGCCCGTGGAGAAGACCGGAGAGATCCCCGTCCCTTACAAGCCCGCGGTGGAATTGCGCAGGATCAAGCTCGGCTGCTTCTCGCTCGAAGAGACCACCGCGACACTCCACCTGGGCTTGGACAACAAGAACGATTTCGACCTCGGGCTCAACGCGCTCGAGTACGAGGTGTGGCTGGCGGAGCTGAGAATAGGGGGCGCCAGTCTGGCCAAGTCCGCGGTGATCGGGAAGAAGGGGAGCGGTGTTCTGGAGATCCCAATATCGTTCCGACCCAAAGATTTCGGATCGGCATTGTGGGACGTAATAAGAGGAAAGGGGACAACCTACTCGTTGAAGGGGTGTTTGGACGTCGACACGTCGTTTGGTCCGATGAAGCTGCCATTCAGTAAGGAAGGCGGGAGCACGCTAATTAACAAAGCCGACGACAATGACATGGTATGTCCGTGTCTCGTCGTCATGTTTGTTGTTTTTTTTCTTCTGAATTTATTGCTTCTTTGTTGGAATGATTTTCGTACAAAACTATACTATGCATGTTTTTACTTCTAGGTCGTAGAAAGATCTATTAATTTTGTTCTTGGTAGCTAGATAGCCCTGTACTTCTGACGCATGCTGGTTCTCTCATTATCTTAGTTATTTAGCATTGTTTTTTCTCAAAGACATACATCATATAAATGTGCTTCGTATAAAAATGCAAAATAGTAATCCTTCTGCTCTGGATTTTTATTGCATTGTCGTTGATTTCAATTTTCAAATATTGCATGGCATAATTAGTTTTTTTTTAATCCTTTAATTATTTTTCATCATATAGGTATATCAGATATTTGAATTAACTAATTCATTTTCCGGCATCATGCAGGATTAATAGTCATTCCCAAGCCAGCAGACGAGCAGATATCCACATAATTTATGGTTCATTATATTATTTTATTCATACTTTTTTCTACGTGTAATATTTTTGTATCAACAATTAAGAGATCAATCAATTTCATCTCCATGAAAAATTTAAAACTATGTAACTTAATAAAAATTAATATAGATATTTTAACAAGGCCTCTGACATGATCTCTCTCTCTCTTGTTTTTTTCTCATATTTTCAACTTTCCTAAAGCATATATGTGGCTTCTGAAGTTTTGCAAATTAAGCTGTTGTAGCCATTCAATACAACAAGAACGTTTTATGTGGTCAAAGTGATGCAGGACGTGCTGCTACCACTATCGAAATATATGAGATTTGTTGTGGAAAAACCCTAAAATGTAAGCTCCGCTGAACAACAACACTGCGTTGTAGGCTGGCACCCAAAAAAATCTTTTTGCTTTTTTTTCTCATATATATTAGAAAATTTTATGTGGCTTAGTTCATATTTAGTCCATCCCAGTCCACCCAAACTCGAATTTTTGGTTCTGCCCTTGAACTCTACTGAACTGTACCCGCACTAAACGTGTACTCCGCTTAACAACAACTCTGCTGAACATAAGTCATGCTAAACATTAACTCTGCTTAGCCTCTGAGCCGCGTGACATTGATCCTGTGTTACCTTGTTTCCACGTGACATTGATCCTGCGTAACCTTGTGTCACGTTCTAGTACCGAAATACGTAGAATGGAAGTATGTCTCGGTCAGCAACGTACTGCGGTATACGTCAATATCCTACAGTACAGTCATGGTTCTACCTTGACAAGGAGGTGCATATTATAATACAAGTCTTCTATTGTCTCACATAATATACTAGTCTCGATCAGTCAAATAAGAAATAGTAATAAGGAACATATAAGATAAAGTAATAAGGAGCCCATAAAGCTCTATCAAAATGATCATGAAGCTTGCATATATAATATCAAGTTATACATGGTCACATCATCAGCTGTAGTCTAATATGTGTAATGTCTCGCTCCCAGAATACGATAAGTTGGATACGTAACTAACATCTTCAGGCTACATGTCATACAAATACACCGGTATCTGTATCCGTGATTGTCACCTTCAGTAATCCTTCTGTGGTTCTTATCCATTGTCCAGCCTCCATCGAACTTTCTGTTCCACAGAATTTTAGTGGTTTAAGATTTCTAAAATCCACCTCTGTTCCAGTACAGGTCTTCTTGGAGCTTGAGGACGTCTGCATTTGTTATATTACTGCAGTAGTTGTTGCTTGAGCTGTGTTTGCTTGTTGATTGTTCGTCTCCAAAATTTGTCGGAACAAACAATACATATCTGCAACACAAGACTCGGATTGATCATTGGAAGACAAGTGAGAATTGTTAGGGC
This sequence comes from Iris macrosiphon, assembly GCA_036927795.1. Taxonomy (NCBI): domain Eukaryota; kingdom Viridiplantae; phylum Streptophyta; class Magnoliopsida; order Asparagales; family Iridaceae; genus Iris; species Iris macrosiphon. Next base: position 213,027,919 of record JAYESA010000004.1, read on the forward strand.
TAGCCAATCCCTGAGCAAATAGGAAATGAATTTTTTTCAAGAAATTGTTGAATTTAAATATAAAAATTGAAGTAGTACAATTATCACTTTCAAGTATAAGAATTTTTTTGAAATAATTTCTTGCAATCATAGGAATACAAAATAAAGAAAGACTCCATTTAATGGTATGACTTAGCCAAACCTCAATCTTCATTTCTTCCTAGCAACATAATAGTATCCGTAAAGACTCCTCATACTGCAATCTCAATACATATATGCCATAAAGCGAGGCATGAACTACATTCAATAAAACCTTAAATCAGTAACATCAAATAGGAAGTCAAATATAACTCTAGATGCTAAAAATAAATTTTGTTGGAGGTTCGGTTCTAAGGTGCAAGTGTGGCTAGAAATGAATCTAAATAAGAATGCATATTATATAAGTTATTTCCACCAACATACTTCAAAATTTATTTCTCATTTTGATACTATCAGGTACTCCCATCCTAAGGTTCTTACTATAATTTTCTAATAATATAGCTTAGGGTCTGTATAGCTTCCTTAAAAGCTTAACCTAAATAGATCTGCGCTGAACTAGACCTGTATGGGCCACCACTAGAAGATGTGTCACACTCCGCTCCCAGAATACGGTAAGTCAGGTACGTAACTATCATCTCCAGGCTACACGTCATACGAATAAGTCGGTACATGTATATGCAATTGTCGCCTATAAAGTTCTATAATATAGTATGGTAATGCTAATATGACTTCTTTTAGAATATACACATATATTATACATTGAGCTATCTAAAATATTTACAACCCATACAAATAACTACCCCAAAATAATTCATTTACATATATAATTACACAACTACAAAATCGACATGTTGCTTTCTTTTATTGTCTCTATTCATTATTCGGCTTCATCTACGTTGTATAGAGACAGTGTTTCCTCGATTCAAGAATGATAAGGAAATGAAAATAACTATGGCATGAAAGGATATGAATATTTGAGAGCCATTTCTGATTCTTGGATAAGAATTTGGTATGATTAAATCTTAGAGAAGAATTACAATGTTAACATGAAATATGACTCTATCTAAATATTGTTCTAGTGATTTCTTGGTGTCCAATCTATCAATACGACCTAGTAAGTCACTAACACATTCACAAAAAAAATGCCTATATGATGATGCAATTTGGAGAACAACTTTTTGAATATCCATACTTGACTAATTTTTCGACAATAATCATGTGGCTAGGGATCATGTTGTTTCTGGATGGTACAGTGCTTACTGTCCGATCTCTGACATTGTGAGTAAAATTGGTATCATTGATTAACTAATATTTTTAATTAAAATATGTACGTCTGAATTCAACTACAGGTAAGTGAGCGAAGCCTCACATACCCACTTCGCAAGGCCTTACTGAAGGAGCTAAACAACTGATCAACTTTTGTCATTATTATATTACAGAGATTTCGTATGATGGAATTCAAGTTGTTCTCTCATGCACAATGCACTAAACTAGTGCTAGAAATATTACTTATTCTATTATCTTGCATAGATTTATGCTTAATAGAAGTGTGTCTCTTGATTCGTATATCTGAGTAATTACGAAATGCGAGTATACAATTCAATACATTGTTCTCTTCCAATGAAATCATAACAAAAACACATGTTACGATAATTAGGTTTCACTTACGTGATTTTGTGTCATTGTCCTAAGTATCCAATACTTTACTACTCAACCCCTAAATGTTATTATTATGGATTATCAAGAGTCCATCTCTAGATAATACCTAATTTTCTAAATTTTGGTTTTGATAATATCGATAGATGTTGGAATTCGATTTTTTTTTCTTTGTTATCTTCAAAAATTCTTTAAAAATTTGGCAAAGTCTTCATTGTATTTTGAGCTCAGTGTAACCACCTAAAATCCAAATTTTATGATTAGGGATATTATGTTGTTAGTCATGGATATAATATTCTTCCATAACTAATTAGATTCCCTTTCTAACCAATTAATTCTTTTAGCTAGAATTCAAATTAGGGAGGAGGAGTGGCAAACTTATATTTTTCCAATACTAATACCCCTATTTACATGTCGGCCACTATTCCCTCTCCATTCATTTCAATTTTCCCTCCTATACTTCTTCTTCTTCCTCAAGTCATCTTTTCCACCACTCCAACACAATTCCAAACCCTAATTTCTCCTCCACTATCCCAAATCAACCTAATTCACCTTCAATTCTTCTTCCAATGGAGAGCTAGAGCTTTGGATCACAAGAAGAGCTTGAGAAGAGTGTCAAGGTAGGAGGATCGTGTCCAATTCATCTTTCTTGTGTTCAAATTCATGGATCTTCATTGGTAACCCACTCCCAATAGGTAATTCTCACCCTCCCCCCCAATTATATGTAAAACTTTAATTTGACCTAGTAGGAGACCCTAATAGTTAGATCTAACCATCTAGGTGGTTAATTAGGTTGTAGAGAACCAATTCCTATAAGATCTATATGTTAAAATGGTCAATTTGATATAATTACGAATTTGTGTCCACCAAGTGTTTGATACATGTTCCTAAATGACTTCTGTGTCATATTTTGGATTATACTTGTGTCCTTGTGTTAGTGGTTGTGTCAAGATACTTTAGGATATGCATGTATAAGTTTTGATATTCATATATAATGGGTTGTTATGCATTAAACTATTATAGAATTGTTAGAAATTAGATATATTATGATAGTTTAGAAGTGTGTGTGTGTGACATGGGTATCATAAGTGTATCAAATTGGATATGTGTTCATTAGAAAATATCAGGATACCATAGATTAAATTGCATATATGCTTGTGTATGTGTGGATTTGGTGAGAAAAAGTCCATTGCGCTCAAATAGCATCACAAGAAAGTCTCCGACAGTGATACTGAAGATGATGAATCATGTGATGAGGAATTGGCCCTAATCTCTAGGAACTTCAAAAGATTCTTGAAGTTTAGAAATTAAACCGAAAGAAGAATGACTACAAAGATGAAGAACATGTATGCTACAACTGCAAGAAGATAAGCCACATAAAGGAGTGTCCTACAGCAATGAAGGGCAAACTTTATAAACACACTAGCAAAGGATCGTCGTCCCTTAAGTATGAAAACATGAGCATATGGCACGAAAGTGAGGCAAGTGATTCCGAAGAAGAAGAAAAAAAAATCTCGTAATGCTGTCAACCTGTGGCTAACGACATTGGCTAATGAGGTAACAACTAATCCTCTCTAGAAAGATTTTTCTTATGATAAACTTTCTGATGCTTTCAATGGTCTCTTTGAAGACAGCAAAAAGCTTAGAGAAAAATATAAGCATGCTAAGAAAGAGATTCAAGTACATAAACTTGAGATTGAAAGACTTGCTTCTCTATTGAATGAGATTTCCACTTCTAGTGATACGAATAAGATTTCTTCTTTGAAATTGAATTTGCATAATTCTCTTGAAAGTATTGAAAAGAGTACACAAGAGAAGACAAAACTTAATGAACTATATGAGTCAGTAAAGAAGAAATATAACATAGCTGCAAAAAAAATAGATGCACTCACTGCCAAATACAGTAAAGTATAGGCCACATCTAAAAAGTTAGAGATTAGATTGGAAAAACATGTAGTACAACCTACAACTCAATCTAGCACAAGACACGTGACTAAACAACATATCACTCTCAACAAGACGCGTAAGTCAGAAATAAGCATGGCTAAAGCTTCAAGTAACCATATTTTTTATTACAAGTATCCACGTAAGTCATATCACAGCACTACACGTGTTCATACTGCTCCACCTAGCTCTAATGTTAATGCTACATGTCATTACTGTGGTGTCAAAGGACACATTTCACCTTAGTATAGAATTAGAAATCTAGTTGATATGAATATTTATATATGGGTTCCAAAGACTAACAATGTAGGACCCTCAAAGAAATGGGTACCAAGGGTTACATCTTCAACTTATGTTGTAGGTGGACCACGTCTCCTTCGGTAACAATTTAAAAGGATATAATATTGGGAACGATGATGTTGGTATCTCTCCTTTTTTTGTTATAAAGAATGTCTAGTAACGGAGTTAAAACATAACTTATTAACCATTAGTTATCTGTCTGACAACGGTTATAACATTAACTTTGTGAAAAACAAATGCTCTATTCATGATAGATCTAGAAATAAGATTATTTATGAAGGTATTAGAGAAGATAACATATATGTTTTCTATCTATCAGAAGATACTAGCTAACAATGCAGGTAGATGCCTATACGCCAATAAAGATGAAAATTGGCTTAGGATATGTAAACATGGACACCAGAGACGTAGCCACGTGGGCCGCGCCCCCTGGATTTCTAAATTTTTGAGCCCCCGAATTTCATTTTTTTGTTTATTAAGAAAGTTGTACAATAGGCTGCAGTGTAGTGTAGACGGTAGAGTCTGCTAATAGTGATAGTGATAGTGATAGTGATAGTGATAGTGATAGGCGATCAATTGAAAGTACTGTAAAAGGAGAGGTACCTACCTATAGAAAGTATTTGTAGACAGTGTAGAGTGATAGTCTGTTGAGTGTTAGACCTGAACTTCTTGGAATCCTCCATGTTGAACTCTTTTCGGACCCATCCCCTAACCTCGTCGTGGCCAAACAACCACCGACCGTTCCAAACGACCACCTCGCCTGCACTACTCCAATGCCGGGCTTCTTTCGACGCAAAGAAAACTGATAGGTCCCCGGCCTAGCAGACCTTGAATTGAAGCTGGTACACTCTAATTTACTATCAGGATTAGAAGATTTTGGTAGAGTAAGAGAAGTAAGAACGAAATTGGGAAATTAGGGTTTCTTTATTTGAGAAAGAACAAGAAAAAGAAGAAGAGAGACATTACAACTGAGAGGGAAAGAAAGTAATTCTAGAAGCAAGAAAATACATTGGCCAGGTTTTCCTTCTCTCACTAGCTTATTTATATGTTCTTCACTACTACTAGAGTACTATAACCGATTCTATGAGCTGGCATAACCAAATGGCTGAGCTGGCAAGACCCTGGGATTGATGAAGTGGCAATGACATATGGCAATGATGACCTGGGAAGGAGAGTAATGGATATTAATATCTGTTATTGATGTTATCTCTGTATCAGACATTATACTGTGATATCTCTGTATCAGACAGTATGCAGTCCTGGTACTAATACTCTATGAAGAGAAGTACATCTCAGTAAGCTGGATTGCAAGTTTTGAGCTTTATGGTATTCTCTCTACTGAGCCACTCCAAGTAGGTTCCTATCAATACCCTCCCCTTGAATTGACCTTGTCCCAAGGTCAATTTAAAGAAAATCCTTTAGAAACTGTTCATGCTCTGCAAATGGGGAATGACTCCTACTTTCTGAAAATTTTCCATATTATTTGCCATCCATGCCCTGCAGTTGGACATACTCACTAGCAATTGACAAGTCAGATGATATAAATGCCTGGATCCCAGACCATCACTACCACTATAGAAACAATTGAAAGGGAAATCTCAGTACCAATCTTTTGCAGGGTTGTGGAGCCTGAAAATTGGATCCCTTTGTATGCATCATGGTATTTAGCTTCTGCAAATCTTTTGGTGAGATCATACAAATGTTGAAGTGTCTCCAGATCTTGAATGGTAGGTGACTGCAACTTGACCTTGGATCCCCGCTCGACCAAGAGCCACTTTGTCTTCACCTCTTCGATAATAGGGTGAGTGCTATACATAGATGCATTTTTGTATCCATTGGCGGTATTCATATGATGAGATACAATATCACCACTCGTCAATTTCAAAAATCCCCCTGAGATGTCATTGGCAAGTAATTCTAGCTTGCTTGAAATTTTTTTCCATCCCCTGGATCCCACACAAAAACATGGAAATTAGCAATTAAACTAATACTAGTGCTGATACTTGTCAGGGACCATAAGAGACAGACACTGTTGTGCTCTCCTTTGTTGTTTGCAGGGATTTCCATGTCAACATTTTCCCATGGTGAACCAGTATTATAGAGAGTGATACAAGGGGTGTTTCCAAGTTTGATGATATAAATTCCTGGATCCCATACCATTCCTTGAGAAAGAGGACTGATAGGAATGCCACTGGCAGCTTGCTTATGATAGCAGGTAAGTTGTGCACCCAAATCATCAGAATATCTTAGTTTACTATGCATGCTTTTGTAGGGAAGTACGATATTTATAACTCTAATTCTTTTTTGTGCATGTACTGATGTATAAAGAAGAGCATACTGAAAAGCACAATCTGTACTCTCTTGGAGTTTGTCATCATGATACATCACAGCCTCAAAATCCAGGAGTCTGCTGATGTTCCATTTAAGACCATCATAGAGCTTAGCAAAATCAGATATATTAGGAATTGGGTAGTAAGAATACACCTGTCCACCAATATTTCTTGGAATCGTGGAGATGGAATCAATGCCCACATAAGTATGAGTAGTAATGAAGATATCCATACCATCCTGATACGTAGCAAGCACATAAGGACTAGTAACATTTGACAAGCCCGATATAATATCATATCCTTGTGGAGCAGATAAGGGATTGATCAAATCCCTGGAGTAAGTCTGGGAAGGTTCGACTCTCAGCTCACCAAGAGGAATCAAATTGATGGTTCTCTCGCCATAAGCATGATGTATACCTCTATCTTCATTGATGGCTTCTGTCTCAGAGACATGCAAAGCTCCTTTCCTAAGCCTATTATGAACTTCTTGGAGAGCCACTTCTGGAGTTCCTGGATCCCATACTCTGCCTGGGTATTGCTGTGCCAATTTCTGGGAATCAGTAGCTACTACATCATGACTTATTCTGATGTTTTCAACAGGAAAGGTAATAGAGGTGACTGGACTTGGAGGAATATGTGGCTTACTAGTACTGTCAGGTACTACAGGCTTCTTAACTGCCATGATCTCTACTTCATGAAGGTCTGCTACCTGCATTGCCATAGAGAGAGTGTCCTGAGCTGAATGCTGGTCACCTAGTACATTACTCTGTCGAAATATGGCCAATACCACTTCCACCTCTGTCGAAGGTCCTTCAACTGCAGGTAGTGGTGTAATACAAGTCTTCCTTGCTGGTGATACCATTGTCATTGTATCGTCAGCAGCCTTTGCATTTCCACCACCAACTAATGTAGCAGCTGAACCTATATATTCTACCGAATTTAAAACATCATAGAAATTTTTACCTTCCTCGAAGACAGTCATGTTTTCTTTATGCATTATCTTAAGATTAAAGACTTCAAATTCCTCCCAATGGACTTGTAACTGTCTTACTTGCTCCTGCAAGCCAGGAGTGGTTTGCTCATTGATGATCCTAAGAACATTGAAGCACTCAATGACAGCAGCATCCATAGTGGCTTGACGCCGTGAAGGATCGAAGTACGTCGGAACTGTGATAACAACATTCTTGATGTTGGAATCAAGATAAACTTCATCAGTCTTTTCATCAACAGCCTGCCTCATTCCTACTGCTTACTTCTTCACAGGCATTTCGTCGAATATGTACGGAGCAGTTTGGTATTGGTACTGCTGTTGCAGATTAGGTTGAGACTGAGGCAATTTTACTCTAATGCCATGATTTGAAGTTCCTCCAGCTACAGAATATCGCTGGAAAATATTGATTTTTGAAGCTCGAACTGGTGAATCATGATGAACAACCGTTGTTCCCATTGGATTAACAACAACAGCTCGTCTAATTTGAGACAATTCATCCAAAATTCGATCGAATTTAGAATTGAGCTGATCAAATCTACCTTCCAAATCTTGGATCCGGACCTCGCCATTGAAGAGGGAACGACATGGTGGTGATCCATGAAGAAAGCCATGACAGCTCATGCTTGGATCCCCGTATGCCTCTATGAGTGGATCTATAGGTGGCTCTGATACCAATTGATAGGTCCCCGACCTAGCAGACCTTGAATTGAAGCTGGTACACTCTAATTTACTATCAGGATTAGAAGATTTTGGTAGAGTAAGAGAAGTAAGAACGAAATTAGGAAATTAGGGTTTCTTTATTTGAGAAAGAACAAGAACAAGAAGAAGAAAGATATTACAACTGAGAGGGAAAGAAAGTAATTCCAGAAGCAAAAAAATACATTGGCCAGGTTTTCCTCCTCTCACTAGCTTATTTATAATGTTCTTCACTAATACTAGAGTACTATAACCGATTCTATGAGCTGGCATAACCAAATGGCTGAGCTGGCAAGACCTTGGGATTGATGAAGTGGCAATGACATATGGCAATGATGACCTGGGAAGGAGAGTAATGGATATCAATATCTGTTATTGATGCTATCTCTGTATCAGACATTATACTATGATATCTCTGTATCAGACAGTATGCAGTCCTGGTACATATACTCTATGAAGAGAACTATATCTCAATAAGCTGGATTGCAAGTTCTGAGCTTTATGGTATTCTCTCTACTGAGCCATTGAGCCACTCCAAGTAGGTTCCTATCAAAAACTAGACAACGCATCCACGTTATTGTCGACCTCGTCTACGGTGCAATTCTCATGACGACCCACACCCTGCTCGAGCTCGCGCGATTTAGGCTATCACACCAGACTGCTCGACTCGGCCGCGCGCATACTTTCCTCTGGTATTTTTCTATCACCAAACCTTAATTGAGAAGAAGAAGAAGAAGAGAAAACAAAATGCTAAACTTAAGTATATAAAACTGTGTACAATAAAGAATTAGAGATGACAAGGAGAGGCATATTGAAAGGCTAGTGACAAGGGCACTACAAAGTACACTCAGGGCTAGTCCAGTATTGGAACTAGTCCAGTTACGAAGAAATTTTACTCAGACTCGTCCAAATTTTACTCAGGTTAGCCCAAACTTTTCACCTCCCTCCTCCTGCTCCCTCCGCCTCCGCCTCCTCCCCCGTCCTCCGTCGTCGCCTCCCATCGCCGCCTCCGCCTCCTCCCCCGCCTACCGCCGCCTCCTTCACCTCCCTCCTCATGCTCCCTGCCCTCCTTCCTCCGCCGCTACCACCAGGTCCTTCACTCCAGCGTCGTGGAGGACTGTCAAATTTTTGACAGTCCATTAAATAGAGATGGCGATCATCCTTTGTCCACTCTCCAGTATCCTTCCAACCTAATGTGGAAGGATAATTAGACAACCAGTAAAATACATTTAAATGCAACCTAAAATCCGTAACTAATAAGTTATTTTCAACAAACCATATCTGATCCTTTTACTAACTGAATACTGTATAGTCACATAGACATTGGTCAGATGACATGAATAATAGCACAATGACAAAGAAAAATAACAGCACACAGGAAACAAAAAAAAAAGAAAAAAAAATGGAAGGACTGTCAAAATTTGACAGTCCTAAAAATATATGTTAATTTTTTAGGACTGTCAAAATTTTGACAGTCCTACCAATTGGAAGGACTGCTAAAATTTTGATAGTCCTAAAAATTTAACATATTTTTAGGACTATCAAACTTTTGACAGTCCTTCCAATTGTAGGACTGTCAAAATTTTGATAGTCCTGATTATAAAAAAAAATCAAGAGTGGGCAGCCCCGAGTAAATTTTGGGAGTGGTAAACTTGTAATTATCAATGTAAATATTTGGGCTGTCCGGAATGAATTTTGTAGTGCCCTTATCAAGAGCCTATTGAAAGCATGGTAGAAACCGAAAAGTGTGTACAATATGCTAAACTTAACTATATATAACTGTGTATAGTTGGAATTCATTTTTGCTCGTTTAATCTGTGTGTTACAATGTGAGTAAATAGTCTTTTTTTCCTTTTTCAGTTCAAATCCGGCAGCATAATTTGATATTTTTAGACAAAAATAATATATTATTCAAATTTTAAAATAAATCTCGAGAACAAGTTGTTTTAAGCAGCAGAGCCCCAACCAGACCACCTGCTCCACTCCCATGTAAGCATGTTGTCCAGCCCTTGCATACGTGCAATATATAATACTTTTAGGATTACAAACATATTATTATTTAATATTATTTTAATATTAAAAATTGTACCCACTAAATTAAAATCCTAGCTATGCCATTAATGGACACAATTGCAAGATTGTCATCGAAGAAATTGGTAGGAGGTTTACAAGATATTACTTTTTAAAAGGACATGGTTTGTGTTGTGAAAATAACAAGTCAACCAAATCCTCCTTTAAATCCATAAATGTTGTAAGTATCTCTAGACCTCTTCAACTTTTACATATGGATTTATTTGGACCTAGTAGAGTCGCCAATCTTGGCGATAGATTATATGCATTTGTAATTGATGATGATTTTTTGAGATTTTTATGGGTTTTCTTTCTTGCAAATAAAAGTGAAGCATTTTCTGAAGTTGTAACAATTTGCAAAAAAGGTAAAAAAAAATGAAAATGGCTTCATAATTACTCGAATCCGAAGTGATCATGAAAGGGGAATTCAAAAATATAGATTTTAAAGGTTTTTTTTTTATTCAAATAGTTTTTCCTATGAATTTTCTTCTCATAGAACTCCTCAACAAAATGGTGTTGTGGAGCGGAAGAATAGAACTCTTGGTGATATGGCTAGAGTCATGTTAAATCAGTATAATCTTTCAAAATATTTTTGGGTAGAAGCTGTAAGAACAATATTTCTTGTTTTAAATAGGTTTCTGATTGGACCTATATCGAAGAAGTCTCCCTATGAAATTTTATTTGTTATAGTTCTATCATCAGTTATTACAAGGTTTTTGGATGTAGATGCTTTATTTTGAATACCAATGATAATTTAGAAAATTATGATTTTAAAGTTGATGAAGGAAATTTTCTTGGTTATGCTGCTAAGAGCAAAGATTTTCGGGTTTCAGTAAACATTCTTTGACTGTTGAGAAATCTATAAATGTTACTTTTGATGAGCTTAACAGTCAAGTACCAAGTGACAATGATGATGAAGATGTCGGTGTAACATCCAACAAAGAATCAGCCCCTGAAGATACAGCAACTGGGACAAGCGATCTGCAAAGTTTGCCCAAGAAGATGCGATTCACATCCGATCATCTAAAAAAATTAATCATAAGTGATATAACCAAGAGAGTGAGTACTTGTTATGTTAGCAAAAATATCATTACAAATGTTGCTTTTATTTCACAAATAGAACCTAAAAATATTTATGAAGCTTTCACGAATGAATTTTGGATTTCTCTTATACAAGAGGAACTTAACAAATTTGAAAGAAATCAAGTTTGGGAACTTATTCCTAGACCTAGTGATTAACCGATATTTGGCACCAAATAAGTATTCCGAAATAAAGTCAGTGAGGATGGACAAGTCACACGTAACAAAGCACGTCTTGTAGCTCAAGGCTTCAATCTAGAAGAAGGCATTAACTATGACAAGACTTATTTTCTTGTTGTGGGGCTTGATTTTATTCGCATGCTTTATGCTTTCACTAGTTTTCATAATTTGAACTATATCAAATGGATGTTAAAAGTGTATTTTAAATGGTTTTATCAAACAAAAATTTTTTGTTGAGCAACCCCCTGGTTTTAAAGATTTTAAAATTTTAAATCATGTTTTAAAGTTACGTAAGGCTTTGTATGGACTCAAACAAGCTCAACGTGCTTGGTATGAGTGCCTCAGTTCCTTTCTACTTGAAAAAGGTTTTTCAAAAAAAAAAGTTGACACAACTTTATTTATTAAAGCTTATGATGATACTCTTTTATTAGTGCAAATTTATGTTGATGATATTATATTTGGTTCTACTAACAAATCTATATGTGAGGAATTTGCTAAGTATATGTAGAGTGTATTTGAGATAAGCATGATAGGAGAACTCATATTTTTTCTCGGACTACAAATCAAGCAAAATTTACAAGAAATATTTATCAATGAAGCCAAGTACACCAAGGATTTATTGAAGAAATTTGAGATAAAAAATACAAAACCTATTGGTACACTAATGGCAACATCTACAAAGCATGATCTTGATGAAAGTGGCAAATCGGTCGATATACGTAAGTATCGAGGTATGATCAGTCATTTACTTTATTTAACTGTTAGTCGTCCCGATATCATGTATAGTGTTTGCCTATGTGCTAGATATCGGACTAACCCTAAGGAATCATATTTGTCTGCAGTTAAGCGTATCTTTCGATACCTTAAAGGCACTTTGACAATCAACTTATGATATCTCCAAACCACATCATTTGATCTTATATGTTATTCGGATACATATTTTGCGGGATGCAAAGTTGATCGAAAAGGTACCATCGACACTAGTTATTTCTTAGGCAAAGAATTAGTCTCCTGGTTTAGTAAGAAATAAAATTGTGTTGCATTATCAACTACTGAAGCTTAGTATATAACTGCAGGACATTTCTGTGCACAAATTTTGTGGATGAAACAGACCTTAGAAGACTATAATTTGTTTTCTAAAAATATTCTCATATACTGTGAATACACTAGCACTATCAATCTCACAAAGAATCTAATATGTCACTCACAAACTAAACACACATAAATTAGACATCACTTTTTGCGTGAACATCAATTACACGGAGACATTTGTATACAATTTGTTGATACTAAACATCAATTGGCAGACATTTTTACTAAACCTTTAGCTGAAGACCGCTTCAACTACATTCGTCGAGAGCTCAGGATCCTTGATTCATCCTTTTAAACCCTATACCCATGTTATTCTATCTAGAACCGAGAGCATCCCCTATCTTTTCATCTTCTACCTCCAAAACCCTAGGTTTTCAAAACCCTAGGTTCTTGGATCTCCTTCCTTAAGCAATTTCAAAGTCTTCGACTTCATAACAGAGCCTCTTTCGTCTCTTTTGTGGTTCTCCTTCATTATTTCCTATCTTTTTGAGGTATAACTCTTTCCTTCTCTTCTATTTTATTCCAATAGCCCTAAAATTGTTTAATAAAGGTAGTAGGAAGAAGATAAGAGCTGATAAGCCTCTTCATCTCATCCTCTCAAGAGGAAGTTCTACATTCTCTGTTTAGTCCTCCCATGCCCGATGAGGGTAGTTTTGATGGGTTTCTCTTTGAACCCTAGAAACTTCGGTGGAATGGTTTGACGACTTCCAAACGAAGAACATCTTTTCAGAAAACCCTATTAGTTTCATAATATACCATGACAATTTGTCCAATTTTAGAGATATTTATCGTGAAGACTTGTTCCTACTAGACATCGTATTTATCTTAATGCAATTCGCATATTTTTATGTAAGTTAACGTATGAACATGGCACTATTTGTTCCAGTATATAAGGTATTGATATTGATATTAAATTTGATGATGATGATGATGATTTGGGCGAGATTCTACACATCCCAAACTTGAGTGACCCCCTAATCAATATCACTCAATTTTGATTTCAGGCTGACATGGCACTTGATTCTTTCAAGGATGTTATGTGTTCACCTCATCCCCATCCACCCAGACGTCTTTGTGCAAGATATTTTAACCAGCATTTCTATGAACTTCATCGCATGATATTCTCTGCCATTATTCCTAAGATTGGATCTATCGATGAGATCACTTACTTAGAAATGACTGATCTTTATCACTTGTATTTTAATATTCCATTCAGTCTTCCAAAGACTATTATCAATGCCATGGTTCAATGTCGCAAGAAAGGGCGTAACCTACTATACACCATGTACTTGTCAATCATCTTTGAGCATTTTTATATTTTTTTTGGATGAATGTCCGTTTATCGATGAGCTTGCTTATCTTACTAGAGCTCGTAGGACTGATCCTACTTTTCCTCCTCCACCACCTGATGATGACTCATCATCCTCTAGTTCTCATTGTCATCCTGCTGCACCTGCTCCATCTGCTACACCTTCCACTTTGGATTCCATTCATGACATGATTCACGAGCGATTTTGATTGCAAGATAAGATGATCGTCAATCATTTTTACAAACAGAATGTGATGCTCATCACTCATTTTTGCGACCAGGACTATCGCTCTACTCTTCATGCCAATGCTACTTTTATCACCTTGGCGGACCTTCAGTACAACTTACCACAACACCCAGCTGGACCTTTTCTGATGGTACGTGATCCTTCATGAGCTGCCTACGGGATTAATGACCCTATAGTGATGAGATGCAAGATCTTTATTGATATGAAGTAAAGATTACAAGCGGAGTCGCTCATGCTCTCTCTCTCTCTCTCATTACAAGCGGAGTCGCTCATGCTCTCTCTCTCTCTCTCTCTCTCTCTCTCTCTCTTTCTCTCTCTCTCTTTACAATGAATATGCCCTTAGGCTTATAACTGAATCAAATATTCGGGATGATGATGTTCCCATATATTACGTCTCATATATGTGAGCTCTGGGTCCGCGCGCCATGCTCCAAGATGTCAAGTACGATATCGCGCCTCAATGCGTCAAGCGATCTATGAATCTGTACGAGTTCTTCCTGCACCCTACATGCAATCTGGTTGGGTATAAGTACATTGAATGCACTGATGGGGAGGCCTCTCGCCCACGCTATAAAACAAGTACGTTCATTAGTTATGTGCACCGACTAATTATTTTGTCTTTCTAGTCGTTGCCTTAGGATCAGTTTCATAGCAATATAACGAGAGTAATACCCGTGTCTGAATCAAAAGTGTCTTACTGCAAATAACTAAGTTTATCTTACCCATTCTTACAATTCGATCTTTCCTGTCATACACAGCAATATAATTAATAATCTACTAAGTAGCTGTCATGCCCCGATCTCCCGCAGGTAATCAACTGTCCCCGCTGGGAGCAAATCACCGCGCTAGCGCTCCCGCGGGACGATCTTTTCCATCTAGACGTGATGTTGCACGAGCACAAGCTGCGCCTGTGCAAGGCCATGATCCAAACAGGCGGTAAGATGTCTAAGCCACAGAGTCGCACAGATAGTCCGAATTCAGCAGAATAGAAACCGAACATGCGATTGGTAACAAGTTCACAGAGTCGTCAATAGCGAAAGTATTGAATAACACAAGTATAGAAGTAAAACAAGCACTTTATTCACTACTAGAATAAGCGAGATTAGCGACGTATTTTAGCGACTCCTAGTAAAAACGTTGCTAAATTAGCGACTCGGTACAAATCGTCGCTAGGCGTCGCTAAATGGCGACATTTAGCGACGTTTAGCGACTTTTATTAAGATTTTAAAAGAATAGTCGCTATAAGTTCAATTAAGGTCGCTAAACGTCGCTAATATATCTAATTTAGCGACGTTTAGCGACGTTTAGCGTCGTAATTAGCGACGTATCTATCAAAAATATTTAGCAACGTATGTAGCGACGTCTTTGGCGTCGCTAATTTTTATTTTAGCGACGTTGTTATTTGACGTCGCTAAATTTTGGTTAATTAGGGCTCAGTTTTCTTTTCTCCATCTGTCGAAATTTTCGAAATCGTTTCGATTTCCCCCGCCCCCCCCTCCGGCGACCGGGTCTCTACGGCTGCGCCCCCCCTCTCCGGCGATCGGGTCTCCACGGCATCCCCCTCCTCCTCCTCGAGCTCTAGGTAATCTCTCTCTCTCTCTCTCTCTCATGTGACACAAGACACACACACACAGACGCAGACACACACACGACACACACACAGACGCAGACACACACACACAGACGCAGACACACACACGACACACACACACAGACGCAGACACACACACAGACGCAGATTAGGGTTAGGGTTAGGGTTAGGGTTAGGTTTAGGGTTAGGGTTAGGGTTAGGTTTAGGGTTAGGGCTAGGGTTAGGGTTTAGGGTTAGGTTTAGGGTTAGGGCTAGGGTTAGGGTTAGGGTTCTGGATAGTTGGCTCTCGGATGTCTTGTAGAAGAAGAACTTGTATCAGTTAGTCAAGTGTAACTTTTTGGTGATGCCCACCTTTTTCTAGCTCTCTATCAATTGTTTTGGTTGATGCTATCGATTGGTTGCAGTGCTACTAAATTCAAGTCTTGCTTTTGTTTCAACAGCTGCTGATGTGCATTTTTTCTGTATATTGTAGTGCATTAGCTATAGGTGTCTTCTCTGTGTTTAATAGCTAATGTTTCAGTACCTGTGTCATCTGATACCTAAGTTCTACAATTACCTCAGTATATCCTGACTTTTGGGATACACCAGTTATATGCATATATGTTCTACAATTACCTCAGTATATGTTTTCTCCACAACAAAGTTGCATTTATTTTTATATGTATAATTTGATTGCCAATATAAGAGTGACATTTCCAACAAAATAGTACTAGAGAATAGCCATTAATGTTCATAGCAAAATATTTACAGAACATTCATAACATGAGTGTGTAATTGGGATGTAAATTCATACTTGACAAACGTAGTATTTTTTGCTAGTGACAAAAATTAGGATACATAGTGCTTCAAAACGTTATAGAAGAACACAACTCAATAAATATCTGAAACTCATTCTTTATTTTGTCAAGAATGACAAATTTAACACCTGAATTAAGATATCATGTGGTAATGAATATAATTGTGTAATATTGACTAATTGTTTATTTATTTAGTTTAGTATGCATAATTATTTTATTTCTGGGAAGAAGGAAAGAAGAGACCCATATCTGTCTTTCAGTATGCATAATTATTTTATGTCAATCAGCAGATAGATAATAACATCAGCTGCGAGATTTTAAAGTGCACAAAACTATAGAGATTAGTGGGGTCACTGTGCTCAAGTACACCCCCCCCTAAGTTTTGTTGCATTCTTCTTATCTCTCTGTACCCCTGACATTAATTACAGCTAATTCTTTGTGAGTCATCTAATTCTTCCGTTCCGGTCCAATAGCTAATTCTTTGCTAATTCTTTGTTTTCATCTATCTTACCAGATGGCACCCAAGAGAGCGACACCTCCTACTGTTAAGGAGGAAGTGATGCCTCCTACTGTTAAGGAGGAAGTGATGCCTCCTACTGTTAAGGAGGAAGAGATACCACCTGCGGGGAGTTTCAGTCACCCAGCACCTATCGCGGCTGTATCTCAGACGGGGAGTTCCAGTCACACAGCACCCATAGCGGAGCTTGATAACATAAACGCTGTTTATGCGCAGTATTTGAGGGACTGGTATCTGCCCCGTTTTGGAAATCCTCGAGATTGATACTATAATGTTTCATATACTTATATATTATGCATTTTGTGTTACTGTGATACTCTGATACTTATATATTATGTATTTTGTGATGCTGTTTATGCCCATTTTGTGTGACTGTGATATTGTGATACTTTTATGACTGTGATACTTATATTGTCTGTCTATAATATTTGTGTGTATTAATTGTATGCCTGTGATACTTTTATTCATATTAAATATTGTTAATCCGGTGTTGAGTGTTCCACCGAAGGGGTCGGCGAACCCATAGAATTCAACGGAGGGTTGCTCCGGGTCTATTTTTAATTAGAAATTTATAAATTGCAGCAATAATAGTTTGGAACAATTCAGTTTTTTTTTTGTTTTTTTTTTTCAATTTAGCGACGTATTTAGCGACGTCTAGCGACGTTTTTATAAGTCGCTAAAAAAGTCGCTAATTAGCGACGTGTCATTAGCCATCGCTAAACGTCGCTAAACCAAGTCGTTGTACGTCGCAAATTGCTGACATGGCAGTACTGCCAGGTCATTAAAGACGTCGCTGTTACGTCGCTATATAAGTCGCTAATGAGCGACGTTTAGCGACTTTAAGAAACGTCGCTATTTCGTGATGCCGCGTCGCTACACGTCGCTACATTTAGCGACTCAATAAAGTCGCTAAAAAACGTCGGCATAGCGACGTTTAGCGACGTTTTTCCGTTCAGCGACTTGGTTTCTTCCGACTAAGTTAAAACGTCGCTAATTACGTCGCTAAACGTGTTTAGCGACGTTTTTTTGTCATTTGGTGACGTTTTTAGGCGTCGCTAATTTGACTTTTTTTAGTAGTGATTGATATTGAACAAGTGTTACAAGCGGTGGTAGGCCGATATTATAAGTCGCTCAAGCCTCTCTCTCTGAAACGATAAAAGTGTGCCAATTGGCTACAAATATGGAATGATGTATAGGCGATGTTCCAACATTATGTCTTGTATATGTACTTCAGCTCCGGACACAACGTTCCAAGGCTCCAGAGCGAACTCCATGCCTTAGTTCGCATGAAGGGGGTTTTTGCACCGAGCGAGGTTCTCCCACACCCTACAAGCAATCTGGTGGATTATCAGTACATGAATGCACTGGTGGGGAGGCTTCTTGCCCGCTCGACAAATCCAAACACGTTATATAGGTTCTGTGCACCATCTATTAAGTTATTTTTCTAGTCTTGCCTTAGGATCAGTTTTATGGCATATGATGTAAAGCCTAACTCGTGTGGCTATGCGTCGTACGATATAAGAGTAACACGGCGAGACTTACCATTCATCCTTTTCTATCCAAGGCAAACCAAGTTAAACCAAGCACGAGCATATATAATAAAATCCAAGGGCAATTACAAAAGCAAACACAAATGTCATGAGCGAGGTTCTGTTTCAGGTGCACGAGTTACACGGATTACCCAGAAGTATTGCAGAAGATATTCAAGTATTCAATTTATGTATAATTGTGTTATACTCATATCCGTTCAAGTATTTTAGATTACTAGGCACGATGCAATAACACACACGTGAATTGTCGCTAAGTAAAAATTGACTTATTTATATGAACAGGAGTCACTGGCATAGCCATAAAGGACGAATTATAGTCAAGAGCGAGAATGATATGCGACTCAAGGAACGAGGCATCACATCCATCCTGCCCAAAATAGGCGACTACTTAGTCTAAGAGCGAGAATGGCGTGAAGGATGGTTCACCAGGTGCTACACGCCATCCTTCCCAAAACAGGCAAACTAACAGATGTTTCATCCGGATCGGATGGGCTCCAGTACCCCGAAGACCGTCCCCAGGAACATATTAAATACCTTGTACACAAGTTGTCCGCGACATGCAAGTCTTGGGTCTCAAATTTACGGGATTCATGACATGTTAATTCTTGATTCTTTTTTAGAACGAGTATGCTCCACGAGCAGTGATTCTTGCTTTACTTGACATGATTCTCGGTTAGAGTTAAACTTGACATGGTGCAATCCTCTAGTTTGGAGATGCCTTGATGACCTAACGGTCCTGAATACTTTCAGGTTATATACTAGCAAGAAACGACTATTAGATAGTCTTGTGGTGAATTGGATGAATGCAAGGCAAGATATTGTTACTTGATTGTGGCATAAAATTATATGACAAGCATTGAAATGAGACAAACGAGTACAAGTTACAATGTAAGCAGGAAAGCATGCATTTAGAAATATAAGCATTTATGTTAGCAATGTCTATGGTGTAGTACGAGGAGTAAAGCCGTACAGGGACATATCAAGCGACATAATCTAGGGGACGTGCAGTGTAAACAAGTGAAGCAGTGCACTACGAATAGTATATAATGATCTACTCGGGACATAACAGGGTCTACTTGCACTAAGCTAAGGTAGCATGTGAGGGTCCATATATAAGCCAAGTTTTATTTTCATGTTCTAACACAAGCAATATAAGATGTGATTATTTCCTTGGCTAGGTGCATTGTATTTTTTATTAGCATGCAAGGAGTGATTCACCTAGATACTAGCATGTATCGTCCATATTTTAAGTGTGCTGGCTAAGCAAAGACAAGTTCATCGTAGCCACCCACCTTAGTGATGATTCACCTCGGTCGAGTGATACTTCGAGCGAGCCTTTGAAAGTCTAAGTCTGAACTCCTGAAGGGCCAAGTCTAGAAATTCTTTGCCTCAAACGAGTCTTCTCGCTGAGCAAAGTGGGTCGGGTCATTGCACTTGTGCCATTTGAATCGACTGTCCGCTTGAGCGAAATGGGTCATGATATTATATACCACTCAGAAAAAGTTACGTCCTCGAGACTTCCTAAGCGCAAACCGTTCTATCGTTAACTATGGAATATATCTCAATATAGCAATCGGTGCCACTATATATGATGGGTCTATCTTATTGAATGACTCTATCATTCAATCCAAGCTCTGACTCGGTCTTTACTACGTCTTAGCGTGGAACATATATCGCTTAACGCAGGATAGGGTATAATCCATCTTGAATAATGATCTAAGGCTGAGGAAAACTTATCCAAATTATTATACTCGTCCATATGAATCTAATATATTTACTTGCACTAGCATTCAAGATTAGCATATCGCGAGCCTGGATCATGCACATATTCAAAGCGTCCCTCAAACATATGCATGTCAACCAACTTAGCGATAGCAAAGTCTCAGCACTCAAGTTTAACATATCATTGTGCCTTGGATCGTGCACACGTTCAAGGCATCCCTCAAACATATGCATTTAACCAAACTCATCGATAGCGAAGTCGGACAAGCTACTTGCAAAAATCTTAAAGGTTATCGTCTTACAATCATGATGATACCTCCAACAGGGTCAATAAAATTTTAAGTCATTCCAATCCCACTTAAATCAAGCATTGTATTATTGGATGGAGCGAAGTATAATAATAAGGTATCTCGATCGTTTCGATGATAACCATAACGTTTGGCATTCTTGTATTGTGAGAGCATAACTCCATTGTCGTACATTCAGTACACTCAGATTAGGACAATTATCCAGCGAGAGCGTTGGCGTGGTGATCTCACGTCCAGCGAGGATGATCAAACTTACGAGAGACCGGAGCGTGACAATTGAAAGATCGTCTTGACTTGTGGATCGACACGATAAGACAAATTTGGGAATGCAAGTGAATCAAAAGTATTTCAAGGATGAGTTAGTTTAGAACCTGGAGTAAGTCACGCTTGATGGTTTTGTGAATGGATACATGAATCTTGTTGGATGATTTAGAGTTTATGATTGAGATCGGTGATTGAAAATTTAATCATGGCTTGGTGATCTAAACTTAGCATGGATATATGGGTTCTATCAAACATGCTTGAGGAGATAGACTATGTGAATTTCTAGGCTTGTCATGCGACTTGGATATATCATGGATTTGACTGAACGAACTTGGACCATGTACAAATGAACGTGTTAATATGAGTAGAATGATCTGTGCTCGATGTTTAGAAATCTGAGTGAAACGATATTGCATAGAATATTCCGTACAAATGAACAATGGTTTGACATTAGGAATTGGGGCGAACATCGTGCAACAAATTTGTACGATGAATCG
This sequence comes from Iris macrosiphon, assembly GCA_036927795.1. Classification (NCBI taxonomy): domain Eukaryota; kingdom Viridiplantae; phylum Streptophyta; class Magnoliopsida; order Asparagales; family Iridaceae; genus Iris; species Iris macrosiphon. Next base: position 213,049,078 of record JAYESA010000004.1, read on the forward strand.
TGTGCTTGAACTTGTACCTATGACCTTGTGAGCTGACCTAGTAATTAGGTAGACAACCCTGTGCTGAGTAAAAAAACTTGTGTAACCGACTTTAGATTATTGCCTGATCAAGCCATAGAACTGGGACAGTGAGACATAGAATTACATTCCTTCTCGGACTAACTTCTATCGAGCGATATCCTACTGAAGTTCAATCCGTTTGATTCAAATTGAAATCACTCGTACGATCCACCAAATTTTCTTGACCAAGATATCGATTTCATTACCTTGAATCCATATTCGATATAGAAGTTTGAAGTGATCCTCTAGTTCTGCTAGCCAATCTAGAGCCACGATTGGGTCTTCAGTCCCCTTAAACGGTATATTACAGACCTTCTTAACGTCGACGTAGTCACATCATTCTTCCTTGAAGTTTGAGGCATTTTGACTTCAAGCGCGGGTTGCTCTACCGGTGTCGCTATTGTTGACACAGAATGGTTGGAGGCTAAGTTATGCATGATCTGTTGCAGGGTATTTACCTGCTTCTGTTGGACTATAAATTGGGCATCTAGATTATTTTCAAACTTGCTCTGCCTCTCTTTCGCGTGCTTCTCGGCTCATTCATAGCGAGCCTCGTCTCTCTGTTGGCTAGCCTCAAGCATCCGCATCATCTGCTGAATGGGATTAACACGGGACATGGCTCGCTGACTTCAAGAACTTTCTGATGTGCCAGAACTACTTTCTTGGACTTGGGTTTCACCCGGTGCTAGCGATAATGCTTGCATTTGAGCCATTCCTTCAAAAGAAGGTAACTTACATCAGGATCATAATGTATTATGGACTCATTATATGGAGTCAATCTCATTTTAGCCTAATGAGTTCAAGAGTTTGCACAGGGATTAGATCGTTAAAGGAACTTTTCCAATACGAGGGTTAAAGGAACTTAAAGCTGAACTCTGATACCAATATGTCACGTCCCAATTTTGTGGAATCGATAGTCATCCCCCGGACGTGACGTCGTGCGTGCCTAGGTTGCGAATCGCACAAGGCCAAGATATTTTTCGCATAACGCGCATATATTCAGAGTACGCAGATAATTGAAACACAAAATTGAAACATGAAAAAGTTCTCTTTATTGATAATGAACATCTTTTACAAACTCTTGAACGAGTCAGATAATTGTAGCACGGGCTTACAAACGTGGACTCAAAATAAGATAGCCGTCCTGTACATTACATCCTTTACTAAAACTTTAAAATATTAAAGACCTCCAGGCGGGACGATCGCTTTTTCTCGGAGCTGCATGAGTTATGGTTGCTAGCTCCTGGGTCTTCAAAAATGCTTCAACTAAGGCACGATCAGGACGTGCAGGCAGCTGGACTGGATTGGGAAGTGACTTCAGCTCCTCGCAGGATCTCCTTGGTGTGGGAAACTTGTTTCAACGAGAGTCAGTACATCAAAATATACTGGTGAAGGCGAGATAACCCAACTATATCAATCAATGTGTTGTTTATATAAAGCATACAAGTTATTTGTGGTCTTTCTATCTTGTATTAGTTTATTTTACAAGCAAGCATTGATATATAAATTTACTGAAATAAATTTGCTACCGTTCGGTGACCTTTACCTGCCCGTCTGAACCACCTACACAATACTTACCATGTCTTTTCCTGCCACAAAGACACAAGTTAGCTTGCACAGGTTTAAATATACGTGGGGATCACTGGCTTGATGCCATAATGGACGATATAGTCTTTGGTGAGAATGGTGTGCAACAAAAGTACAAGGTGCGCTGTAAGCCATCCCGTCAAGTACAAGAGACTAAATAATTTTTTTCGTCCAGATCGGATCGGTGCTAGTGCCCCAGCGACCATCCGCAAGAACCATAACCTTGTGCACAAGTTGTCCGTGATCAAACGGCGTCTAGGCTAAGTTATCAATTTATGCGGTTAAGGCAACATGAGTACAAGACAAGTAGCATTGCATAATTTATTTTGCATAGTCTCCCTGAACAATTTATTGCATAATAAGGTGCATTCCATACTTAGCACAATTTATAGAAGAAGTATACATTTTAACTAAGGTTGAAGCTAGGCATAAGAAGAACATTCTAATGAACTAACATGCAATAAGATTACCATTCACAAGTTGATCGACAAGCATAAAGTAGTCTAAGTCTATTTCTTTTTACCTTGACATCTTTTAGTTATTATGGTATCGTTTGATCGGTGCAAGAAAGAATGCAAGATTTTAGATGTGAAGACTTGGAAGAAGGGTCAACTGAATCGAATATAGCCACTCACAAGTTGGGTTGAGAAAGAAAAGGAAAGAGGTGCTTCAAGACTCTGTTCGCACATCGTCTACTGCACGATCACTTGTATTGCCACGAACAGTTGATCAATACCTCTTCTACTCTTGCTCAGAATTGAAGTGCAGTTCAACGAACGAAAATAATGAAACCCATCAAAACCGTTCAAGAAAATGCAAAAAATCTGAAAATCAACTCAAGGAACGAAAGCAGCAAGGCGACAGCGAAAACTAGGCAAGAAAATTTGCAGCGGAGATGTCCCTCTTGACTCTGCCGCTAAGTCGATCCTCGGGACATGGTCCACTGAATATGGGAATCGATTCCGAAGAAAATTCATAACGAGGATAAGATCTTGTTTCAATCTATCCCGATCGAACGATACCGACTTGTATTTCTTAGTCGCGCTCCCCGAATAGGGGGAACGGGGCACCACATCAGTGACTCTAGTTTAACTCATGGCATAGGGTCGTCTGCCTAGCTACTAGGCCAGCTTATAAGGTCATAGGTACAGTTTACGTTCATGACTTATATCGTGCAATCCATTGCACAAAACTCGCCAACTCCTAAGGTCAAACCATTGTTCGTTCGTATGGGGTATTCTACCCAAGCTCGCTTCACTCAGATTTCTAAACATCAAGCACAAATTATCCTACTCACATCAACACGTTCATTTGTACAGGGTCCGAGTCCATTTCAATAAAGTTATTCCTAAGACACATTCGTTCAACCGAATCCACGCACGCCACACGTCCAAGCAAACGATTCTCATATTCTATCTTCTCAAAACCTGATAGGATCGACATATCCAATCTTTTCTAAGTCTAGACCACCAAGTCATGATTCAATTTCTAACTCTTCGATCTCAATCCCAAATTCAAAGTCATACAACATAATTCACGTATCCATTCACTAAACCACCGAGCGTCTTACTTCATGTTCTTGCTAACTCATCGACAAAATACTTTCGATTCACTTGTATCCTAAGACTCGTCTTATCGTATCGAACCACAAGTCAAGACGATCCTTCAATTATCACATTTCGGTCTCCTGCAAGTTCAATCATCCCTGCTGGACGTGCAAAGGTTATCTCTTACAATTAGCACGTATCATTTATTATCTTAAGTGTGCTGCTCATGAGAGACATGTTCACCGGGGTCACCCACCTAGCGACGAATTGCATCGGCCGAGCGAGATTCCGAGCGCACCTCCGAAAGTCTAAGTCTGAACTCCATTTGAAGATCCAAGTCTGAATACCTTTGCATCGAACGAGTCTTCTTGCTGAGCAAGGTAGGTCGGTTCACTACACTTGTGCTGTTTGAATCGGCCCTCCGGGTTGAGCGGAGCGGGTCGTTACATCATGCACTACTTTATTTGTTGTCTACTATTTCTAGTTATTTCTGAACTATGTCATTTTGCTATCTACTTGTGTTTGGGTATTGGCTCATTTGCAATGATATCTATGCATATTTTTCTATGATTATACATTGTGTATGTTGCTTCACTCTCTTGTTTCATTATTTTTTATATTGTTTCACCACTTACGAAGGAGCCATTCATTTCAATGAAATGACAAAGGGGGAGACATGCTAATACTCAGTTACAGTTGCTTGAATATGTTGATACTCAAGACGGTACTTAACAAATTGCTCACATATTACGGTGGAGCTGTTTCTATTGCTCGTATCGGAGTTTTATTGTCGTATCAGTCACAGTTTATCAATTATCAAAATGGGGAAGATTATTGGCCCATTTGGTCACGGTCAACTTGATTTTGATAATTAACTAAACTTTGATTCGATATGCTGCAATATTGTGCAACCAAAGTTCATACAAGAAGGACATCACTGCTACTACTAAAAGAAAGAAAAGTTATACTTTGGTTATCTGTCTATTTTAATTTATTATGTAATTTATATTTTATTTGAGTCTAGGACATTTGTGAGTCAAGTCGTACTTGGCAACTAGAAGAAACTAGGGTCTACTTAAATAAGCCAACCCAAAACTAGATCAACCAAACCAAATCCACTCAAAATAACCTGAACCCAACATTATAGAATTTAGGAGACAAAACTCGGACCGAGTTCAGCCTCCAACCGAACTTGGTAAGTCTAAACCTAATTCCTGGTTTGACTTATTCCTCATGAAGACCAGGTTTCAACGTTCGGATTTTTCAACGTTAGAAGACCGAACTCTGCCCGAAATCGGCCAGCAAAAAGATTATAAATAGCCTTGAATTCTATATCATACTCACTAAACCATTCTCAGTTTCTCTTATACAATTGAGATACATTCTAAACTTTAATTTTCTCTATCCCCAAGATTACAACCCCCAAGCCTTCTAAGTGCCAAAGTGTTGATTCAATTAGAAGTTGTTCGAGTTGTACTAGCTTGGAAAATTCTAAGATTCGTCTTTTATTTCAAGTGTGAAGTCGGTGTGCTCTTCGGATCAAAGCGTGTGGTTGTAAGAAGTCGGCAAGCTCTTCGGATCAAAGCTTGTGTTGTATGCTATTGTTCTAATAGTAGATTAACACTGGACAGGAGTACCTGGGACTGGATTGCCCTCCATTAGGGACACTAATATATATCGTGTGTTAGTTTTCTGACTTCTTATCTATAACAAAACAAGTTTTGGAATAAACCTAGATGTAAAGACCTGCACCCGGATAATCGGGCACGAATACGTGGGTACGTCCAGCCTACGCCGCAGCATCGACGGTAGAATGTTGTCTGGGTCAACTCTACTATCTAAATATCTCAAACAATATATATATGACACATGTCAATTACCTCAACTCAAATGGAGGAACAGTATGGTATCTGATAAATATAACTATACTCAATCATAATGCAAACTAAGAAAGATAAAGCACGAATGGAATAATGAAAGAAAGAGTCACAATACATCCACAAGACTGAAATAAAATATACATGCCAAAAAGCTCAATAAAAGTCAAATACAAGTCTTCACAAATAATCTACACCTCCTCAGACTCTGGTACTAACCCCTCCTGCTCTAAATAAGTATCCTCTAATGGAAAGCCGTCCTACGGTCTGTAATAAGTGGGATACAGCTCCTCTAGCCAATCATCTGAAAAATATATCCAGTCAAAATTGGAGCGAAGTACATACCTTTGAAAGCAGTTTCAAATGCATAATCGAGCATATATAACAAGTAATATAAAAGGATACAAGATGCACAAGTATTAAGAAATAGAAATATGTGAGAACAAGCAAATAATCACAATAAGAAACTGGAAAGTAAATACTGGAAATATGGAAATAAACTGCAAGTAGAAGAACATGAATACTAGCTAGGTGGTTTAGAGCACAATGATCGGCTTAGGTTGCACATGAGGTATAAAGGTAACTCAATTATACGTGAGGTGTATAATCAACATGCACATGAGATAAATAGGACTTGATTACATAACCAACTTCTACTTTCTCTCCCCAACCAATACTCATGGATCCAATCATGACAAGTTACGCACATGAATATGATATAGTCACACTAGCACACGAAATAGTGGATGCAACGCACATGAATATGATATAGTCACACTAGCACATAAAATAGTGGATGCACATAAAGCACATAAAAATCAATACTCGATGCATACGATAAAATACATGTAAATGAGTACCCGTTGAACACAGTAAGGGATAACATCTCCTAACGGGATTCATATAGTACCAGTCTGTGTAACCAAGTGTCAATATCAAATACGCAATTTTAGAACAAGTGATATATACACTATCATGAAATTAAAACTAACAGAGAGATGTACTCGCCAGAGGTCCTTAGCAAGGTGTGTCTCTCGATATCCAAGCTGGTGTCACACAATCCTATATATGAATGACATGTCAATTTGGTGTAGGAAAGTAAGAAAGTGAGCTAAAAGCAATATGGATGCTCTCTAAGCCAAAACTAGGTCATAACCTGTCTTCTAAGTTTATTATAAAGCCACACTAGTGTTTACTAAGTCATACTAGGTCTGACTTGTAAGTATATATCCATATACAGGTAACTGAATCTATTGATACTAAACTAACCTTAATGATTAGCTAACTAATTTGAGACCTACACTACTACTACTACTACTACTACTACTACTACTACTACTGACTACAACTCATTTACTAACATTACTAACTGCTGACAGTTTAAAAATCTACAATAACTACTGTATAACTAACATTCTTTATAGTTAATTGACTGATATTACAACTAATTCTTAACAGTTAACTAACTACACTTTACCTGATACCTTCTTGCTCACTCGAGCTTGGTCCCCAACCTGTTCCTGATGCCTGAAACATCTTCCCTAATCCTTAATACCCGAAATCAACTCCTCACCACATACACAACGATCAAACTCCTCTTTAGTCTCAGTTACCCCAATTGAGCAGTGATTGCTCTTAGGTATCACCCACAACTGATACATCAAAATATACTAACTGACAACCTTAACTAACTAATTGGTAATACAACTCATCTAGTTGACACACTAACATATAACACACTAACATTTGATTAACACTAAGCACTAACTCCAACTCCCACTGCTGCTACTAATGACCCAACCTCAGCCAATGGACTGCCTGGACACCAATATCACCTTTAACTGCACTGATACTCGTCAACATAAAACTGAAACCAAAGTCAAGACTCACTGCTGTAGTTGCTGCATACTGCACTGCTGCTGTATTTGCTGATGCTTGCTGCTGTAGCCATTGCAAATGTTGCTGCTCCTATCTATTGCTCTTGCTGCTTGCTGTTGATGTTCGAGCATGTTGTACTGCACACTGCTGCTGATATTGCACTGCTACTGCATTTGCTATGCTTGTTGCTGTAGCCATTGCAAATGCTGCTGCTCCTAGCTACTGCTCTTGCTGCACTCGAGCATGCTGCTACACACTGCTGCTACATTTGCTACAATTGCAAATCCTGACCCCCTCTCTACTGTGTACTCTATGAGACACTCAAACACAGTCACTAAAACACACACATACACACATATAGATTAATATCACTATACATACACACACACACATATAGATTAATATCACTATACACACACACACACACACACACACACACACACACACACATATATATATATATATATATATATATATATATATATATATATATATATAGATTGAGGCATTTAAACAAATACATATAGTGCACCAACTAGGATATCTATGATACTCAGATGTCAAACTCTCCATTATCCACAAATGATCATTCCCTCAAGTCATATATATATATATATATATATATATATATATATATATATATATATATATATATATATATATATAACTATTAGAAGTTATTACGACATACAATAAAGAGAATTCATGTAAATCACTCTAATAGTTATATATATATATATATAACTATTAGAAGTTATTACGACATACAATAAAGAGAATTCATGTAAATCACTCAAAATTGGCCCCATATCACACTGTATTGCAAAATACCGTGATACGGCCTATACATATCCATTTGTGGACACGTACCTAGTCCCATAGTCCCGATCTAAGTCTAACTAGATCTAATTGGTCTCATGACACACAATTGATGTATCAAATTTATAATTCCCCAACATACACATAAATTACCTCATAGATCTCACAATACAAAGCCAAATAGCCTAGAACTTGTTCCTATAGATAGTCATATGCCATGGGGTCATTCCTAATGGTCATATGAATGATTAAGAAGCTATAATGAGAGGAAAATTCATGAATTACTAATTGGGAGATAAATTTCCAATAAAAATATAATTGGACACGATCCGGACACGATCTCTAGCTCCAAAGTTCCTCCTCCTTGTACTCCTTGCTTCTCCAAGCAATGTCAAAAGTCCAAGTTGGGCTACTTATAGAAATTCAATGAAGGAAAATTAGAAAATTGGGGATCTAGAATTTGGAAGCAATTAAAATACAAATGAGGAGAGAAAGAGAAGACCCCCCCCCCCCCTCTTATGTGGCCGGCTTCTCCCCCCCCCCCCCCCCCCCCCCCCCAAGCAATGTCAAAATCCAAGTTGTCTCTACATGTTGCATTATGAGGAATAATTAATGATGAGTATATTTGAAAGTCTCTAACTAATTGTAATTACACTAATTCTTCTTAATTTAATTAGTGGAATGACTAATGGGCTTGGGTCCAAGTTGAGCTTACTATTTGTCATGACAACTCTAAATAGGCCCATATATGACAAGTCTAATTATTGTCTAGTCTCTCTAACTAACTAATTAACACAAGTCTCTAATGACTAGGTAATTCTAGTCATAATAATCTTAGCTTATCTTAATTAAATAAAATATACAATCATCACACAATATTCAATATTATATTTCTAAAATTAAATACTCATGTCAAATTATCAAACTATTCCTAGCTGAAAAAGTGAGGGTGACACTAGATATCAATACTAAGGAAAGAAAAAATGACAATAAATAAAGTTGTCCAGTAATTTGGCAAGATGTACATGCCTAAGATCGAGCTCCCAGCCTAAACCTTGTACTCCACCACCAAGAGGGGTTCAAAAATAATAATATTAGGCCTCAAGACCAAGCTCCAAGCTCACGAGAAAAATAGAGAGGAAATGAAGAGAGAGAGAGAAGAATAAAAAAAATATGAGAGAGAAAACCAAATGGTATATATAGAAGGATGAATTAATCGTAACATTTGGATATGCCACATCACGATCTAAATCAATATCGTCTACACAAAAGAAAAACCAAGAAATCACTGGATTAGAGTGAATCAGAACCCATAAACTAATGGACAAAATGGAGAATCAAACATTATTCACAAAAATATCTAACCACTCAGAATTATGACGGTGTTCCGCAGAATTCTGACGGAAGATCCGGTCTGAAGAGGAATTTCTAAAAATTAGAAAATTTTTAGGGTTTCCATTCTGCTCACGGGTCACAACACGAATCTATAGCAATGCCAATATGTATTCTACTGGTCCAGGGTAGTCTCTCATATCAAAACGAAATCGAATAACGAAAAATACAGTAAATATGATACACGAAAATACAAAACGCAATATAGGTAAATTTTTAGAAAAAAAATTAAACACAAAAAATTCAAAAATACGAAATTCAATAATGAATGTTACAATTCTACCAAACTTTGAAATTTTTATCCAAGTATTTATATATATATTTTATACGTATCATGCATCCTTGTATGGGATCATGTAAGGGTAAAGTTGCATGTTTCTCGTATTTCTATATATATTTTGTACATATCATGTATCCTTGTATTTATCATGTCTCCAATATTGATACGGTATCATGTACTTGCATGGCTAGTACTCGTATCCAATATTGGATCCATGTATCCTGATTATTTATTTTCTGAGAGAGTTCGAGAGTCGTACGGACAGATCGCCCATTAGGCAATCGACGGGTCTAAAACCGATTAAGTGAGTTATGTAACTGATTTGGATTTTGATTTTCAAAAATTAATTATATAAAGACTACCCTAGACCCTTAGATAAATCTTGGGTATTGCCTTAAACTCGTACTAGGACCCATGCGTAGACTGGATAACATGAATTACCTAAAATTAGGAATTTTTTGTGCAAACAATATACTGTCCAATATACTATTTTCAGGTTGTTTTGCCCAGCCAGCTTGCTAACATGTCAAGTAAAATACCCATAGATATTTAGTTTTGTTTGGAGGGACCTGATTGATTAGGAGTGGTTAGGATTTATGACTTGGCAGCCATCTAATGGCCTCAAGTCTAATGGCCTTAAGTCACTCACTCTCTCTCCCTTCCTACTTAAACCTAACTAACTAACTAACTAACTAACTAACTCTCTCTCTCTCTCTCTCTCTCTCCTTTAATTCTTTCTTTCCATCCATCGTATCCTTCCCTCTACTTATCTTCTTCCTAGAGCTAGAACTAGGAGTTGAACCTATAGCTAGCAACAACCTTGAGCAGCCTAGGATTGTGGTCTTTGAACCCATCCCAAGGAGTAAAAGCCTAGATTGTGGAATTTTTTTAGTGCCAAGGCGGGTACAATTTTGTACTCGTGAATAATTTGATTTTCTTGTATTTTATGTTCTTAAACTTATTGTTGCTTAATTCATTATGCTTTAATTTTTTTATTTTGATAATTTTGTGGTGAATTTGAGACATGACTCATAAGTGCGGGGCGAGCTTAGAATTAACTGTCGTGACAAAACTAAGGTCTCATCCCCATTGTAACATCCCATAACCGTTGAGCATAATTTAGAGAAGTCGTAAATCAAACTTGGATCCCCAAACCCCCCAGCCTGAGGCTTGTCTGCATTGTATTCATACAGACAGTAAACTGGACATGACTGAAATCAATCTAATAAGTCTATACTATGTGTATAACAGTATATTGGACAATATAGTGGCCAGTATACTGCCAGGCCCACAATTGTGTGTCCAACAAATCTATAAATCATTCTGTAAGACCATATGAGACTTGTATTGCAGTATATACCCCCTTGGCTAGGTACAATCGTGATCGTACTACGGAATACTAACATATTTGGTAGTGCATAGCTGGCCGAGTTATACTCTCATTCTCAGTATTTCGATAGTGGGTTCGGCGTGACAATTATAAATGTTCGACATCTGCAACATGGGAGTTCGTGTCACTTTATAGACTTATGTTTACATAAATGCTTAATTCATTGGATCTTGGTGATAATTTAGTGTATTCAAGAATTAATTATATTGTATTTTGAAAAAAAAAATTAGATTTTGTTTAGGTTTTGAATTTTTAAAAAAAATATAGAGAGGAACGAGGGTTTTATTTTTTGGACTTGGCTAGGACCTCTAAAATGCTGGTCGGAGGCACACGAGGGTTACAACGACTCTTCTAGCCGCTTCCTATTGAAACAATTTCCACATATGTTTAAGATTTGGATTTGGAATAAAATGATGGTAGACATCCATGCCAGATTTTGTAAGTGTCCTCCGTGACCTTACTAATACTATGTTCTGACCCAGAATTCCATAAAAGAAAGGGGCCATAAGTTCTTCAAGAAGCTCATACAGGCTAACTACAAATTGGCCCTATATTTATGATCCTCTCCCACCATGCTACTATTAATCCGCCACCCAGTATAACTTTATTTTCTTTATCAACATGGAATGTCACTTATTAAGGGTTAGAGTTTATCTTTTTGCTTGTGAGAGGTTTTCCTCTTTCAAGACTAGAAGGATAGTTTATCTTTTTGTTTGTGAGAGATTTTTGCTCGGAATAATCTCCACCTTTGAGGAGTTCGTCATAGAGCACGTTCCTCGACTGCAAAATATCGAGGCTGACGTCCTGGCCGGCCTCGCAGCCTCCTTGGCAGTCCCGGTCAAAACCTATCAGCTGATCACAGTGGTCAGTTAAGAGCTGGTCTGCTCGAAAAATAAACTCTGCATGTGTCTAAGCTACACAGGGGAAGTAGACAGCGGCATCCAAGACTGGAGATTCATATTCATCGACTACACGATCTACGGAATTCTCTCCAAGGACCTAAAAGAAGTCACTTTCATCAGAAGGATCTCCGTGAGGCATACGGCAATTTTCTTCTATGATGCCTATCAAATACAGAAGCGAAGAAGGATCTCCGCGAGGCTTACGACAGGGTTTGCGGTGCCCATCAGCCCGGACCCAAGCTAAAGGACCGTCTCCGGAGAATGGGTTACTATGGGCCGACAATGGTAGAGGAGGCTATTGACTGTGCGAGGAAGTGCCAAGCGTGCCAAGTCCACGCAGAGTTTATCCACCAACCATCAGAATTTCTATACCGAACGGTAGCATTTTGGTCGTTTGAAGCGTGAAAAATGGACATTATAGGGCCAATTAGTCCATATTCTTCTAAGGAACATCGGTCCATCTTGTCTATCACCGACTATTTCTCCAAATGGATGGAAGTTGTTCGACTCGCTGAAGTCAAGACCTCAAACAGGATCAGCTTCGTCAAGCATCATGTCATATACCGCTTCGGCTTGCCACGGAGAATCATCCACGAGAATTTTCCACAGTTTGCAAGTCATACTTTTTATCGATTTTGTGACAAAAATTAAATCCATAGTGTAGCCTCGACCACCTATAACCCAGCAGCAAATGGTCTGGCGGAATCATTCAATAAAACAATCATCAAGCTACTCAAGAAGTTTGTGTCATCCAATAAGTGCGACTGGAATGAGAATTTGGGTGAATGTCTTTGGGCCTACTGCACAACTGTCCGAACACCTACTGGCAACACGCCATTCTCCTTGGTTTACGGAAGTGAAGTGATCCTCCCACACGAGATCCAAATTCCGTCATCTGAATAGCTCTGTCCAACCGATCCGCCGACGGCTACAAAAGTTAGAAGTGCTCAACGAGAAACGTCAGCGCATTGAGCCATACCAAGCGCGCCTCTCATGAGCCTTCAAAATTTGGGTCAAGAAGAGGACTTACCAAGTGGGTGACCTCATCTTAACAGTGATAAGACTGATGGTTATGACCCACAAGATGGTCGATAAATTCTAACCTAAATGGGAGGGTTCGTTCATTGTGGAGTCCGTGTTCTCCAACGGCGTCTACCGGCTCGAGAAACCCAATGGCGACTTGCTCATGATGCCTATCAATGGTAAGTTCCTTAAAAAGTACTATGTTTAAGCTAGACTTTTACTCCTTTTACTATTAGCTGGACAACCAAAATGTACAGTGTATGTTCTCTGTTGTTTATCCCCAGCAAGTGTGTAAGCACAATATGTAGTTCTCTTCCACAAAAGTTTGATAAAATCCATTGTCTGTATTCAGGAATCCTGAATACGCAACAGACAGTGGATCCTTAAAAATCTCCCCAGCGGAGCCACCTTCAGGTTTATCCACACTTTCGGGTATATCACTCACAATCAGTTCCCTTGGGCATTAGTTCACGGCCACAACACCTCTGAACTACTATCCTAACCGATTATCCCCAGCAGGGTTTGCCATATACATATTACCTCTGAGAAAACTTCTCTGTATGACTATCGATTGTCACGTCCATAATACCTCTGACATCGGTCGTCATCTAAACTTATCACCCGTACTTAACTCTAAGTACGCCAAAGGTGTTAAGTCCACAAAATATGCCACGTCCATATCACCTCTGGTAGGGCTTGTCTCGAACTTATTACTTGTACTCAGGTGCACAAGAAGTAATGGGGCCACAAAACCTATCAAGTTCATATCACCTCTGATAGGGTTTCGTTTCGAATTTATTACTTGCACTCTAGTGCGCAAGAAGTAATATGTCTACCAAAGATCCTCCAGTGGGATATTCTTAACAAAAGCAAACAGTTCATGTTCATATTACCTCTGCACTATGAGTTGCCCATGTTCTCCATCCAAATAAAACAATAATATCCATATTAACTCTGGCTCTTTACTTTTCCTTCCACAAAAATACCATGACCGTACCTAACATCTCGGTATGACTATCGTTTAGCTCACATCAACGTTATCTCTGAGCTATCGTCCTCACATCCTCCCCATTAGAGTTTGTCATGTCCTTCTTAGCCCTGTGCAAACCTCTCTACTTGATTATTGATTATCATGTCCAAATTATCTCTGATATCGGTCGTCATCTAAACTTATCACTCGTACTTAACTATAAGTATGCTAGCGGTGTTAAGTCCACAAAACCTTCCACGTCCATATCACCTCTGGCAGGGCTTGCTCGAATCTATTACTTGCACCCAAGTGCACAAAAGGTAATAGGTCCACCAAAGATCCTCTAGTAAGGATGTCCTCAATAACGGTATTGGGCTACATCCATATGACCTCTAGTACAATATCCAAAGTCCACAACATGTAAAATGACAAATACAAAGAGAAAATTCTGGAAAATGAGAGACTTTATTGATTAATATTCAAGATCATGAGTATATATAAGGAAAATATTTTTTTATTAGTATTCAAAGTCATGAGTACATATGATGAAAACCCATTTTTAAGGGTTTTCATTAAGTCTCACTGACACAAACCTTTTTCATTAGAGGCGTCCCTCCGTATTGTTTTTGCTACTGACACATGTGAAGCCAGCAGTAGGCAGCAACACATTCTGGATCGTCCCGCCACAGCACAAACCGCAGTATATGAAAAAAAATACATACTGATGGATAGCATGGGGAGCAGGATAAGGCACTCTACAACCATGCAAAAAAATCGAAGACAGGAATGACAATTAATCCAAATCTTGCCATCGATACCGCAAGACCCCGGCCGGTAGCAAGCCACATAAAGGGGAGAAATGCAGCTAGCACGCTGCATAAACAGGGACAGCTCCACGCATGATGCAGGATGTTCACCCTCGTCTCTTGGATCAGTTCTTAGCAAAAAACTATCGCGTAAGGTTGTTATTCTCTTCGAATGACGGGTTTTATGATATCCTTTCATTCTCCATCATGGGCACCACAAAGGGTGGTAAAACCTACATAAAGAGAACACATATCATTCTCAATAAAGATTATAAAAGTGTACAGTGATTGCATGCCGCTTCCAGGTCGCAGCCACATGCAGGAGGGGACGTCTCAAGATAGCTAAGTCTGCACGCATGAGCAAGAGGAGGTCTCATCCATGCGACCAAGCAACATATAGGCTCTGCGTGCATGTTGTAGATGATTCCTCATCATGCGGCCAAGCTACAGATAGGCTCTGCGTGTATGTTGCAGATAAGTTCCCATCCATGCGACCAAGCCACATATTGTAATGCCCCGCTCCGTGTCGGCATTATGTATCAGGTGAGTAGGTAGAACTTCATTCTCTGATTCTTGCACGCCTTAATAATAACCTGAGTTTTTGCTTGCAATGTTTTCATAAGAGAATGATAGAACCTGCCTTGCATGTTAATGAACGAACTCACCTAGCTTGTCTTTGAAACAAACATGTCTGGTTAACGAGAATCCTAAAATGCTTGTCTAAGAGTGCATGAACATGTTCACTATCGTCTATGCTTCGAGAGAACCATATTGTGCCTGAATGTGTTCAAGTGATAAGTCGGATTGCCTCGCAACAACGATAACTATTTAGATGGTTCGTCTCGTCTGCATACTAGAGTTTATTTGATAGTGTTCCATGCATTCGCACGCGGTCGGACAATGGCTATGGTGGAGAGCTGAACTGTATGCGTCATTAGCCACCATGGGTCACAGCTGCCATAGCATCAGATAAAAGAGTCGTTGGTATGCTGTACAACCAACTGCCGATCCTGAGATACTCGGGGACCGCCCTGCATATAGCTAAGTCATTGTGTTGGCTTGGATAGAGGATTGCCCCTAAGATCGTGCATGTGTGTCTAGCTATGCATTTGACCCTGGAGTCTCATGAGACACGCTACGCATACCCCGAATCAATACGAATGGCTTGCTTGCTTATTGCATATGAAACTCTATTTCCAAAGATGTTTCCAAACAATGTAATATGACTATGCTAGAACTGCATGAAACGAACCTATGTAAAACTAGAAAGATTACTAGTAATGTAATATTTTATAACATGATTACTTAGTGTTGGTTTTAGTGAATGCTTATTTATGTTCAGTTGTTTTATCTCACCAGTACTTATAAAAGTACTGACCCACCAACAGTTTACTTGCTTGTAGTTACTGGATCGTCTAAGGGAGCGATAGGCGTTCCACAGTCCCTAAGACCCGGAATTCTGGTTACGATTGTTGCCCCGAGATGCTATCGTATAAGGGGGCATAATGTATGGAACGAATGCCTTTGCATAAGAGAACCCAAGTCCTTTGATTGTCCCAAATACTCAGTTGGCTAAATGCATTGCATTGCAACAATGTCCCTTTCCGCTGCTTACTCGATTGATGCGATGATAGCCAACAAATAACTTAAACGATAAGGCTTTGTGCGGGTGTAATTCCAGGCTCGCACGGCATCACGTCCGATACATCCCAACGGGCCACATATCTCCTTCCTCGCACCCGAGGGACAGACACGGTGATTTGCGTCCGGCGCGCCGAGGCACGATGATTCGCGTCCGGTTCAATCCGGCCCGGCGGGGGAGAGAGCAAGGTGGTGGTCCGACCGGGCGGCCCCTCGGTTCGGGGGCCGAGGTATGACATAATGGTATCATAGCATAATCGATCTCTTGGCCCAAAATCGGTTGCTATGACTCTGAGATATTGTTCGATATGGTATTACAATAGAGTGTTCCATACAATAAGTCCATAGATATTCTCAAAGTGCAAATATTTTTTGAACTTGATTTTCATGATTGTTTCGATTGAGTACGGCGAGGGACGGCACTATCGCTGCTCGAAATATCAAGAAGTTTATCCTTGAAGTTTCGAGGACGAAACTTTTTATTGGTTGGTAAGTATGTAATGCCCCGCTCTGCGTCGGCATTATGTATCAGGTGAGTGCGCAGAAATTCATTCTCTGATTCTTGCACGCCTTAATAATAACCTGAGTTTTTGCTTGCAATATTTTCATAAAAGAATGATAGAACCTGCATTGCATGTTAATGAACGAACTCACCTAGCTTGTCTTTGAAACAAACATGTCTGCTTAACGAGAATCCTGAAATGCTTGTCTAAGAGCGCATGAACATGTTCACTATCGTCGATGCTTCGAGAGAACCATATTGTGCCTGAATGTGTTCAAGTGATAAATCGGATTACCTCGCAACAACGATAACTATTCTGATGGTTCGTCTCGTCTGCATACTAGAGTATATTTGATAGTGTTCCATGCATTCGCACGCGGTCGAACAATGGCTATGGTGGAGAGCTGAACTGCATGCGTCATTAGCCACCATGGGTCACAGCTGCCATAGCATCAGATGAAAGAGTCATTGGTATGTTGTACAACCAGTTGCCGATCCTGAGATACTCGAGGACCGCCCTGCATATAGCTAAGTCATTGTGTTGGCTTGGATAGAGGACTGCCCCTAAGATTGTGCATATGTGTCTAGCTATGCATTTGACCCTAGAGTCTCACGAGACACGCTGCGCACACCCCGAATCATTACGAACAACTTGCTTGCTTATTGCATATAAAACTCTGTTTCCAAAGATGTTTCCAAATAATATAATATGACTCTGCTAGAACTGCATGAAACGAACCTAGGTAAAACTAGAAAGATCACTAGTAATGTAATGTTTTATAACATGATTACTTAGTGTTGGTTTTAGTGAATGCTTATTTCTATTCAGTTGTTTTATCTCACCAGTACTTATAAAAGTGCTGACCAACCAACAGTTTACTTGCTTGCAGGTACTGGATCGTCCGAGGGAGCGATAGGCGTGCCACAGTCCCTAAGACCCGAAATCCTGGTTTCGATTGTTGCCCCGAGATGCTATCGTATAAGGGGGCATAATGTATTGAACTAATGCCTTTGCATAAGAGAACCCAAGTCCCTCGATTGTCCCGAATACTCAGTTGGCTAAATGCATTGTATTGCAACAATGACCCTTTTTGCTGCTTACTCGATTGATGCGATGATAGCCAACAAATAACTTAAACGATAAGGTCTTGTGCTGGTGCAACCCCAGGCTCGCACGGCACCACATTCCGATACATCCCAACGGGCCACACATCTCCTTCCTTGCACCCGCGGGACAGGCGCGGTGATTAGCGTCCGGCGCGCCGAGGCGTGGTGATTGGCGTTCGGTTCAATCCGGCCCGGCGGGGGGCGAGCGAGGCGGTGGTCCAGCCGGGCGACCCCTCGGTTCGGGGGCTGAGGCGTGACACATATAGGCTCTGCGTGCATGTTGGAGATGATTTCTTATCATATGGCCAAGCTACAGATAGACTCTACGTGTATGTTGCAGATAAGTTCCTATCCATGAGACCAAGCCACATATAGGCTCTGCATGCATGTTGCAGATAATTCCTCATCATGCGGCCAAGCTAAAGATAGACTCTGCGTGCATATTGCAAAAAAGTTCTCATCCATGCGATCAAGCCACATATAGGCTCTGCGCGCATGTTGCAGATGATTTCTCATCCATACGGTAGAATTTTGTGGGGGGGCATGCGCGTGTTCTAGATGATTTCTCATCCACGCTGCGAGGCCGTGTACTTGTGTCTCTGTGTCCCTGCCATCATGACACACTCCTACCTCCAAAAAGAATGCTAGCATCAGGGGACCACGGATCGACGCCGCTCTTGACAAACCCCTTGGCGAGATAAATAGTAGCCCTTGGCATCTTCTTTCACAAAATAAGGAGAAGCCGAAAGACAAAAGTTCTCTCTCCTCCCTAACCCGCCTATTTATAGGCTCCTAGGGTGCGTGAGAAGATTGAGATGATAAACCAGGCAGTTATGAGGATGAACATAATATCTCGATTTACGTGATCCTTATTTAACTACTCAAAAACTGCTGTTGACTCAGCATCCCCAAAGATATCTCCTCGGAGATTGAGCCAAATCTCGGCATTTAATAATCTGACACCCTGGTGAAAACGCCTATGCGGCAACGTGCCTATGTGGTATCACAACCATGCGGCCGAAAGTGCTCGACCATGCTTCTTGTTTAAAGTATTCCAAACTTGTTATTTTGGAAACTTTGAAGGGGATTTTGTAGAAGCATAAAAAATCTAGATCCATGCGCCCAACAAACATACGTCCCAAGATCGACTCAAAAGAAATCAGGCCACAAATGACCATGCGGCCAAGGAAAACAACATACATGCGCCCCAATATTGGGCACATAAAGGCCTGACACAAAGATTATGTCTGACATAGAATTCTGAAAAAAGGACTTTCTGAATGCCTCAAAAGACGTGATCACGCTAAATAATAAAACCTCACGTCAGTATGAACTTTACTCCTGATGGGTGTGCAGCACCACGTGTATAACATAGTAAAGGCTCCATGCGTTTCATGCGTCTTTGGTCCCATGCGTTCCAGACTCCATGTATTCCATGCGTCTCTGGCCCCATGAGTTCTAGACTTCATGCATTCTATGCGTCTCTGGCCCCATGAGTTCTAGACTTCATGCATTTTATGCGTCTCTGGCCCCATGTATTAGAGACTCCATGCGTTCCATACGTCTTTGGTCCCATGCGTTCCAGACTCCATACGTCCCATGTGTTCCAGACTCTATGCGTTCCATACGTTCTATTCATCCCAGACTCCATGTGTCCCACATGGCAGGGTTCCCTGAGACAAAGTCTTTCTGTTGCGACTGAAGTAATTCTCTAAAACTAAGTGTGGGCCACATGTCAAGCTGACCAAGTCACGCAAACAAAAGACGAGAACCACCCAGATCTTCAGCAACAGCAAATCACAACAAACGTTCACGTGGCAGCTCGGCCTGAACTCAACTACATCCTGTTAAGGATGCACACATGGCAGCCTACCCATAGTATATGTCTACCGTTGCAACCGCATTCTGTTGAAGGAGCCCCCTGCAGCCACCAAACAGAAGCACATGTGGCACCTATAGTCCATCAGCATGATGACTATAAATAGGAGAAACTTAGACATTCTAAGGGCTGATTTTTTTGCTTTCGAGATGATATCCCTCCAGACGAGCTACGTACGTGCACACAAGCTCAAGAGAGAGAAGAGAGCATCATCATTCCCTCATTGGACCGTCAACGGAGTAAAGGAGTCGCTGCAGTACTAGATCTCCATCGTCACATTCCCCAGATAAAAAATATTGTACTTATATTTTCTGGCTAAGATTTTTTGTACTATTTTTGTTTGTTATTGAACAAAAGTTTTCCAAACTTACTTTAATGACGAACATTCCTGAATGGAGAGTTGGCCGAAGAGATTTACATGCAACAGCCAGAACTAGGATTTGACGTCAAGGGTTTTGAATACAAAGTCTGCAAGTTGGTAAAATTATTATACGGTCTGAAGCAAGCTTCCAAGATGTGGCATGAGAAGTTTGATAAAAGTATTAGATCAAAGGGCTACAGGGTCAGCGAGACAGGTAAGTGTGTTTATACAAAGTTTACTGGTAGAAAAGGATTCATAGTTTGTCTTTATGTGGACGACATGCTAATGCTGGGTCCAGACTTAGCATGTGTCACTGAGGCAAAGAAGTTTCTCTCATCCAAGTTTAATATGAAGGACTTGGGGGATGCTGATGTTATCTTGGGGATAAAGATTATCCAGACAGACACTGGAGTGGCGTTGTCATAATCTCATTACATTGAGAAGATGCTCACATACTATGGATATCATGATCTTCTAGGGATCGATACTCCGTATAGGTGTGACAAGAAGCTGAAGTCTAATCAAAGAAAAGTATCAGGTAGCTGGAGTACTCAAACGTCATCGAGAGTTTGATGTATGCTATAACTGCCACTAGGCCTGATATAGCTTTCGTCGTGGGGATGTTGAGTCGGTTCATGAGCAATCCAGGTTTTAAGTACTGGAAAGCTGTAAAGAGAGTGATAAAATATCTCAAAATGACTCAAAAGTATGCACTGCACTACAGTGGATATCCGACAGTAGTGGAAGAACTCAGTGATGCAAGCTGGTGCTCAGAAGTAGAAAGTGAAAGGTCCACAGGAGGATAAGTCTTCTCCAGGGGTGGAGCTGTTATATCATGAAAGTCGAAGAAGAAGACAATACTCTCTCATTCCTTCATGAAATCTGAACTCTATGCATTGGCGGCTTCAGCAGATGAAGCAGAATGGCTTCGAGAGCTCATGTATGATCTTTCACTGGTTGTTACAAATTCTGATGATACCGATCAATTGTGACAACCAGACGACTACAGCGGTGGCATCAAATGATCTCTTAAATGGTAAGAAAAGGACCGTGCGACCTAGGCACAAAGCAGTGAATGATCTTATCAAGACTAGAGTCATTGTTGTAATTGATGCTCGGAGCCAGGAGAATTTGGCGAATCAGTTCACCAAATGACTTAAGCGCCAGCTGGTCGAGGTCACAGCAAACAAAATGAGCTTGAAGGCATTCTGATATTGTGTCTTTGTAATTCTACCATAAAGTTTTATGTTATTAGTTCAAAGAAAAATCTATTAGGCATCTAGCTTTTGGTTCAGAGAATGATCATTAACTGGGAGAATATCAGGTATAGTGTGTAGTCCTTTGAGACGTTGAGGGGATACAGACCCAGAACCATTGTTGTCCACTATTTGTTCTTTCAATAGAACAAATCCCGTGGGAGGATAGCCATGGGACTTAATGAGTTCTTGGACATTTTGAATGTTCGACGTGCTTTACAGGGAGCACAGGTGTTCGGTACCACAAAGAGGATGGTACCCCTATGCTACAGTAGCGTGATACTACGATGAGGTAAAAGCCTTGGCCTTGGGCCATGTCAAAGCGACAGTAGCACCGCACATAGGCAGGTAGCCTAATGCCGAATATGTGGAGAGTAGTAGGTGTAACAACCCGTTCTGTCCAAGCGGATAGTCGATTCAAACGGCGCTAGTGCAACGACCCAACCCGCTTTGCTCAGCGAGAAGTCACGTTTAAAGTAAAGGATTTCAGACTTTGCCCTTCAGAGTTTGGACTTAGACTTTCAAAGGATCGCTTGGAGTATCGCTCGACCGAGGCGAATCATCGCTAAGATGGGTGGATACGATGAACTTGTCTTTGCTTAGCCAACACACTTAAAATATGGACGATACATGCTAGTCTCTAGGTGAATTATCCCATGCATGCTAATAAAGAATACAACACACCTAGCTAAGGGAAAAATCCCATCTTGTATTACTTGTGTTAGAATATGAAAATAAAACTTGGCTTATATGGACCCTCGCATGCTAATTAGCTTCGTGCAAGTAGACCCCTCTACGCCTCGAGTAGATCATTATATACTATTCGTAGTGCACTGTTTCACTTGTTTACATTGCTCGCCTTAAGAACTATGTCGCTTGATACGTCCCTGTAAGGCTTCACTCCTCGCACTACACCATAGACTGTGCTAACGTAAATGCTTATGTTTCAAATATAAATGCATGCTTGCCTGCTTACGTTGTAACTTGTACTTGTTGTCTCGTTTCAATGCTTATCACATAATTTTATGCCACAATCGAATAAACACTATCTTGTCTTGCATTCATCCAATTCATCGGAAGACTATCTAATAGTCGTTCCGTGCAAGTATAAACCTAAAAGTGTTCAGGACCGTTAGGTCGCCAAGGCATCCCCAAACTAGGGGATTGTACCATGTCAAGTTTAACTCTGAACGAGAATCATGTTAAGTAAAGCAAGAATCACAGCTCGTGGAGCATATTAATTCTGAACAAGAATCAAGAATCAACATGTCATGTCATGAATCCCGTAAATCTGAGATCCAAGACTTGCATGTCACGGACAACTTGTGCACAAGGTATTCAATCTGTTCCGGCGGACGATCTTCGGGGCACTGGGGCTGATCTGATCAAGACAGAACATCTGTTAGTCTGCCTGTTTCGGGCAGGATGGCATGTAGCGCCTTGTAAATATTTCTTCACGTCATTCTCGCTTTTAGACTAAGTAGTCACCTACTTTGGGCATGATGGATGTGATGCCTCGTTCCTTAAGTCGCATACTATTCTCGCTCTTGACTACACCCGTCCTTTATGGCTATGCCAACGACTCATGTTCATATAGATAAGTCATCCTCGCTTAGCAGTAATACACGTACGAGTCATTGTATCGTGCCTAGTAATCTGGATCACCTGAACGAATATGAGTATAACACACTTATACATAATTGAACACTTAAACTTCTTCTACAACACTTCTAGATAATTCGTGTAACTCATGCACCTGAAATAGAACCTCGCTCATGACACTTATGTTTGCTTATGCAATTTGACTTGGATTTATTTTATATACTCGTGCTTGGTTTAACTTGGTTTACCTTAAAAAGGAAAGGATACAAATGCTAAGTTGATAAGTCTCGCTGTGTTACTCTTATATCGTACGGCGCACTGCCACACGAGTAGGCATGTACATTATGCCATGAAACTAATCCTAAGGCAAGATTAGAAAGATAACTTAATAGATGGTGCACGGAACCTTTATAACGTGTTTGGATTTGTCGAGCGGGCAAGAAGCCTCCCCACCAGTGCATTCATGTACTGATAACCCACCAGATTGCTTGCAGGATGCGGGAGAACCTCGTTCGGTGCGAAAACCCCTTTGTGCGTGCTGAGGGATGGAATCCGCTCTGGAGCCTTGGAGTGTTGCATCCGGAGCAGAAGCGCATATACAAGACATAATGTTGGAACATCGCCTATGTATCATTCCATAAATGTAGCCACTTGTCACACTTTTATTATTTCAGAGAGAGAGAGGGCTTGAGCGACTTATAATCTCGGCCTAGCGCCGCTTGTAATACTTGTTCAATATCAATAAAGTGCTTTCTTTACTTCTATACTTGTGTTATTCAATGCTTTCTCTATTGACGACTCTGTAAACTTGTTACCAATCGCCTGTTTGCTTCTTATTCCGCTGCATTTGGACTATCTGTGCGACATTGTGGCTTATTTATTTTACCGCCTGTTCAGATCATGGCCTTGCACGGGCGCAGTTTACGCTCGTGCGGCATCACGTTCATATGGAAAAGATCGTCCCGCGGGAGCGCTGGCACGAAGATTCGTGCCTAGCGGGGAAGGCCGTTTACCTCCGGGAGATCGGGGCGAGACATATTGGTATCAGAGCATAGCTTTACGCCTTTGGACTTGTATCGATTTTCTCAGTTTCGAAAGCTCGTTCGTGGGTTATGTGCATACAATCTCTCTCAATGTCCCAACGGAATATTTCATACAATGAGTCTAAATATATTCAAAAGTGCATATGAATAATATGATTGCTTGTACAAAATTATGATGTGAAGACCCTTTATTTTGGCCTGTGTTAGACTTTGTGGGAATAGACTCGTACTAAAATTTGTAAGTTATGTGCGAACCCGAATACTTATACATGATTGCCAAGCTGGTTAGTATGCTAGATGGAATATCGTTTGGACGGTTAGCTATGCACACAGCCTTTCGGCTAAGTTGTGTTGAGTATCGCACGCCAAGACCCTTTTGGTGCAAGCTAGTTGCAAGCGAGATTGGGATATCGTTCAGATAAGGATAAGTCAGACTTAGAATAACAACCGATAGAAACCTTATCAGTTTATCACTAAGGCGAATATAGTGAATCGTGCTTGAATTTTGAGAAATAGCTCAGACGGTATTTTGTATCGGTAGATACAAATCAGATATGGTTTACTTGGATGACTATCAACAAGATATATATCAGGCTAAGATTTATCAGCGACGCTTAGGTATCGTACAGGAATTCTAAGAAATGATTCGGTGAATATGCTAGCGAGTGATGCGAACACAATTGAGGATTTGATTGGGTAACTCGATTCCTGAGTGGTATATGGATTATTTTGGAAATATTTAAGCGAATTCATAGGTCTCGTGCAATAGTTAGTTTGAATGATTGAGAATGTCTTGAATAAAGTGATAAGGCTTATATCAAATAGGGATTCAAGATAATAAAATCAACATCTTGGTCAAGAAAACTTGGTGGATCGTACGAGCGATTTCAAATTGAATCAAACGGATTAAACTTGAGTAGAATATCGCTCGAATGGAAGTTAGCCCGATAATGAATATTGTGGTTTGATGAAAGAGGTAAGTGATAACGGATTTGATCTAGAGTTTGGAAGAACGATCTTGAATCTAGTTCGAAAGATAATTCTCGACAATCAGTCACAACCGAGAATGATTATCCTACGAGAGCGCCGGCGTGGTAATTTCACGTCCGGCGGGGATGATCGAACTCACGAAAACATGCTCGAAGATCATTCAAATGAACTCGATGAATGGAACGTATCAAAAGTGGATAGACTTTGGCTTCAGTATTGAACTTAGTTGTTTGAGGAATGCCAGAAGTAGAATATGGATTTATCAAATGGTAACATTGAAGTTGGATGATTTTGCTAGACGGATTATAATTACGGCATGAACGGACATGACTTAAAGGATATATATATATATATATATATATATATATATATATATATATATATATATATATATATTGGATGAAGCAAAGTTAAATAATAAGGTGTCTCAATTGTTTCGAAGATAACCATAATGTTCAACATTTTTGTCCTGTGCGAGCGTAACTATATGCTCGTACATGTGTCATGTCCGGATTAGGACGATTATCCAGAGGGAGCATTGGCGTGGTGATCTCACGTCCAGCGAGGATGATCGAACTTGCAGGAGACCGGAGCGTGACAACTGATGGATCGTCTTGACTAGTGGTTCGACACGATAAGACGAGTTTGAGAATACAAGTGAATCTAAAGTGTTTCATGGATGAGTTAGTCTAGAACCTGGAGTAAGTCATGCTTGATGGCTTCGTGAACGGATACATAAATCTGGTTGGACGACTTAGAGTTTATGATTGAGATCAAAGATTTAGAACTGAATCATGGCTTGGTAGTCTAGACTTAGAATGGATATATGATTTCTATCAAAACATGTTTATTGAGATAGACTATGCGAATTGCTAGACTTGTCATGCGACTTGAATATATCATGGATTTGACTGAACGAACTCGAACCCTGTGCAATAAACGTGTTAATGTTTGTAGGATGATCTGTGCTCGATGTTTAAAAATCTGAGTGAAACAAGATTTGGTAGAATATTCCGTGCAAACGAACAATGGTTTGACCTTAGGAATTGTCACGCCCCGATTCCGTGGAATCGATAGTCGTCCCCCGGGCGTGACCGCCGTGCGGGCCTAGGTTGCGCACCGCACAAGGCTAAGTATTTTGTTTTGCATAGCGAGCACATATTCAGAGTACGCAGATAATTGAAACACATATTGAAACATGGAAAAGTTCTCTTTTATTGATAATATGAACATCTATTACAAACTCCTTGAACTGAGTCATAAGGATTGCCTCTATGGGCTTACAAAAGTGTTGACACAAAATAAGATAGCAGTCCTGTACATTACATCCTTACTAAACTCAAAATATAAGACCTTGTGTCGGAACGACTGCTTTGCCACGAAGCTGCATGGTTGCTTGGTGGCTAGCTTCTTCTTCAAAACGCTTCTTCTTTAAATGCTTCAAAAGGTGGCACGATCGAGGCGTGCCTACAGCTGGACTGGATTGGGGGTTTGTCTCCTGCTCCTCGCTTGGTTCTCCTAGCGCGGGGAACCTGTTTCAACGAGGTTCAGTACATCGAAACGTACTGGTGAAGGCAAGCTAACCTAACTATACCAATCAACACGTTGTTTTAATGAAGCATGCATATTTATGGTGGGTTTCTATCTTGTCTTAGTTCATTTTACAGCAAGAATTAGATATAGAAATCAATGAAATAACCCGCCACCGTTCGGTGACATATACCTGTCCGTCTGAACCACCTGTATTATACTTACCCTGCCTTCCCTGCCAAGAAGACACAAGTTAGTTACAACAGGTTTAAATATACGAGGGGATCACTGGCTTAATGCCATAATGGACGGGTTTAGTCTCAGGCTAAGATGACGGAGGCACTTGTATCGCTGCACGCCATCCCGCCTAAGGAAGAGACTATTCTTGAAGTTCCGTCCGGATCGGATCGGTGCCAGTGCCCCAGCAACCGTCCGCAGGAACCTATAGGCCTTGTGCACAAGTTGTCCGTGATCAACGGCGTTTGTGTTAAGTTTACCATTTATGTAGCTGAGGCAATAAAATCAGGAGATATGTAGCATTGTATGATTTATTTTGCATAGTCTCCCTGATCAATTGATGCATGGCAAAGGGTGTTCTACGTATAGCATATTTATAGAAGAAGAAGTAAGCATTCTAACTTGTATATATGCATATTGTGAACATTTCAAATAAGCAAGCATGTAGTAAGTAACCGTTCACAAGTTTCAATGACAAGCATACAGATCCAAGTCTATTCCCTTATTATCTTGATATCTTTTAGTTATTACTTGGTATCGTTTGATCGGGGCAAGCACGAATACAAGATTCAGATGTGAGGACTAGCAAGAAGGGCTAGCTAATCGGGTTGGTAGCCACTCACTTTAGTAGTTGGAAGGAAGAAGGAAAGAAGTGCTTTAGGAGTCCGCTCGAGCGATGCCTACTGCTGGAACACCTGTATTGCCACGAACAGCTGATCAGTACTTCTTCTTCTTCTTTTAGTTATCGGAATTGAAGTGCAGTCCTACGAACGAAAGCAATGAAATCCATCAAAACCGTTCAAGAAAACCCAAGCAAATCCGAAAACCAACTCAAGGCACGAAAGCAACAAGCGACAGCGAAAACTAGGCAACAAAAGAATGCAGCGGAGAGGTCCCTCCTGACTCTGCCGCTAAGTCGATCCCGGGGGCACGGTCCACTGAATATGGGAATCGATTCCGAAGAGACAAATCCATAACGAGGATGAGTTCTTGATTCAATCTATCCCGACCGAACGATACCGCCTTGTATTTCTTAGCCGCGCTCCCCGAATAGGGGGAACGGGGCACCACATCCTACCCAACTAATTGGAAGTTTCGTCCCGAAACTTAAGAATAGAACCTACCACTAGGAAATAATGAGGGGAACCTTTCCCTCATTTATGATTCGAGCTCCCAAGTAGATTCTTCGACAGAGTGATTCCGCCAAAGCACGCGCACTAGAGGAACCGAACGGGTCCGAAGCAGCTTTTCTTTTCTATCCAAAATTTGTACAGGTTGTTCGACATACGTCAAGTCGGGCTGAAGGTTCAGTTGTTCCAGGTCTACCACGTGGCTTGGATCGTACACATATTTTCTAAGTTGAGAAACATGGAATATATCATGTACGTCAGATAGGGATGGTGGTAGGGCAATCTGATAAGCAACTGAGGCAACCCGCTTTAGTATTTTGAACGGGCCGACAAATCGTGGACTTAGCTTTCCCTTCGCTCCGAACCTGCTGACCCCTCGCATGGGCGAGACCTTGAGGAATACCCGGTCGCCTACTTGAAACTCTAGCGGTCTCCGATGAACATCCGTATAGCTCTTTTGACGGCTTTGAGCTATCTTCAATCTTTCCCGAATTAATCGAACTTTCTGGACGGTCTGCTCCACGAGCTCAGGGCCAAGTACTTGCCGTTCACCAACTTCGTCCCAACAGATAGGAGATCTACACTTCCGCCCGTATAACGCCTCATACGGCGCCATTTGGATGCTTGATTGATAACTATTGTTGTAAGCAAATTCGGCTAGAGGTAGATGAAGGTCCCAACTAGTCTTCGTATCCAAGGCGTAGAGTCGCAGCATGTCTTCGAGGATCTGGTTGACAAGTTCTGTTTGGCCATCAGTTTGTGGATGGTAGGAGGAGCTGAACTTCAACTTCGTCCCCATTGCTGACTGCAGGCTTCCCCAGAAACGTGATATGAATCGACCATCTCGATCGGAGACTATGGTTACGGGCACGCCATGGAGTCGAACGATTTCGTTGAGATATATCTGAGCCAGGCGGTCGACACTCCAAGTAGATTTGATAGGCAGAAAGTGAGCTGACTTGGTGAGTCGATCGACGATAACCCAGACGGCATCATGTCCTCGTTGCGTCCTTGGCAAGCCAACAATAAAATCCATCGTTATATGATCCCATTTCCACTCCGGAATAGCAAGGCTCTGAAGCTCTCCGCCTGGTTTCTGGTGTTCGGCCTTTACTCGCTGACAAGCCATGCAATGCGACACGAACTGCGCCATATCACGTTTCAAGCCGTGCCACCAAAACGTCGTGCGAAGATCCCGATACATCTTAGTGCTACCCGGATGGGAAGTATAACTAGCATAGTGGGACTCCGTGAGTATCTCTCGTCTGAGGGCCGCGTCGTTCGGAACGCACAGTCTTTCCTTCACTCGAAGCATCCCGTCTGAGCCTACCGCAAAGTCGGACGCCTTTCCTGCTAAAATAAGGGCATGAATCTTTTGCAGGTATGGGTCGTCCTTCTGAGCGGCCTTCACTTTTTGTAGCAAATCAGGTTCGAGGCGCAGTTGTGATACTTGCGCCCACTCCTTATATCTTATTTTCAGTGTAATGCCCAGTGATTCAAGATCCCGGCGCAGCATATCGTTGATAGGCAAGCTCCCTACGAACACTCGACTCAGTGCGTCAGCTACTACGTTTCCCTTGCCAGGCGTGTATCTGATCATGATATCGAAATCGCTAAGGAGTTCAAGCCATCGTCGCTGCCGAAGATTCAAATCCTTCTGAGTATACAAATATTTCAAGCTCTTATGGTCCGTGTAGATTTCACACGGCACGCCATAAAGGTAGTGGCGCCACAGCTTCAGAGCAAACACTACCGCAGCCAGTTCTAAGTCATGCGTCGGATAATTCTTCTCGTGAGGCTTTAACTGTCTCGACGCATAGGCTATGACTTTATCGCGCTGCATCAGAACACATCCCAGTCCTTTACCCGAAGCATCACGGTATATTTTAAAGTCATCCGGTCCGTTCGGCAGAGTGAGAATTGGGGCAGAGACGAGGCGCTGCTTTAACTCCGTAAACGAAGCTTCACAGTCGTCCATCCAAGTAAACTTCGCACCCTTCCGTGTGAGCTGAGTCAAGGGCGAAACAATTCTAGCAAAATTCTGTATAAACCGGCAGTAGTATCCTGCCAAACCAAGGAAACTTCGGATATCGCTAGCTGACTCCGGACGTTTCCACTGCGTAATTGCTTCTATCTTCTTCGGATCAACTGAAATACCTTCCGAGGAGATGATGTGTCCCAAAAACGAGATACTGTCCAACCAGAATTCACATTTACTCAGTTTGGCATACAACTTGTTGTCTCGAAGGGTCTGCAACACCATCCGCAGGTGTCCTGCGTGCTCATCCCTAGTCTTCGAGTACACCAAGATGTCATCGATAAAAACTACCACGAATTTATCGATGAATGGTCTGAATACACGATTCATCAGATCCATGAATGCAGCAGGTGCATTCATCAGTCCAAACGGCATTACTGAAAACTCGTAATGCCCGTAACGGGTTCGAAAAGCAGTCTTTGGCACATCTTCTGGCTTAATCTTCAGCTGGTGATAACCCGAGCGAAGATCGATCTTAGAAAACACTGCTGCCCCTTGTAGCTGATCGAACAAGTCATCTATCCGTGGCAGAGGATATTTGTTTCTGATTGTGACCTTGTTCAATTCCCTGTAGTCAATGCAGAGACATAGAGTTCCGTCCTTCTTCTTCACGAAGAGCACGGGCGCACCCCAAGGAGACACGCTCGGACGGATGAACCCACGATCAAGTAGTTCCTGAAGTTGGCGCTTTAATTCATTCAGTTCTGCAGGGGCCATCCTGTACGGAGGCTTGGAAATAGGCTGTGTATTTGGAAATGTATCGATAGTGAATTCAATCTCTCGGTCTGGCGGCATGCCGGGTAGTTCGCTCGGAAACACATCGGGGAACTCCGCCTCAACGGAAGTAGACTCGACGTTTGCGCAGTCCTGCCGTGTATCCCGAACTGATGCTAGAAATCTCTCGCAGCCTGAGTGGAGCATTCGCCGAGCAGATTTTGCCAAAATCACCATGCAGGCCTATCGCTGGACTACTGGTGTAACAGAATACGGCTTCCCCGGGCAGACGGAAGACGACTCGCTTTTCTGCACATTCAATAGTTGCCGCGCACGCGCCGAGCCAGTCCATTCCCAAAATGATATCGTAGTCCCGAACATCTAGGACTAAAACATCAAGTGACAGCTTTCTCTCCCCAATACAGATATAACCGCCTAGGCATGCTGAACAGACCGGTATTTTCGTACCAGATGGGGTGCTAACACTTAAATCTAAATGCAACGGAGTAATTTCTATATTGTTCTCCGTGGCGAAGTTTGTAGAAATAAAGCTATGGGTTGCACCTGAATCAAATAGAACACGAGCAGGTATATTATTGAAAAGCAAAGTACCTGACACGACGATATCCGAAGCTAGAGCTTCTTCCCGTGTCATGGTATAGACCCGGCCTTGAGCTTGATTACGCCCTTGCTGAGGCGCAGCTCGGTTGGCCTGGGTTGCAGCATTCTAGTTTTGTTGTGGAGGACGACGCTCTGAATACTTTGGACAGTTGGGAATGGCATGATCAGCAGCTCCACATATGAGGCATAATCCATGCTTTCGACGACATTCACTTTCGATGTGCCCTGTCCTTCTACAGAAATCACATCGTTGCCCCCGAGTTTCCCTTTATCGAACCGCCATTATTAGGGCGCTTTGCAGCGTTGTTTCCTTTATCATTGCCTTGGCGTTTGTGATTGGAAGTTTGCACAGCACCGGCGGCAATGTGAGGATACTGCGGTTCCAGGGAGAGGGCATGGTTCAACACTTCCCGCATGGTCTGATACTGTGGAACGACTACGTACCCGTGGATGCCAGGACGTAGCCCTCCCTCGAATCGTCTGGCACGACTCGCTGCATCCGGTAGATAAGCGGTAGCAAATTTGGCCAGTTTGTTGAATTCTGCCGAGTATTGCTTTACCGTCATGCTGTCCTGCCGGAGTTGAACGAACTCGTTTTCCCGTTGACGACGTACAGGTGGGGGTATAAACTCCTCCTCAAACGCGGCGCGAAAAGTCGTCCACGCGATCGCCTCCTCTCCATGGCCAAGTTGAAGAGATCGTCGATGCACGTCCCACCAGTCGTGCGCATTGAGGCGAAGCAGTAGTTGGGCACAGGTGACGCGCTTGTCTTCCGGCACTTCTAGGAGAGAAAAATGATCTTCAAGCTCGGCGAGCCAATCTAGGGCCACGATCGGGTCCTCAGTCCCATTAAATGGCGTGTTGCAGACCTTCTTGAAGTTGGCAAAGGTGAAGGCAGTCACGTCCCTCGTCCTTGGCACTAGCGGTGTCTCGACTTCAAGTGCTGGCTGCTCCACTGGTGTAGCTGTTGTCGCAGCAGAATGGTTGGAGGCCAGGGTCTGAACAAGCTGCTGCAGGGTATCTACCTGCTTTTGTTGGACTGAGAGTCGAGCCTCTAGATTGCTCTCGAACTTGGCTTGGCGGGCATCATCTCTCTGTCGTTGCTCCGTTAACATTTGCATCACCTGCTGAAGCGAATCTGATCGAGACATGCCCCGTTGGCTCCGAGAGCTTCCTGAAGTTCCGGAACTGCTCTCCTGAGTCCTTGTCTCGCCTGGTGCTAGCGCCGATGGTTGCGCTTGCGTCATTCCTTGAAAAGAAGGTAAATTACATCAGGATCATAATGTATTATGGACTTATTGCATGAACGTATCTCATTTTGGCCTTAACGAGTTCAGGAGTTCGTACAGGGATTTATCGTTAAAGAAACTTTTCTAGTTCAAGAGTCAAAGGAACTTTGAAGCTGTGCTCTGATACCAACATGTCACGCCCCGATTCCGTGGAATCGATAGTCGTCCCCCGGGCGTGACCGTCGTGCGGGCCTAGGTTGCGCACCGCACAAGGCTAAGTATTTTGTTTTGCATAGCGAGCACATATTCAGAGTACGCAGATAATTGAAACACATATTGAAACATGGAAAAGTTCTCTTTTATTGATAATATGAACATCTATTACAAACTCCTTGAACTGAGTCATAAGGATTGCCTCTATGGGCTTACAAAATTGTTGACACAAAATAAGATAGCAGTCATGTACATTACATCCTTACTAAACTCAAAATATAAGACCTTGTGTCGGAACGACTGCTTTGCCACGAAGATGCATGGTTGCTTGGTGGCTAGCTTCTTCTTCAAAACGCTTCTTCTTCAAATGCTTCAAAAGGTGGCACGGTCGAGGCGTGCCTACAGCTGGACTGGATTGGGGGTTTGTCTCCTACTCCTCGCTTGGTTCTCCTAGCACGGGGAACCTGTTTCAACGAGGGTCAGTACATCAAAACATACTGGTGAAGGCAAGCTAACCCAACTATACCAATCAACACGTTGTTTTAATGAAGCATGCATATTTATGGTGGGTTTCTATCTTGCCTTAGTTCATTTTATAGCAAGAATTAGATATAGAAATCAATGAAATAACCCGCCACCGTTCGGTGACATATACCTGTCCGTCTGAACCACCTGTATTATACTTACCCTGCCTTCCCTGCCAAGAAGATACAAGTTAGTTACAACAGGTTTAAATATACGAGGGGATCACTGGCTTGATGCCATAATGGACGGGTTTAGTCTCAGGCTAAGATGACGGAGGCACTTGTATCGCTGCACGCCATCCCGCCTATGGAAGAGACTATTTTTGAAGTTCCGTCCGGATCGGATCGGTGCCAGTGCCCCAGCAACCGTCCGCAGGAACCTATAGGCCTTGTGCACAAGTTGTCCGTGATCAACGGCGTTTGTGTTAAGTTTACCATTTATGTAGCTGAGGCAATGAAATCAGGAGATATGTAGCATTGTATGATTTATTTTGCATAGTCTCCCTGATCAATTGATGCATGGCAAAGGGTGTTCTACGTATAGCATATTTATAGAAGAAGAAGTAAGCATTCTAACTTGTATATATGCATATTGTGAACATTTCAAATAAGCAAGCATGTAGTAAGTAACCGTTCACAAGTTTCAATGACAAGCATACAGATCCAAGTCTATTCCCTTATTATCTTGATATCTTTTAGTTATTACTTGGTATCGTTTGATCGGGGCAAGCACGAATACAAGATTCAGATGTGAGGACTAGTAAGAAGGGCTAGCTAATCGGGTTGGTAGCCACTCACTTTAGTAGTTGGAAGGAAGAAGGAAAGAAGTGCTTTAGGAGTCCGCTCGAGCGACGCCTACTGCTGGATCACCTGTATTGCCACGAACAGCTGATCAGTACTTCTTCTTCTTCTTTTAGTTATCGGAATTGAAGTGCAGTCCTACGAACGAAAGCAATGAATTCCATCGAAACCGTTCAAGAAAACCCAAGCAAATCCGAAAACCAACTCAAGGCACGAAAGCAACAAGCGACAGCGAAAACTAGGCAACAAAAAAATGCAGCGGAGAGGTCCCTCCTGACTCTGCCGCTAAGTCGATCCCGGGGGCACGGTCCACTGAATATGGGAATCAATTCCGAAGAGACAAATCCATAACGAGGATGAGTTCTTGATTCAATCTATCCCGATCGAACGATATCGTCTTGTATTTCTTAGCCGCGCTCCCCGAATAGGGGGAACGGGGCACCACAGGAATTGGGGCGAGCATCGTGCGACAAATTTGTACGATGAATCGTGTGCTTGAACTTGTACCTATGACCTTGTGAGCTGACCTAGTAATTAAGCAGACGACCCTATGCCGAGTGAAAGAACTTATGTGACCAACTTTAGCATATTGCTTGAACAAGCCATAGAACTGGGGCAACAAGACTTTGAGTTAGACTTGGAACGGTAAGTGTGTGCTATGTTTGACACAAATGGAATGGACAATAGGACCTAGACGCTAGTCGGTTGATCGGATAGATCGTGCTTAACGGTAGTACAATGCTTGATTTAAGTAGGATTTGGAAATGAGTTGAATTTTATTTTGACCCTGCTGGAGGTATCATCGTGATTTGTAAGATGAGAACCCTTAAGATTTTTGCAAGTAGCTTGTTCGACTTCGCTATCGCTAAGTTGGTTGACATGTATATGTTTGAGGGACGCTTTGAATATGTGCACGATCCAGACTCGCGATATGTTGATCTCGAATGCTAGTGCAAGTGAATATGTTAGATTTGCATGAACGAGTATAACAATTTGGATAAGTTTACCTCAGCCTTAGATCATCATTTCGAGATGGATTATAACGTATCCCGCGTTAAGTGATATATGTTCCACGCTAAGGCGCAGTAAAGACCAAGTCAAAGCTTGGATTGAATGATAGAGTCATTCAATGAGATAGACCCAGCACACACGTGATACCGATTGCTATGCTTGAGATAGATTCGATAATGCGATAAAATGGTTTGCTCAGTGAGAAAACTTGTTTAAAGCAAAGGATTTCAGACTTGGCCCTTCAGGAGTTTGGACTTAGACTTTCAAAGGCTCGCTCGGAGTATCGCTCGACCGAGGCGAATCATCGCTAAGGTGGGTGGCTACGATGAACTTGTCTTTGCTTTCCAGCACACTTAAAATATGGATGATACATGCTAGTCGCTAGATGAATCACCCCGTGCATGCTAATAAAGAATACAACGCACCTAGCTAAGAAAATAATCCTATCTTGTATTGCTTGTGTTAGAACATGAAAATAAAACTTGGCTTATATGGACCCTCGCATGCTAACTTAGCTTCGTGCAAGTAGACCCCGCTATGCCTCGAGTAGATCATTATATACTATTCGTAGTGCACTGTTTCACTTGTTTACACTGCTCGCCTTAAGAACTATGTCGCTCGATGCGTTCCTGTACGGCTTCACTCCTCGCACTACACCATAGACTGTGCTAACGCAAATGCTTATATTTCAAATATAAATGCATGCTTGCCTGCTTACGTTGTAACTTATACTCGTTACCTCATTTTAATGCTTGTCACATAATTTTATGCCACAATTCAGTAAATACTATCTTGCCTTGCATTCATCCAATTCACCGGAAGACTATCTAATAGTCGTTCCGTGCAAGTATAAACCTAAAAGTGTTCGGGACCGTTAGGTCGCCAAGGCATCCCCGAACTAGGTGATTATACCATGTCAAGTTTAACTCTGAACAAGAATCATGTCAAGTAAAGCAAGAAACACAGCTCGTGGAGCATACTCGTTCTGAACAAGAATCAAGAATCAACATATCATATCATGAATCCCGTAAATTTGAGACCCAAGACTTGCATGTCGCGGACAACTTGTGCACAAGGTATTCAATTTGTTCCTGCGGACTGTTTTTGGGGCATTGGGGCCGATCCGATCAGGACGGAACATCTTTTAATCTGCATATTTCGGGCAGGATGGCGTGTAGCGCCTTGTGAATCTTCCTTCACGCCATTCTAGCTCTTAGACTAAGTAGTCGCTTGTTTCGGGCAGGATGGATGTGACGCCTCGTTCCTTGAGTCGCATATAATTCTCGTTCTTGACTACACCCAACCTTTATGGCTATGCCAGCTACTTCTGTTCATATAGATAAGTCATCATCGCTTAGCGACAATCAGCATGCAAGTTATTGCATCGTGTCTAGTAATCTGCATCACCTGAACGGATATGAGTATAACACACTTACTTGAACATCTTCTGCAACACTTCTGGATAATCTGTGTAACTCGTGCACCTGAAACAGAACCTCGCTCATGACACTTATGTTTGCTTATGCAATTTGACTTGGATTTATTTTATATATTTGTGCTTGGTTTAACTTGGTTTACCTTGGACAGGGAAGGACACAAATGCTAAGTTGGTATGTCTCACCGTGTTACTCTTATATCATACGGCACACTGCCACACGAGTAGGCTTGTACATTATGCCATGAAATTGATCCTAAGGCAAGATTAGAAAGATAACTTAATAGATAGTGCACGGAACCTTCATAACGTGTTTGGATTTATCGAGCGGGCGAAAAGCCTCCCCACCAGTGCATTCAAGTACTGATAACCCACCAGATTGGTTGCAGGGTACGGAAGAACCTTGCTCAGTGCAAAAATCATCTTCGTGCGTGCTAAGGCATGGAGTCCACTCTGGAGTCTTGGAGCATTGCGTCCGGGGCTGAAGCGCATATACAAGACATAATGTTGGAACATCGCCTATGTATCATTCCACAAATGTAACCACTTGGCACACTTTTATCGTTTCAGATGGAGAGGGCTTGAGCGACTTGTAAAACTCGGCCTAGCGCCGCTTGTAATACTTGTTCAATATCAATGAAGTTCTTGCTTTACTTCTATACTTGTGTTATTCAATGCTTCCGCTATTGACGACTCTGTGAACTTGTTACCAATCGCATGTTCGTTTCTTATTCCGCTACATTCGGACTATCTGTGTGACTCTGTGGCTTAGTTATTTTACCGCATGTTCGGATCATGGACGCAGCTTACGCTCGTGTGACATCACCTCCAGATAGAAAAGATCGTCCCACAGGAGCGCTGAAGCGGAGATTCGCGCCTAGCAGGGACAGCCGATTACCTGCGGGAGATCAGAGCATGACAGTATGACAGCATTACAAATAGGTCGGTAACCTAATGCTACAGTGGAGCGACACCACCAAGTGGTTGCGAAACTCGGCTTTGGGCCATGTCGTAGTGGCATAGCACCGCAAAGGAACACAAGGCTTCATGTTGTGTAGTACAACATTGTAAAGAGGCTGGTGAGCTCATGCTACAGTGGTATGGCACCACCAAGAAGTTGCGGACCTTGGCTTCGGGTAATGTCATAGCGGCGTAGCACCGCAAGGAAATGCAAGGCTTCATGCTGAAAAATTTTAGACTCTCTAAAAAGAACTCACCTAAGTGTATGGAAAGAGATATAGGTCATCTCTTGAGGGTAAACTTGTAGACACCCAAGATACATACACCGAGACCAGGTTAGCACATGGCCTTTAACGTACGACCAGATGCACAGCTGATGTCATTATGTGAGTGAAAAGAATTACAGTTATGGTACAAAATTCAAGCCTTAGTCCATTCTTGTATCATATTGTTGTTTGACCCATGCGGAAAGATTCAAGTCATAAACGATATCTATCATAATGCATGATGGACAATCATTGTGGAAAACGCTCAACCCATATATTGAGATATGTGGGAGATTGTTGGAGTTCTTCCTTTGCTTGTGAGAGGTTTTCCTCTTTCAAGGCTAGAAATATAGTCTTACATTAAAAAATACTCCAAGAGGGTATCTCAATATAATATCATGCTTTGTGTAGAGGTATGCACATGGGGTGGTGGCCCAAGTGGGTGTCATATGGGATATTTTTTAGTAGGATTAAGGCTAAACTCCTCAAGAAAGCATTTATGCTTTTTGTCACTCTCTTGAAAAAATTTCCTTAGGAACTAATCCCCAAAGGGGCTTAGTAACACGAAATCGGACTTGGACTCGAACTCGGGCTCAAGGGCGTAAAGTAGCGCTTTAATGGCACACTTAGCACGTCAGCATCATCGTTTGGCACTTGTGCGCATTTGTTGCGCTCGTTTTTGTGCGAGTTGCATGTACGATTGTATGCACGGGCGCTGCACGGACTATATGAGGCTATACGTGTTCTATGCACGGCTATGCGCGTATGCGCATCTACACGCATGCACTGTTGCACGTATGCGCGCATGAATCGCTGCACTGCTGGCCTATGCGCGCAGCCGCGACTATGTTGTTTTGCGCATATGTGTAGATAGCATTGCTGGCGCATAATTTCGCTGATTGCGTTATTTAGACAATTATGGAAAGATTGAGTCAATTATTCATATCAGATTTTTTGTGGATTTAAATTTAATTGATTTATATCTTTTCGTATTTAGTTGGCGGCTTAGAATAAGGTTAGGGTTTCATCCAAACTCTATAAATACTCTCTTCGTGCCTCTATTGATGACTTACTTCGAAATTTAGATACGGAGAGAGTATTGTGCTGCAGGAGTTTGTGCGAGTCAGAAAAGAGGTGACAACGAGCGTTCCAGAAGTTCTTTTCAGAACTTGTTGGTTCCTGGGAGCAGATCGTGTAGGACGAATCTTGCTTTGAGCAACGGTGATCCTTATCACCCCAGCAAGAAATTGTTCCTGAGTTCTTCTACTTCTCTTCTTCTAAGTTATAGTTCATTTTGTCCCAATTGCAATTACGTTTGCAAGGAAGAACATTTTTTTTTTGTAATATGGTATTCTGCAATTTGTAACCGGAAGTTATTATAGCCTTCGTTGGAATCGATTAGTTCAGTGAGCAAACTTGTTTGCGTGAATATCTGTATTCTCGACTACAACTTCAGGATCGACAGAGGAAAGACTTTTAAGTCACCTCTGTTCCTGGACTCTGTTCCACCATCTTTGACATGTCTTGGGACTAACATTAAGGACAGAAACTACGCTACTTACTATAAAGTCCCACACTGGTCGAACAGAAAGGCGACAGACAGAAGGAGTATATATATCCAGCCTTAGGCCAATACATATCATGTTCTTCATTGGGAATTGAAGAGGGTAGAACGAACGGACAGTGACGATTAATTTATATTTCTTGTTATCGTGGAATTCATCCTTACGTGCCAATGAACTCTTAAAAATGTAAGGCCTTTTTCACAAGCTAATTCGAAAATGA
The DNA here is from genome assembly GCA_036927795.1 of Iris macrosiphon. Classification (NCBI taxonomy): domain Eukaryota; kingdom Viridiplantae; phylum Streptophyta; class Magnoliopsida; order Asparagales; family Iridaceae; genus Iris; species Iris macrosiphon. Next base: position 213,088,484 of record JAYESA010000004.1, read on the forward strand.
AAGAAGGCTATCGAAATGGGTAACACTTCAATATTCAATAGTTCACTATTCTTTTAGGATTTACCCAGCCTCCGGCCGAACAATACAGATCATACTTCCCATTTCTCTTCTTTGAGTCTATCAACAGTATCATCTCATTCATCGTTAGCTTTCTTCCCAGTATCTGTGCAATACTAAATTTTTGGGAAGCAAATGCAGCAAATCTGCCAGCTACTTGCAAGAAAAATCAGTTTAGCTCACTCCAGTGTAATGGACCTGTTAAGAATGTACACAATTTGATCAACCTCCTTTAGCATTTCCTCAACTTCCAAACAATTCAAACAATTCTACGATTCTTAACTAGTAAAGTCATTCCTTCAACACATCACAGATAATTCCTCTGTAAATTACATATGTACCTTTCATGAAGAAGAAGGCGGAGTGCAGTTTTGTCAACAAGAAAGCAACATAGCAATCTTGTAAAAAAATCCTAGAATTGAAATTATATATAGCCACCAGTTCAACAAATCAGAGTTAGATATCAACTCTATTTCATATCATGTAAACCACTAAGGTAACATACCCAATTATTCTAACATATTTTACATCCAACAGATTCTTACCATCTTTTTACATCCTCATATATCAAATGTTACCTGCTTGAAAGCCTACATAGCCGAACATTAAGAACCTATCACCCACAGCAGCAAGCATTATAGAACTTTCAATCTGGATCAAACACAAAGAACACTGTGCAGAGCACCGCAGAGATAAACCAACTTGACATTCTGAAAAGGAACCAAAATCAATTCGACTTTTTCTAACACACCCCAACTCAAGAATGACAAGGTTTTGAAGTTCTGATAGCTGAAATGTTTGTACTATGAGCGAGAGCAAAAATTAAAATTATACTTGATGGAGTTGGATAGCCCTGCCAATTAGCTACACCTAACCAATGTACATAAGTTTATACAAAGGTGAAAATGAAGCGAAGCTCAAGAACTTTGCATTTCCAAGTGCGGAGTTTAGAGGAAAAAACAATACCGAGAAAGTGCCTCAGGTTAGCCCTGCTCATGTTCACTTGTTTAGGAAGAGCCCTCAGCTAGCAGAAGAGAGTGTAATCTAGATATTTATTAACTGGCCAGTAATTGCCCTTCCGAACAGTAGATCCATCATAAGTACTGTGACTATACCACTTTCTAAGTTCCTACCATCGAGAGAAGAAGTGATTGTAATCCGGATGATTGTTGACACATCTCTGATTATCCTTGCAAACTGTTGCTGTTGCAAACAGTGAAGCAGTATGCTCAAGTGTTCTTAACCTCTCTTCCACAAGTTTAGAAGTATTTGAACTCGAAACTTCTGTGCTGACTTCCTTTGACTTTGGGTCCACTGGCTGAAACCAGCACTCCTTCTGTAAGTAAGTCAACAATTATCAAATTTAACACCTCTCGTCAAAGCAGATAAGAGAGGTCACTGGAAGATATTAATGATGTGTTAACTGTTCATGAAGACACGAAGACAATGGCCTTAGCTAAGAGTAGCAGTATATGTTGTACAAAATAAACAACAACTAAGATAACATGAAGAATCATAAAATTGATAACATTCTGGCAAATGAAGAAACTCTCCATCTGTAGGGACACGAATGTTAAGCACCAACAAATAGTAGAAGAACAAATTGGTCACGATTCCCTATTATAGTAGCTTCCCCTCCTTTTAGCCTGGCAGTAGGGATCAATTTCCTATTATAGTTGTCAGATGTGAAAAAGCGCACCTAGTCACTAAGGTCCTCTGGAGACTAAGAGCAAAGCGTAAAATGTTAGTCCCGAGGCTTAATCAAAGATGGTAGAACAAGAAGTTGAAGTCGAGATCAGGAGTTCACACAAAAAATTTCTCACTGATATACCTTGATCAAACGAAGAACTATATAATATAGAAGCTAATTACAACTCTTTTTAAATCACAGAATTCAAGAACCAAAAACACGTTCTTTCTTGCAAACGCAGTTGCAATTGAGACAAAACGTTTTACAACTAGAAGAAGAGGAGAGAAATGTAGAATAAAATAATTCTTGTTGGGTTGGTGAAGACCACCGTTACTCAAAGCAAGATTCGTCCTCTATCGATGATCTGAGCCAGCAAGTTCACAAGAGAACTTCTGGAACGCTCGTAGTCACCTTTTTGTGTGACTCGAACGGACTCCTTTGGACTCCTCTTTCTCAAGTTTTTTGGTGCATCTAAAAAGAGGCTAAAGGGCTCTTTATATAGGGAATGATGGAAGCCCATCCTCCTCTTCTTTCCGAAGTGGAACTAAAAAGCCAATACACATATCCCACAATCGCAGCCTAATGCATAGCCCGTTCAGCACCCACTCAGCACCCGCTCAGCGCCCGCTCATGCAACACGCGCATGCAACCCGAGCATAAAATGAGTGCACGAGCGCCTTGCGACGATGCTAAGTGCAAAGTGCGCCAACAAAGCGCCACTTTGCTCCCTTGAGCCCGAGTCCGAGTCGCTAAGCCCCTTTGGGACTTAGCTCCTATGAAATAATATCCAAGAGCATGACAAAAAGCTTAAAACCTTTCATTGAGAAGTTAATCCTTTTTTTCCCTAATAAAACACCCCTACATGGCACCCATGTGCCCCACCACACCCCATGTGCACACCTCAACACATACAAAGTATTATATTGAGATACCCACTTGGTGATGTAGCCAACGTGGGACTATCTTTACTAGTCCAAAGGCAAAAATACCAACATAAAAGTGAGGAAGTGCCTAAGGAAAAAAGAGCATGCAAAGTATAAAAGATGTATATGTTTGTCATATTTACTCTTTGCATATGAGTTCAAATTGTTTTGTTTAGTAACATTTTAGGTTCTAGTGCATTTGAGATAACACTTTTGGCTTTTATAGCATATTTTTAGCAGCATTTTAGGCAAGTCCAGTAGGGGAGAAAGAGGGTGGTTATTGCTCAGAGTCGACTCGGTTCGCGAGGTTGGTAGGGGAGGTTGGTGGTGCCGTGGTGGTCATTAGGGAGTCGAGGCGGTCAGCGACAATTGGCAATCGGTATTGGTCGTCACTGTCTTGGGAAAGGTGATTGATTCTTGTGCGAGAGGGATATCTGCAATTTGCGATTAGGTTACAGATTGATTTTGGTAACTCCCCCTACCTCAACCCCCAGTTATGTAAACAGGTCAGATTTTGGGCTTGGGCTTTTGCTTTTCTTCTATACAAAGAAAAATCAAAATCAGTAAAATCAGCAGAGTAAGCCTAGGTGCTTCATTGCCTCCACTTACACGCATGCCTAAGAAACTCTTCTCTGAGTGTTTTTCCTGTGAAGCAAAGCACAAAGCTGCACCTTGGGCCTAGGTGTGCTTTTGATAACGATGTTTCCTATAGCAAATCATATCAGCTTACCCTTCATGACACTTTTTCTACACTAGGGGGACTTGGAGGGTGCTCCTAGGTTGGATGAGCTTAAACTGCAGGTCTATCTAACCGCCAACTGGACTCCTAGGTTTTATGCTGAAGGTATTTTCTTGCATATAGCTACATTGTCTAGGAATTTGCAGTAGCAGAGGCTTGTCGCCAAGTTGACCGATCATAAAACTGTCACTTTTTTGGTGACGATTTCTCATGCTCCATACCCGACCTGTTCCTCGTAGGACAAAGCTTGGTTGATGAGAATAAGGATACAATGCAGGGTCTTCGTTGAAAGAACTGCTATAGCCAGAGATTAACATAAACAAACTTGGAATGAAGCTGCGAAAAACGGATATAGCATTTGTTAGTGTTAGAGAGATGGACTGATGTAGGGGGAATATCAGTTTATCTCCCTCTTCTTGCCACACTTGGCTCGTGAAGCCTTCAACACAGCTGAAATATTCGTGAGGTTGCAGCATAAGAAAGAAGTCAGCTCAATACAGAGGTTCCTGAGCTGAAGTAGTATAGTGACAAACGAGCAGGTCAAATTTTCTGTCAAACATAATTGTTTTCTTTTAAATGATATTTTAATTTAATTTGCAACTGGTTAGAAATTGATCAGCTTTAATTGAAGTTTAAAAAGGAGTCAAGTTGGATAGGATAAAAGCTTTTATTGTATAAGATAGGAAGGTCTGGAATAAGTTCTATGGGCTTCAATGCAGCTAGAATTATGATTTACTTTTTCTATATAAATCATGTAGCCAACCACTGAGAAGCAGAGAAAAGTTGGTGATTTTCACTTTTTGTCTTCAACTGACCAGCAATGGAAGATTGGAATTTCTTTATTTTAACATGGTTGACATAGATTGTGTATTTTTCTGTGCATCATAATTACTGTTTTAATACAGCTTGTGCTATCAAATTGGAGAAGTTTTATTCTAGTAAATCATTACGGTTTCTTTGTTCTGTTCTCGGCTTCACGGCTAGCAAATTCAATCACTACTGCAAATTCAATAACTCTTTTATGTTCTCCTTATCACCCTATCTTTCCTGGTTTTATTATATACATCTTAGGTTTCTCATCTAGCCATACTTTTCGTAATCTTTGTTGTTTGATTTCACAAGCCATACCTTTTCTTGATCTTTGCTGTTTGATTTCACAAACCATATAATGGTATAAAGTGTAGGGACATTCAATGCAACCCCTCCCTCAATAAATTATAATGTGTTTTCAACTCATTTTAGGATCCCTAGCTTCAAACATGAAAAGGAATGTGTAGATCAATTCTGTGTCAACGATATATGGAACAATAATTTTCAAAAGGGTCTTGGATACCAAGGATGTCTAATAATTATGTTGGTATATCTAAAGTCAAGGCATAACTCTCTGAACACTTTCATAACAAGATCTTGGCCCGTTGCACTATTTTTGTCATTGACACGCGCAATGATGATTCTCTTCTTATGACTTAGCAAAAATATTGCTTGGATCTCTTGAAACATTAAGGGATTTTATGGTGCAAATCCGTTCATACACCCTCTAAGCATAATGTGAGACTATCTAATATTGGCTCTTCATTTGACTCACTTCCTCCCAACCCAATATACATTATCACCTTATAGGAAAGATCCTCTACAAAGAGTCACTCATTTTGATATCTGTTTTATTCTCAACACTATCAATCAGTACATATAGTCACTACAGCCTTCTCATCTACAAGTCGCCCCCCCCCCCCCCCCCCCCCCCCCACCCTTACCCTTCTCTCTCTCTCTCTCTCTGCCTATGCTAATTTAAAATATGCTTTGTTGATGATTGTCACTCACCTAGCAAAATACTATACTTTATTGATGGTCCACACAATTCCGAGCTCACATAGCTAAAAGGCATCTCTTGGATGTTTGTGTTTCGCTTACTTCTCATATTGTGAATACAAGGTTATGAGTCACATTGTTGATGATTTTGTCTTGCATGAGAGTAACAAGCACATTGGCGTAATGCTTAAAAGACGTTAGCCTCGCCTCTTTAGACAACTTCCAAGGCTTTTTTATGCTTTGACCGTTTGGCAACTAGTATTAGGGACGAGGTGGTGAGGAGGCCACCTTGGCAAAAGGAAACGGTCTCAAGCATCTCAACCCACCTTGACATAATTGTGTCCAAACCTAGGGTAATTTATTTTTAATTTAGAATTTACCCCCTACACTCAATCACTTAATGTTATATAGAAGACTCAAGATTGGCAACACTTAAGAAACACACTTTAGATATACAACTTCAACACAACTGAAACACTCGTACTCCGCTACTCAAGGTAACCTACTAGTCTGGCCTAGACATAATTGTGTCCCAACCTAGGGTAATTTATTTTTAATTTAGAATATACCTCCTATGCTCAAGCACCTTCCTCCTTGTAACCTTCATGTCAAAAATTTAAATTAGGAAGTCAAATTCAATTTGGATTGTTCTTCATAAGAAGAGAAATCCAAATTGAATTGGTTAAGGGCACAATGGTCAATTCACCATAATTATATCTTAACTCACTCTTTCACTTTATATAAACACCTTCCTACCTCCTTCACTCACATCATCTCCCTCATCTCCCCTCAACCCTATATTAGCAAGGGATAGGAGTCCTCATAAGGTAACCCTTGATCCTCTTCAAATTTGTTTTATAACTCTAACTAGGATAAGCGTGTATATATATATATATATATATATGTGTGTGTGTGTGTGTGTGCGCAAGCAAAGGGGGAGGGAAAAGGGACTACAGAGCAGCAGCATATAGCAGCAGCATGCAGCAGCAGCATACAGCAGTAGCTGCAGCAGCAGCAGAGAAGCAGTGGCTGCAGCAGCAGCTGTAGCAAGCAGAGCAGTAGCTGCAGCAGCAGTATATATTTATATATATATGTATATATGTATTTTTATATATATATATATATATATACTCTATATTATCTATATATATTATTACTATTATATCTATGTATCTATATATATATATATATATATATATACATTATTTTTATATTTAAGTTTTTATATAGATATTTGTCTCATCTATAAACCAGAAATAGCATAAAATTGACCTATAAATCTAGTGGGTTGAATCTACTTAATTATTTCACCAATTAATGTGAATTATTCATGATATAGGTTATATGGACCACGTCACAAACTCTGACTTATTTCACCCGCTTTGGACCCCAGACGAGTACAGTCTCTGATGGTTTTCTTACTGATAATTTCTATAACACATATAGTATTGTTGTACTTAATTCTTGACACGAAGAAACACGGACTAGCATATCTTGTGTTTTTAGATTTTGATCTTGTGTAATACTTGATATTCGTATGATTCATGTATGCTAGTCGGGACGAAAAAATGCTAGTTTATATGTGATCATACCCTTAAATCATGTGCAAATATAATTTTTGTGCAAAGGCTAACCATACACTTCACGTATGATTAGCTGGCTCCATTGTGCAATCCTAAGCCGATACATAATCAAACTAGTATTTCAAAACACTTAGTGACTATAGGTTTTCTGGTTGATACATGACATATTTTTCTGTTTATTCATTTTTTTCAATTCATTTTCTTACCATTGCATTGATGTCAGTTTATTTATCCATCATGTACTACTTTTTCTATCACTGTTTTATAGTCCTTATCATGTATTGAAACTGCTATTAGAATTGTACTCGTTCAATCCTGACTGGATAATATTTCAGGTAGCACTTAGAAGGACCTGTCCCATCTATTATGTTTTTTTGGGAAATAGTTTCGAGCCTGATTTTACCTCCTGGAGGAACGAGGAAGGCCGGCAGGCGGGAAACCTAGTTATGACAATAGTTAAAGTTTGCAGACTTACTATAGTTGTATGATTTATGAATACAAGATTTTGTATTGTAACCTTTATATATATATATATATTATATATATAATATATATATATATATTATATATATATATAATATATATATAACAACATGTATTCACCTACCTTAGTTTTGTGATTAAGTATAATATTTGTTTCATTTTATATTATAAGATGTTGGTGTTGGTTATACAGTACTAGTTCCAGACAGCGTCTATCTACCGTCGACACTGCAGCATAGGCTGGACGTGCCCACGCATTCGTACCCGAACACCCGGGTGCGGGTCGTGATACGTTTTTTTGGTGGCCCATGCATGTCAGACTTCGCAAGAAGTGCGATGTCGTAGTAGTACTTAAAACTATAGTACTATTAGGAGCCTGCAATAGGATATAGGATATTAGGAATAGGAAATACTCAATCACAACTAGGAATTTCAACTCTGAATTAAATTTACTAATGTTAATCAGCCTGAATGACTTGATATCTTTCTCCAATTCATGGTCTTCTCACAATAATATCTTATCTTGTGTCTTAATAATGTCTCCATATTGTTTTATCATATTCCAGAATGACACCTATAAACATATTCCAGAAGGATACGCGAGACCAGAGCACCCGGTTGTTCAGAGAGCAGCTACAGAAGCCGCTCCAGTTGTCTCTTAATATCTTCGTTCTCCTCTTTCACTTCCAACCCAAGGAGGTGTACCATCGAACACTGGAGGCATGCCCACTGAAGGAACATATTTATATGAGCTCTTCAAATGTATGCTGGAGGCGCAGAAGGCTCAGACTGAGGCCTAGAGGAAACAAACAAAAATGATGCAAGAAAGCATTGAGAGTTCCCATCATATGGCTTTGGCATCTATGGAGAAGTTTGCATCTCAGCAACAACAGCCTGTTCAACAGAAAATGGACAATATCTTGGACTTCAAGAAAATGGCTCATCGGAAGTTCAAGGGAACCCAAGGGATCCTATATGCGGATGAATGGCTCGAGGATATCGAGGGAATTATGCGGGTTGCTCGGATACCGAAAGACTTGAAGATAGAGGCTGTAGGCTTTCAGCTTCACGATATTGCCCGCACTTCGTTCAGAAATGAGCCCAGACTTGCTGATCCAAACCTAACTTGGGACCAGTTCAAACGTCTTTTCAAACAGAAGTTCTTTCCCGCAGTAGCCCAAGGCATTCTGGAGAAATAATTCCAGAACTTGGAGCAGGGTAATATCTCAGTAGATGAATATGCTGTAGAGTTCGACAGGCTGAACCGATTCGTAGAATATATGGTGAGAGATCCGGAGGACCGAGCTCGCAGATTCCGGCAAGGCTTGGCCCAGGAAATTCGAGTCATTACTGTAACCCCCTGATTTTTCAAAATTTTTAATTTGGATTTTTAGCAATTTTTTGGAATTTTCTGGAAATTTTCGGTAATTAAAACTAAGGTATTTTTGTGATTAAATTTTTTTTAAATAATGTTAATTAATATTAAAATATTATGAAAATAATATTTTATGGTGAAAAATGGAAAACTGGACAGGGTAATTTTCCGGAAATTTATTGGACCCCGGAAGCATTTTTAAAACCCTAAAAACAAATAAATTATTAAACCAAAATAAACCCTGAATTGAACCCGGTTTATTTAAAATAAACCCGGTTTATTTCCTAAACCAAACCAAGGAAAACCGGTTTAACCGAACCAAACTTAAATCCTTATTGGGTCGGATCCGGGCCCAAAACCCAGACCCGACCCGCATTTAATTATTAGCGGATCGGGTCGGATCCCTACTACCCGACCCGACCCGGACCCAAACCCGTTAAACCCAAATCGGAAACCTAGTCGGAACACTATTCCGACGACCTTATTTAAACCCCCCCCCCCCCCCGCCGGCCGAAACCCTAACCCTAGCTCTCCCATCTCTCCCTCGGCCGCCGCTCGACTCCACCCTTCTCCCCTGACCCGCAGAACCCCTCCGCCCAGCCTCCATCTCCTTCCTCTGCCCCAGTCGTCGACCACCCCCTCGACGAACACCGTCCCTCTCCACCGCTCGACCACCATCCCGACCTCCATCTCCCTCCGCCGCCCGCAGCCGACGAATCCCCTCGCCTGAACCCTAAGCTCGAGCCCTCGCCTCCATCTTCCCCATCGACCACCAACCCAGCTCCTCTGCCCTGAGCCCGACCACCACGACGACCCGCAGCCCGCCGCAGCCGACGATCTCCTCCACCCCCCCAGCCTTCCCAAAGCCGTCGACCCCGCCGACGAGCCTCCGCCGCAGCAGCGCCGCCCTCCGCCTCCTTCAGCTCCGGCCAACAGAAACCCTAAACCTAACCCTAACCTAGACGGACATAGTGGACACAGGACTCGGACACAGGACTCGGACACGTGAAAATCAGTCTCCACGGAGCCCTGTTCAGGTAGCGTTTCCTCTCTCCTCGTTGCCCCATTTTTAATTCCGTCAGTTGTGACGCGTAGACTGCATGACCCCCTGGATGTCCGTGCAACCCGCTCGGTGCATCGCGTCCTGTGGCGATCGCGAACCGCGATCCAAAAACAGGAAAACCAACGCTTTGTTTCACCCTGGAACTGAGTGCGCCCCGCCAAACGGGACGACTTGGTCGCCCGCGGTCTTCACCGAAACGTGCGCGCCATTGATACGGACGTGCAGGATTTCGCAGAAGTTGATTTGGATGTGCGTGCACACCGGAATCAACGCGTATCCGCCGACACCGCCCCGTATCCGTCTGTTCTGGAACGCGTCGTAACTTTGTGTACACACGTCGGATCGAAACGAAACTTGCGCCATCGGACTCGTAGCAATACGCTGGTCCTGTGACCCAAGTTTGGTTCGATTCTAAGAACGTTGACAAAATCGCGTATCGTGGGCCCCACAGGCTCCACTTGACGGGTGATTTTGTGATCGGCTCATCGGAATACAGTTCTGGAAGTTCCGTTGGGTTCGTATCATCGTTCTGGACTTGTTGACACTAAGTTTGACGAATTTGGAGACCTTTGACCCTGACACATTTTTTTGTGCAAAGCGGCCCACATGTGGACCCCGCTTTGACCAGAAACTGTCATTTTTGCCCCTGTGTCCAAATTGGACTTAAGGACAGGCGTTTCTAGCTATTTGATATTTTCTGAGACTGTTGGTGATGTTTATTTCAGCAACCGGAGTAGTACCTGCAATTCCCACTGAGACCAGAGCTACAGTTGGAGCCAGAACCCCAGCAAGTGTACTTTGCCAAAACTTGCAGTCTTGTTACATATTTTGCTTGATTCATTTATATTGTTGTGCATGCTTGACCTAGGACCGTGTGACTTAGCGTCCGATTAATAGTCGGGTGTCAACACTGTACGCAGAGTTGTGTAACGTCACCTAGAGACGGACATTCGTGACCCTTTATATTCTCGTACTTGTCTTATCAAGTACATTATAACCCAGGACACTTGACACTATTCATGAGACATAATCTTCCTGAGATATTCATGGTGATTTTGTGTAGGATACAGGTTTTATGACATAGACATTTTATTCATAGACATTATATGACTTGCTGTATTAGTTTTGATCCTGCGTGTCATGGACATGAGACGTGAGATTACATTGGGTGGGGAGAGTATTACCATACAAAGGCTGATTATATTATATATATTGTCATCTGGATGTGTCTGAGTTTCTGGTATAGAGCTTTGGCACCAGTTCTGGCCCTTCGAGAGAATGCTGCTATGAGTTTCTTCGACACTGATCCTGTAGTAGTCTCAGCCCGAGTATGACTAAAACTCTCACTTGCATATCACTTAGCTGGTTATATAGTTTACCCTATTGTTCCATTTATTGCTGCACTGCATTTATTTTGGCTTGTATTATCTGTACCTTGTTATGTCCCCTGAGGACCTGGATCCGGATTATGTCCCCAGGATTAGCAGATGAGATCTATCCCGAGGCTTACGGAGCAGGAGCATTATCAGGAGCAGGCACTGGAGCAGTACCAGATCCAGTAGACGAGTGATCACCGAGGGTATCTTCTGAGTATATACTGTTTCCATACTCAGTATTTGTTGTGGTTAGCTTTATTCTTGTATCTTGACAGATGTATCAGACTCATTATCGGATTATTTCCCCGAGTTTATGTTGTATTGAGATTAATCTTGCTTTATGATTCTGATATTGTTGTATTCATTTCTGTGGAAGAGATTAGTATATCTAGACCCTTATTGTTGTATTACAGCTTAAGTATGCCCCGATGGATCCATTAAATTGGATTGTCCATCGGTGTGTGCTGCTGGCCATTGCCACGTGTCTAGTCCCTCGATATTTTGGGACTGGGGCGTGACAATTACCCCTCTAGTATCACGACTTTTGCTGGAATTATAATAGAAGCCCAGAGGGTCGAGGTGGACATGGGCTTTAAATCCAAGCGGGACCGGAATGCGTTCGAAGAAGGCAGCGGCACGGGACCAGCAAAACGTTCCCAATTCCAGCCGAGGACTTTCCAGCATCAGCAGCAGCATTGTCCTCCAACTAGATTTCCGGCTCAGCCGCATCCTCAAAGACAGATCCAGCAGACCTCTTTTTGCCATTTTTGCAAGAAACTAGGACATTCCTGGAAAATATGCAGAAAAAGACTTAGAGTCTGTCTATATTGTTGTTCTGCGGGACATCAGATGAAGAACTGTCATATTCGAGGTACAACAAATCAAAAGGGACCAGCTAAGCCACATGTGGCACAACAGCAGAGGGGACCTCCACTTCCAACACAACAGCAGCAATTTTTCCAGCAGCAGCAGAGGAGAGCTCCTCAGCAGGACAGAGCTTTTGCTACAATTGTCGAGGAAACTGAGCCCACCGGTGATGTTATTGCAGGTTCCATTCTTCTCGATTCTATTCCAACCGTAACATTATTTGATTCTGGTGCATCTTATAGTTTCATACATGTGTCTTATGTACTTAAGCGTAATTTAGTAGTGGAACCCTTGAGTAGAAACTGTAAGATCACGACTGGGAGAGACATCATTCTAGTCAGTGATGTTTGCAAGGGGTATCATGTTACATTGGGAGACCGTGTTTCGTCTGCTAGCTTACTCGTAATGTCACTTCTAATTTTTGACATTGTCCTTGGAATGGATTGGTTGGGTATGCATTTCGCTAGCATTGACTGCCGCAGAGGTCGTATGTTGTTTCGACCTCCAGGAGAGCCAGAGTTCTAGTTTGCTAGAAAGACAAAGAAGTCAGATCGTGAAATTCTTTGCAAAGTTATAATGGAGGAGAAAGAGCTACCGCATCCTATTATTACTGAGTTCTTAGATGTGTTTTCCGATGAGTTACCAGGATTGCCGCTAGATAGAGATGTTGAATTCTCTATTGTTCTAATGCCGGGAGCAGAACCAATATCGCAGCATGTCTACCGGATCAACAACAATGAGCTAACAGAGCTAAAAAAACAGATCAATGAATTAGAAGACAAGGGATTCATCAGATCAAGTTCGTCGCCCTGGGGAGCTCCAGTACTTTTTGTGCCAAAGAATGATGGATCGGTGCGAATGTGCATCGATTACAGGGCCCTGAACAACCTCACAATCAAGAACAAATATCCGTTGCCGAGAATAGATGATCTCTTCGATTAGTTGAGTGGCGCGAAGGTATTTTCAAAGATTGACTTGAGATCCGGATATCATCAGGTAAAGGTGAAAAAGGAAGATATTCTGAAGACTGCATTCAGGACTCGATATGGCCAGTACGAGTTCTTGGTGATACCGTTCGGGTTAACTAATGCCCCGACAGTCTTCATAAACTTGATGAACAAGGTATTCCATCAGAACCTGGACAAGTTCGTGGTAGTGTTTATAGATGATATCCTTGTATACTTAAAGACGCTAGAAGAACACGAGAAGCATTTAAGGATAGTGCTTGAAACTCTCAGGAATGAGAAGCTCTATGGAAAACTCTCTAAATGTGAATTTTTCTTAAACAAAGTGGAGTTTCTCGGACATGTAGTAACTGGAGATGGAATATCACTTGATCAAAAGAAGATTGCTGCCGTAGAATCTTGGGCCACTCCGAGCTTTGTTGCAGAAATTAAAAGCTTCTGAGGATTGGCTGGATATTACAGAAAGTTCGTGAAAGATTTCTCTCGAATTGCCGAGCCGATGACCAGACTCACCAGGAAGGATGCAGAGTTTGTTTGGACAGAGGAGTGTCAGGTTGCTTTTGAGGAATTGAAGAAGAGGTTGACGTCTGCTCCTATTTTTTGATATTGTCATCGGGATCAGGAGGATTCGCCATCTATAGCGATGCTTCAGGAAAGGGTTTGGGATATGTTTTAGAGCAAAACAATAAGGTGATGGCTTATGCATCCAGACAGCTACGGACACACGAGAAGAACTATCCTACCCATGACTTGGAACTAACAGCTGTCATCTTTGCCCTGAAGTTGTAGAAACACTATTTGTGCGGAGAGCGTGTGAAGATCTTCACAGACCACAAGAGCTTGAAATACGTTTTCACTTAGAAGGAGTTGAACATGAGGCAGCGTCGGTGGTTGGAACTAATGAAGGATTTTGACATATCTTTGCAGTATCATCCTGGAAAAGCCAATGTAGTTGCCGATGCCTTGAGCATGTATCTGGTAGCTATGTTGTTGATACAGGATCGGTATTTGTTGGAGGACTTGGAGAGATTGGGCATTGAGGTGATAGTTTCTGGTTTTGCTATGCAGATGTGGGGGTTGCAGATACACTCAGAGTTGATGGACAGGATCAAGGCAGCCCAGTATGAGGATGCATCTCTGAGGAGCATCAGAGCTCAGGTGAGAGCAGGATTGGAGGATGATTTCACCATTGTTGAGGATGGTTCTTTGCGGTATGGTGCTAGATTGTGTGTGCCTAGTGGGGAGCTGCATGAGGAGGGATTACAGGAAGCGCATAGCTCTCAGTATTCCATACATCCAGGTGCCAACAAGATGTATCGGGGTATACGAGAGAGTGTGTGGTGGTATGGCATGATGGGAAAAGTGGCACAGTTTGTATCCAGATGCTTAGTGTGCCAGCAAGTAAAAGCCGAAAAGCAGAGGCCAGGAGGTTTACTTCAGCCATTACCCATTCCAGAGTGAAAGTGGGAGCACATTACTATGGATTTTGTGTCCGGACTTCCATGATCTCCAGGAGGGAAAGACGATTTGGGTCATCGTTGACAGGTTGACCAAGTCAGCCCACTTTTTGCCTTTTAAGGTGGGTTTGTCTACGAAGAAGATGGCAGAGATGTATGTGAGGCAGATCGTCAGGATACATGGGGTTCCCATCAGCATAGTTTCGGATCGGGATAGTCGTTTCATTTCTCATTTCTGGAGGAGTTTGCAGGCGAGTTTGGGCACCCAGCTCAAGTTCAGTACTGCATATCACCCCAGACAGATGGGCAGTCAGAGAGGACTATTCAGACTATCGAGTCGAGGATATGTTGCGCACTTGTGTACTAGATATCGGAGGATCTTGGAAGGATCATCTTCATCAGGTGGAGTTTGCATACAACAATAGTTACCAGGCAAGCATCGAGATGTCTCCTTTCGAGGCTCTGTACGGCCGGAGATATCGTACCCCATTATCATGGGACGACATAGGCGAGCGAGCATTGTTGGAACCAGAAATGGTAGTAGATGCTGCGGAGAAGGTAAAGCAGATTAGAGAAAGACTTCGTGTGGCTCAGAACAGACAGAAGCACTGGTCCGATAGTCGCCGGAGACCGTTAGAGTTTGAGGTTGGCAAATTGGTGTTCTTGTGAATTTCTCCAACACGTAGCACGATTCGTTTCGGAAGAAGCGGAAAGCTCAGTCCAAGGTTTATCGGACCTTTCAGTATTACCGAAAGGGTCAATGTCGTAGCCTACCGGCTAGCTTTGCCACCTACATTAGAGAAAGTACATAACGTGTTTCATGTATCCCAGCTGAGACGATACGTGGCTGACCCTTACCACGTATTAAATCACTCAGAGATTGAAGTGGGACCGAGCCTCAGCTACCAAGAGCAGCCCGTGGAGACTAGATCGCAGAGAAAAGGTGCTGCGTAAGCGAATGATTTTATTTGTTCGTGTCGCTTGGAGTCATCACTCCCCGGATGAATCTACTTGGGAGAGAGGATGAGATGCGTGAGCGATAACCATACATCTTTGAATTTTGAGGTATTTTTTCTTTCTTTCTGAATGATCTACTTTAAATTTCGAGGACAAAATTTTTCTAAGGGGATAGATTTGTAACCTTCATGTCAAGAATTTAAATTAGGAAGTTAAATTTAATTTGGATTGTTCTTCATAAGAAGAGAAATCCAAATTGAATTGGTTAAGGACACAATGGTCAATTCACCATAATAATATCTTAACTCACTCTTTTTCTCTATATAAACACATTCTCACCTCCTTTACTCACCATCCCTATCTCCTTCAACCCTATATTAGCAAGGGATAGGAGTCCTCGTAAGGTAACCCTTGATCCTCTTCAAATTTGTTTTATAACTCTAACTAGGATAAGTGTGTATGTGTCAGTGTAGTCAAAGGCGCGCCTCAGGCGCGCCTAAGGCGCGCCTTGCTCCTAGGCGCAGGGGCAGCGCCTCAGGGCACTCCAGGCGAGGCTCAATTCTTAAGGCGCATCTAAGGCGCGCCTAGGTGCGCCTTTTTCGAGCGCCTTGGAATAGCTAAGGCGCGCCTTGAAAATCTTGTGAAAAAATAACATGTTTAGACTTTTTTTAACTGTTGTACTGTTTTTAGACTATTTTTTGAACTGATGTACCTTTTTTTATTGTTTTCTCTCACTCACTCAATTCAAAGTGATTACAACCTAGACATGGGAGAATTTGAAGCACACATGTTTATCAATGTAGAAATCCGATTTGAATATATATATATATATATATATATATATATATATATATATATATATATAATTTTTGCGCCTCATGTCGCTCGGGCGCGCGCCTTAAGTGCGCCTTGCGCCTCGGGCGATTTGGACCCTTTGCGCCTTGAGTGCGCCTTGCGCCTTTGACTACCTTGGTGTGTGTATATATATATATATATGTGTGTGTGTGTGTGTCAAGAAAAGGGGGAGGGGAAAGGGACTGCAGAGCAACAGCATGCAGCAGTAGCTGCCACCAGCAGCAGCAGCAGCAAAGAAGCAGTGGCTGTAGCGGCAGCATGCAGCAGCTACAGCAAGCAGCAACAGTATATATTTATATATATGTATTTATATATGTATCTATATATCTATGTATCTATATACGTATACTCTATATTATCTATATATGTATACTCTATTGTATTTATATATGTATATATATATATATATATATATATATATATATATGTGTGTGTGTGTGTGTATCTATATATGTTTATATATATATATATATCTATATATCTATGTATCTATGTATACTATATATTATCTATATATGTATACTCTATATCTATGTTTATATATATATATATATATATATATATATATATATATATATATATATGTGTGTGTATATATATATATATATATATATATATATATATATATATATATATATATATATACACTATATTGTATCTATATACGTATCTATATGTATATCTATGTATTTATATATGTATCTACATATCTGTGTATATATATATATATATATATATATATATATATATATATATATATACATAAGCATCTATAAATATATCTTATATATACATTATTTTTATATTTAAGTTTTTATATAGATATTTGTCCAATCTATAAACCAGAAATAGTATAAAATTGACTTAGAAATCTAGTGGGTTGAATCTACTTAATTATTTCACCAATTAATGTGAATTATTCATGATATAGGTTATCTGGACCCCGTCACACACTCTGACTTGTTTTATCCGCTTTGGACCCTAGACGAGTACAGTCTCTGATGGTTTTCTTAGTGATAATTTCTATAACACATGTAGTATTGTTGTACTTGATTCCTGACATGAAGAAACACGGACTAGCATATCTTGTGCTTTTCGACTTTGATCTTGTGTAATACTTGATATTCGTATGATTCATGTATGCTAGTCGGGGCAAAAAAAAGTGTGATCATACCCTTAAATCCTGTGCAAATATAATTCATGTGCAAAGGCTAACCTACACTTTGCGTATGATTAGCCGGCTCCCATTGTGCAATTCTAAGCCGATCACATAATCAAACTAGTATTTCAAAACACTTAGTGACTATAGGTTTTCTGGTTGATACATGACATATTTTTCTGTTTATTCATTTTTTCTGTTCATTTCTTACCATGCCTTGATGTCAGTTTATTTATCCATCATGTACTACTTTTTCTATCACTGTTTTATAGTCCTTATCATGTATTGAAACTGCTATTAGAATTGTACTCGTTCAATCCTGACTGAATAATATTTCAGGCAGCACTTAGAATGACCTGTGTCCCATCTATTATGGATTTTTAGGAAATAGCTTCGAGCCTGATTTTACCTCCTGGAGGATCGAGGAAGGCAGCAAGCGGGAGACCTAGTTATGACAATAGTTAAAGTTCGCAGACTTACTATAGTTGTATGATTTATAAATACAAGATTTTGTACTGTAACATTTATATACATGTACATATACAGCATGTTTTCACCTACCTTAATTTTGTGATTGAGTATAATATATGTTTTCTTTATATTATGTGATATTGGTTATACAGTACTAGTTCCAGACAGCGTTCTACCGCCGACACTGCGGCGTAGGCTGGACGTGCCCACGCACTCGTACCCGAACACCCGGGTGCGGGTCGTGACACTCCTAGCCCTCTGCCTTGGCGTTTCGACGTCCCTTTGCTCCATCTTGTACTCCCCTTACTTGAGAAGTTGGAATCATCTCTCATTTTTCCTAGTCAACTGGAGGTCATTTTTTTTGTGACTTAAGTTCCCCTCCTTCTCGGCAGCCTCATTAGTAGATGTCTCGATGTAGCTTTCAGTCGGTTCCAACCTTTGGAGTTGGGTTGCACCTCAACCCTTGAAGGAATCTTCTCTCCCATATCAACTTCAACTCTTCCAAGAGATTGGCATTCTCTATGGCCAAGGAAGGTCTGTGGGATGGCCCTAAATGGAGCAGGAAGCTCTCTCCCAGCTGGATTAGAAGTCGAAGGGCTAGCTAGTCCTACAAGCGCCTTCCCAATACCCTCGGCCTCCCTACCCATAATAGGCAAGTGGGTAGGAAGAGTTGCCACAGAGGTAGGGTCAACTCCGGTCTCGACTCGGCCTATGTGATTCACACGACCAGGGTAGCAGGTAAGTGAACATGTCGGCCGCCGAAACCTTATGCAAGTAGACATGACTAGCTTCTACACCTTCACTGAGAACTTTTATGAGCTCCTCTCTGAACCCCTTACTGGTTGAGGTAGGGCACACTTTCTCGGCATGCCCAATGCAACGGCAAGCAACGCATATCGGTGACATCTATTCGAAAGAGATAGGTTGCTCGAACCGATGTCCATCCGAGAGACGAAATGGGATATAGGAGGGGAGCGCCCGGCACACGATGATCTCAATCAGGACACTGGTATAAGCCAGCTTCCTACGGTATGCAGTGACACTGGTAATCTTTCGAATGGAGGGCTCATTCCAGAGCTGGAGAGGGAGCTTCGAGAGTTGCACCTAGGCTGGGATGGGGGCCAGGAGGTCGCGCTCTAGAGATCGTCGGATCCCATCGTTTGACGATAATGAGCCTCTTGCCGAACATCCAGGGACCGTCTTGAAGCACCGCCTCTAGTTCCGACTCAAGAGTGAAACACACAAAAAACAAGTTATTATCACGAGAGAAGACTTCTACGCCACCAGCTGGCGACCAGACGCGACAAACAAAGACAGCAATGGCAAGGTATGAAGGTCTCCGCCCCACATCATACGATACCAGTGCAATCTTCCACTCCGATGCCAATATGTCTATGTACTCGACGGTGATGTCTACAGTCCGAACCCCGTCCATGACCTGGGGTTCTTCGAAATAGATGTACAATTCCACTGCAACCAAGGAGGGGGAGCAAATCTCATCCCAAGATATGAGTTTTAGCACTAGAGAAGATTTGGACAGCAGTTTTATTGGCGGTCGACGAGATAGCTTCATGTTTCTCTATGTGGCCTGACATCACCTGAGACATGCCTATCCTACCGCGAGATGGGTCAGCCTGAGACCCCATCCCCTTGGTCTCACTTCCCAACACGAGGTAGCAGCATGGGTGATCTTCGAACCTGACCCGTTCCTCGAAACATACGCAACATGAGCCTGCAGCTTCCCCTCACCCTTATCCAGATTTGGGCACACCTTCCTTGTTGCGGGGCCTAAACACTTGGACCCACCCTCCCTCACCATTGCGGACGTCAGGTGGTGTGGGGGTGGGGCACGGAACGACCTGGACGGTCGGCGGAGAGGAACGGACGTCCTCGCCAGCAAGTGGCGCACTTGGGTCTCCAGGATCACATTATATATATATATATATATATATATATATAGCCAATGACCTCTAGCTCAAGTGGTTAGAGTGAGGCATATCCCCCCAAGAGGTTGCAGGTTCGAGCAACGGAGGAAGCACATTTAATTCCCTGTAGAGGAATTAGTGTGAATAGTGGTGCGGTTCAGTGAGATGCATGTACGGGTTAGATGCGGTGCAGGTGCGGACCTTCGGGCTGGGATGTGTAGGGCCTTCGGGCCGAGTTTGTAGGCCTTAGGACCAGGAGTCTGTAACACAATTACCTCTTCCAAATATATATATATATATATATATATATATATATAGAGAGAGAGAGAGAGAGAGAAGTTAAGAAATTATATTGACTTGTACCAATCAAGTACAACTATATATTACATCCATTCTCTATTACAGTATATCCCTCTTAGGGCATCTCCTGCGTCCTAGGCCAATTAGGACCCTTCTTCTTGCTGTTGTTCATTAGAGTGAGGAAATCTTCTGTAGCCATTGGCTACTTATTCTTTCATCATGGAACACACTCATTTCTTTATTCCTACCTAAGACACAAGGTACATGTGGAGTCCTGAAGGGTGCCAAACTGAACCAGTTTGTTCTTAGTTCGCAGTCTCCCTTTGATGGCTCTATAAATGCAATGTGATGGCTCTATAAATGCAATAAGACATCTTACCACAGAAACCTGAATACCACAGGATATCCCACCAATCCACCTGACCTTGGTCCCCCTAGTAGTAGCATAGGCAGTCTTCAAGGAAAATTGCCCTGTGCTAGTACCATTCCACCTCCAAAAGTCCTCAGTTCTTCCTCTATCAATCAATAGGAATCTGAATCGCTTCCTCAGCTAAAGGTGTGGTTACCATCAAAGCTTGTGGTTTCCACTCCCACTGCTGAATAATGTGTTTCACAGTGACATCTTCATTGAAAATTGTAAAAGCTTGTCAACCATATCCATCAATGAGCCTTCCCTGAGGTAGCCAATAATCAAACCATAGTGATGTTGTTCTCCCATTGACAAGTTTCCTGATGGCCTGTTTAGCTAGTAGATATCTTACCCTCAAAATAGATTTCCAAGTGCTAGAGGAGGTATTATTTACCTGTATCACCAAGAAGTTTCTCCCTAGCAAGTATCTGTTCTTCATCCATGTGGTCCACATAGTCTCCCTTGTTAGCAAGTTCCAAGCTCTCTTCATTTGCAAACTGGTCATGAGATCATATAGATTTCTAATCCCCAATCCTCCCTTTTCCTTTTGTTTAGCTATATCATTCCACCCCACTGTATGCCTGGATGATCCCTACAGGAAGTTGGCACACATTGAGTGTAACCTGTTTACAGTTCTTGGGAGAGTGAACACTTGCAACCATAGTTTGCAGTATCGGACGATACCGATACGGTTTGTCATGTCCCCCTCCGATATCAACCAATACCGATACTGAGTGATATCAACATTGGAGTCTCTTTTCAGTCAATTCAGCAAAGAAAATTGAACGAAAAAGACCAATCAACAAGGGTATAAAAGCATAATAAGATTGTAAAAGCATGTAAAAGAAGAAAACTTATCTATCGCGGGTAAACCAATCGGTAAGGGTGACTACTATTTCATTTAATTTCAAAACTACTAAGAAACAACACAAAATACTTAAATTATGCCTAAATGTATAAAATATTTTTTTCTAAAATTTTAATAATTAGTTGCTCCGATACCCAAAAAACTGATACTCCGATTCAAAATCGTTGATACTGCCACTATCGTTGATCCTGATACTCATAGGAAGGTCCGATAACGATTCCGATATTGCAAATCTTGCTTGCATCCACAGTACATGAAAATATTACCAATAACTGATTTTATGAGTTCCAATCTCCCAGCATAAGATAGTAATTTAGAGTCCATTTGGATAGTCTTTCTGAATTTTGTATTCTGAAAACAATTTTCTGAAAGTAAGTTATAAAGTTGTTTTCTGAGTATAAAAATTGTCTTTGCGTTTGGTTACTTTCATCTTAAAAGTAGTTTCTTGGAAACTATTTTTGAGAATCTGTTTGGTATTTTTTTGGAATTTTTTTTATATCCTCTGACCGACGTGTCCGATGACAACCGTGTCCGATGACAACCGTGTCCAACGTGTCTGCAGAGGCAGCCACCACCGCTTGGAGAATCCGAGCTCTCCTGCTGCTACCGCCACCGCCGGTCGATCGCCACAGATCTGGATCATGTTTGTGTCGAGGTCGTCGACCCTTGGCCCCTCGACGAAGAGTTCGTCGTCAGTTGAGTTTCTCGTGTCGAGGTCGTCGACCCTTGACCCTTGGCCCCTCGACGAAGAGCTCGTGGACCCAGCTGTCGGCGTTCCCGACCTCACAGCCTCTACCTACCCTTGGCGTTCCAATATCGCCAGTGTTGCATACCTCACCGGACGTTGAAAAAAAAATCGCCACCGCCATCGTCCTTGATGTCGTAGCTAGTTAGGCGGTGCCTGTAGGCCTTGACCTCGCAGGAGATGATGGAGTCAGTAGCACGCCACGGGGACTCCTCCCCCTCCTCCACCGCGTCCACGACAGCCATGGCAAAGGAGACGAGGAGAAGAAGGCGAAGAAGAGAGTGGGTTCGGCGACACCACCGTCTTCCTCCTGCTCACCACGGCCATCACTATGAGCTACATACCACGGCCATCCCGATGCCGCCAGATCCGCCTCCGGGGGTCCTGTGCTCCGGCCAGATCTGAGCTCCGGGGGTCCTGTGCTCTGACCAGATCTCCACCATGACTTCTTGATCGACGAGCTCTCCACCATGACTTCTTGATCGACGAGCTCCCATTTTCCTCTGGTGGAGAGAAAATGAGGGGAGAGAGGGAGAGAGAGAGTTGGGACTTGGGGGTGGGGGTTGGGCCCGCAGATTTTGGAAAATAGCCTTCAGAAAACTGATTTATTTTGCTTTCTCAAAACAGGTTTTAAACCTAGATCTCTCAAACACATTTCTGAAAACCGGTTTTGGAAAGTTGGCTGCCAAACGTTATTTTGGGCAGATTTTGAGTTTAAATTAAGAAAACAAGCAAATAGCGGATAACCAAAATGGCCCTTAGCCTTCCAGCCATCCAATCTTCTCTTGCACGTTTCTACAAGTCTAGAGCCACAGGTGTATTCAGACTCTTGCTAGATAGAGGAATCCAAAGATAAGTCACTGGCAGGGTGCCTTCCTCAATACCCACTATCTGTCTCAAACGAACCCTATGTTTACAATATTTGCTTAAAACGCCTTACCCTTATGTTTATTCATGGAGGCCCTGTATACTCACCTAAGCAGCATTTAATAGCAACTGTGGAGTCAGTGGTCCGAGCAATCAGAAGGATATCATCTGCATACAGTAGATGGGAGATAGTTGGGGTTGTCTTCTGATGCAGCATAGCCAACCTCCCAGACTCTACTTCAAGTTGGAGGGTAGATAGATATTCCATTGCTACAGAGAACAAATAAGAGAATAGGGGATCCCCTTGCCTCATTCGTCTATTGGTATGAATAAATCCTTTAGGCTGCCCCTCCACCAAAAAAGAGAATGTGAGAGTGGAGATACACTCTCTAATCAGACCCATCGAATGAGTATTCAATCCCATACTGGACAGACAGATAAATAAAGTCTATTCATAGTGTCATAGGCTTTTCTCAGATCAATTTTGATGCAATACTTCCCTTTCCCCTCTTATCAAAGCTTCTAATTAGTTCATGGGCCAGCAGGATATTATCTCCTATGTTCCCTCCTTAATGAAAGCTGATTGATTCTCAGAGATCAATTCTTGGGAATATATTGTCCAATCTGTTGCACATGATCTTGGTGACAATTTTATAAACGAAATTGCAACATGATATAGGTCTAAAGTATTGAACTCTTGTAGCCCCCTCCACCTTAGGGATCCATGTTACACGTGTGATTTACCTACCTAAGTAATTTCCTTTCTGTAAAGAAATTAGAGACAGCAGCCATAATATCCTTTTTCTGCATGTTTCAGTGAAGTTTGAAGAACTTTGCACTTAGTCTATCTGCTCCAGGAGCTCGATTGTTGTCTGTTACATCTATGATACTCTTCACCTCAGCTTCCTGTACTATGTTGAGGGCGAGCACATGTACCCCTAAGGGCGGGCGAGCACATGTACTTAACTCGGGCGAGTATGCGCACATGTTCTTAACCCGCGCGAGCGCCAATGCACCTATGTCAGTTCTTAACCCGCATGCATACACACGCACATGCAGGGCCGTTCTTTAACCACGCGTGAGCACACATACACATGAGATGCGCACGTATAAAGCAGGTGCACTTGTACTATGCCGTGGACACGCGCGCAAAGACCCAACCCTTAAAAACATAGGTGAGCTCCCTGTCAGGGACCTCTATCCCTCTTTCCCTGTCCATCCTAGTATATAGTGTAAGCAATTTTTGAGCGAAAAATGAGCTTCTTGATAGTTGTGTTAAGCATGCATTTCAAGTAACTCATTTCCTACTATTCAATACTACACATATATACCATAAGGACTGTATAGGTTTGTCGGTTGATACCTAAATTGAGATTAAATGGAGAAGGCTTGGATGATGATGATAATGATAAAGTCTCGCAGTTATAGCATGAACGGAAAAGTCACACCAAAAATCCATGGTATTTGAATAAAAGATAATCCATAATTAGTAAAAGAGATAGTAAGACATCATATAAAGTAAGTCTTTAATGAGAAGGATATATTGATTTTCAATAGATCCATTATTCCTCGATCAATATACTCATGGTGGCTAAAATGCATCAGAATAGTTATGATTTTTGCAGTACCTTAGCATTGTAACTCTGCAATCCCACAACAGGAGAAACTATATGAGTGAAATCACCAGCTTTATCTGGTGTAGCACTTTGATGAAGAAAATGTCCAAGAGAGTGATAGGTTAGAAATGCAGCACGTAAGTTGCCTTCAGGTATACGATAGATAGGGTACCATGCCACTGAATACCTGGAAATCAACAGTCTTGAGTTATGAATATGAAGGTAAAAATATGTTAGTGAAAGAAAATACTACACTGATGTACTAGATAAATCATTGCTGATAGTAAAATGAAGTGTTATAGTAAACAAACCAAGAAGCAGGATGAAGGTCATGCAGATTCATGCATTCCAGCTTTGATGGATCTCCATAAATTTGTCCACCAGATGGTCTGTTACCATTAACCAGCTCTTTAATCCTGATACAATAGATCATAAAATGATAGAAGTTAGATATCGTTCAAAATCATAGAATACTTACTATTGAAACTAATCTCTGTATGTATATCCACAAATATGAAAATACACATTCGATGAAGAAGCGAGAAAGGGGAGAATATAGGAGAATATGTATGACCTTATCCATTCATAAGGATCAGAAGAAGAAAAAAGGACTCAGAATCTTCTCGTTGATACGAGACACTAAATGTATTGGCTGCTAACTTGACTGTTGAAAAGGTCCATATTAAGGCTAAATCAGGGCCGGACCGTTGGGGCAACCCCCCAGGCTGGAAACAAAAAACAAAAAAATTTCTAAAGCCCAACCATTTACCAATTACAGCCCGCTGCGCACCTCTGACTGAAGAAGCACACGGTCACTGTACACACAACACCAATTCCTCTTTCCATCCAAATCCCTTACCAAATCCCTCTCCTCCTTTGGCTGAAGTCTGAAGAAACACGGTACACACCTCTTTCTTCTCCGAACATTTTCTTTTTCCTTTTTTTTAATAATACTCTTCTTCTTCTTCTAATAAGTTTGATCCTTGGACCTTTGCATAGGTTGATCTCTGTTTGTTGTCTGAGGAAATGGAAGGAGTTGGTTGCCAACTGACAAGGCTCGGACAAAGAAACTGCAACGACTCAGGAACCAGAATACACCACTGGTATTTTATTTCTATCAACTTTATTTAATTGTTGCTTAAGAGGTTTATTTCTTCTCAATGTTGAAAACATGTTCTTGGAATGTAAATAATTTACGGGATATTGATAAGATGTTAGTTCTAAAGAAGTTGGAAGGAATAGATTTGTTGCACAGGAAGTTGGAAGGAATAGATTTGTTGCAGGAAGTTGGAAGGAATAGATTAATTTTCATACCTTAGTTGGAAGGAAATTTGGGGGGTTGTGTTACAAATCTGACTGGATCAACATTAGTTAATGCAGGAAGTTGAAATTTTGGAATATATTTGTTGCAGGAAGTTGGAAGGAAAGTGGTAGAAAAATGAAGAATATATTTCTTTAATTGTTGAGGTTTATTTCTTCTCAGTTGAAAAAGAGCTACTAGAGAAGCTTGAGTATGATCAGAAGAATGTCTCAAAAAATGCAAATAGAAGTATTTTTTCTTTGAACCGGATTGTGCTAGTTTATAAAATATCATGATCGGACTTACTTTTTTATTGTTATTTTGTAATCAAAATTTTATGGTATAGTTCAAGCTAAAAGCACAATGTAATCTTGATTATACCGAAAAAAATTATCTATATGCTTTTATTGTAATTATTATTTTCGATAAGGGTCAAGGGGCAACCAAAATTAGCTCCGGCTAGGACAACCCAACCCGCTAGGCCGGCCTTGGGCTAAATGCAACTTCAGAGAGTCCAGTAAATGACTTCGTTATAGTAGCTTTTGGTGATTACGAGACCTAGTTTTTCCTCTATGTTTCTGAAGAATAGGTGTTGTTAACCTTCTATAATGTTATAAATCATGATAGTATACTCAGTTTTACATACCGAGGAAAAGAGCCTACATTGTTACTAAATGTAATAATTTCATTAGGGCTCTTGCCATAAGTATATAGAACGTACAAAGCATGTGACATCACTAATGGCGTCCTAGGTTGTCAACTCGCGATACGTATCATGTATCGATTTGCTTGTTTATCATAGCATGTTCATGTACCATCTCATAAAGTAATTCTAGGAGTTTAGGTCCTGTTCTAAATCCATATAGAAACATAATTAAATATAATTTTACCATAAATCTTTTATTTGTTTCATCTTCACAGCTCTATCTAGTTCCAAAATCCAAATTGTTAAGTATACATTACATGATTCAAGTGAAAAAACCGAGATTACCTAACAACCTATATGCATCGTATCAAATCAACCGTTACATAACGAAATTGTAGTATATCACATCATAAGATATGTATCATGTATTCTAAGATATTAACAACTTAAATAACATCACTGATAGCAAAAAATGGAAAATGCATAGTAGTAAATGTGCAAAAAAATAAGATAACTAATCTACTCTTCACATGCCCATGCAAACTGGAACCAAGGTAAGCAGTATCGACCTGAATCGTATAATTTTTTGGTATCTTCTGATCCGATTCTGACCACCACCAATACCATTTGATATTGGTCGATTCCGACAGTAAGACTCTCTCTCTCTCTCTCTCTCTCTCTCTCTCTCTCTCTCTCTCTCTGCCAAATTCAGAAGAGAAATTTACAAGAATAGAGAGAAACACGAGGAAAATGGTTTCGACACAATGTTTCGGTATGTCGAAGATCTACATGCTAAAAAGTGTGTCGACAGACTCGACATCGTAACCATTTGACTTGTCAAAGTTGTATATTGATTGATTCACGACATTCATTAATATCATTACATTCAAAGCTAACAAGAATAAAAAATAATACATAGAATTATGCATGAATATATAAAATATTTCTTGTTTCTAATAACAATTATTATTAAGCCAAAATTATGCATGAATATATAAAATATTTTCTAGTTTCTAATAACAATTATTATTATGTTAGACTTAATAACAAAGAATTACAAAATTCCTATCTGAAACCTCCAAAACTATCGAAACCACCCGTACCAATACTCATGACAAGAGTTTGTTTAGTTTGACTTAGTAAGACAGAATTACAAAATTCCTATCTGAAACCTCCAAAACTATC
Source organism: Iris macrosiphon (assembly GCA_036927795.1). Taxonomy (NCBI): domain Eukaryota; kingdom Viridiplantae; phylum Streptophyta; class Magnoliopsida; order Asparagales; family Iridaceae; genus Iris; species Iris macrosiphon. The sequence continues at coordinate 213,116,174 of JAYESA010000004.1, forward strand.
GAAACCACCGATACCAATACTCATAACAAGAGTCTAAAATAGATTCCAATATCAATATTACGAATTACGAACCTTGGTTGGAACTTGGTGAAATCCAAGTCCAGCTTGGAGACTAAGAAAGACTACAGAATATCAGAAAAGGCCGGGACTTCAAAACTCAAGACCGGGAAGAAGAAACCAAATAGATTATCCAAATAAAGTCAGATCCAAATAAAGTCGGAGCTTCGAAGGCGATGAAATTCTTGGAAAGTCCAAATAAATTCAAGATTAAACAAATATTTACACACAGACAGACTCATCATTCAGAAGGGCATTTTCTAGTCAAATTTATTAAAAGAATCGTCATCAGTGGAAAGAGCTTTCTATAATTGAACCTTAATAATATCTAGTCATTTTATTTGTACAGAAATAGTCAAATACCATTACTGATATATTGTACCCAAATTCAGAAAATACAGTAACGGATCTGGGCATTGATCAATATCCATACAGATATGTAATTATGTATGAGCTAGGACAAATATCGCAACCAACCATGCAAGATTGACAAAACAGAACCTAATGTAGGTGTACTGGTGTTAAACCTAATGAAAAAACAAACTTTGTGGAAATAAATTATTTAAACCAACCGGTAGATCTATTTGCAAACTGATCAGAAGAAAATATGTTAAAGGCAGAATTGACTAGAATATGCAAAACCAAATGCAAGGATCACCATTGACAAGGAAGTTTAAGAAAGATCATAAGCAACGAAGTACTAACTTTTCAAAAAATGGTCGTCGCTGAGGAGGTTGGGCATGTTCAAAATATTCAAAAATGAGCTCTTGATTACTTGATTTTGCAATTCTAACTGACAGGTTGTCTAATTTGTCTTTGACAGATAAAGATTCCAGTAAGCATGAATCTTCTATCTTACGAGGTTGGGGAAGTAGCTCTGCGAACATAGGAAGAGATCTCAAATCAGATTGAGACTTCGCCAATTTATAAGGCTTACAAGGTAGCTGTCTCCCTTCAAAGGAACTGGCATTACTAAAGCCAGGTCGGCCAAATAATTGCACAGCAGATAGATATGGTACAAAATATGCTTTAAATTCAGGACAGCCATTATTTAGCTTTTTCGAGCTGCAGCGTTCTTCTGCCTTCACTTCCAACCCATAGCACCCAGGTTCTTCATACCACTGCCAGAGGTTTCCCAAAGTAATGTTATGGATCTGATGCCAGCAGCAAGAATCATTTCTCAGTTGCTGCTGGAAGAAAGATCTGCAACTTCTAGTATGAGACCTTTGGCAAATAACTGGAGAAGTAGAATGAATGAATCTCTCAAGTTCAGCAACTGGAGTGCCAGAGACCTGATGTAGAGCTTTGACCATAGTTTGTGAGTTGTAAGAGTTATTTACTGCATGGATTATCTTATCTAAATCACTCTCAGGTTGTGGGATTTCTTGATATTGCATTTGATTACTTAAATGTAAGGTAGCTTCAAGCATGCCTACAAACTCTCCATCTGTACAAGGGTCACTTCTCAAATTACCAGTCAATTTATCGGTATCCAAAGATAAACAACTAAGCTCTGCAGTAGTGCAGTTCGAGCATTGCAACCCACTTCTTCTCGAGGAAACAAAGGTACGAGCCCTCATGGTTGCCTCTTCTTCAGCATTCTTATTGTCTACTTTATTAAAGACTGATTCATCTATTAGAGAATATTCCATGTTATTCATGCTTCTTTTAAGAGACACCACTGTTTCTTTTGTCCCAACTGGAACCCACTGCTGTGACAGAGGTCCCACCTTAAAGTCTAGCTCCTTATGTTGTACATGAGAACATTCATCTCGTAAGTTCCTGCATTTACCATCTGTGTTATCCTTGGGGAAAAGATCGTGATGCACACCATTACGCTCCTTAATATTAGAATGGGCTTCCATGGATGTGTGACAGCCTGCATCTTCTGAGGTCATTTCACCTGATATGCTGCATGTATTTTCTGATAATGAACCTTCATCTAAATACTCCCTATTTCTTTGTTCTTCAGACTGGCAAATACCATTTTTCTCAGTAGACTTCACTACAAGCAATTGAGAATCATTTGGCAAGCTTAATTGACTAATATTGAGTTTGCCTTTTATCTCTGGCAAGATCCTTGATCTATCATTCTGCTGTGAATGAGTTTTGGAAGGCCTAGAGAGGACTGCATTATTATTAGGAAATGCCTTCCTGGTATAGTGGTTCAGCGGCTTCAAAAATGAAGTGGGTTTCCTTTTTCCATTAGCTTCACATGAATCTATCACAGTATTGGCTATTTTACATGAATATGATTTAGATGTTTGGTTATTCATTTCATATGCCCAAGGATCCCTGCCACTTTTTCCTTTATGATTTTGTCTCAAGTCAGATGTATCAAGGCTTGACCTTGTATCAAAACATTTAGAAGGAAAATCAACTTTATGGGAGATTGCATAAACACCCTTTCTTGTATTGACGGAGTGCTCAGTATCCATCTTTTGGAACTTCTTCCAAACAGGATGATTATTAGTTTTTCCTGTTAGAGAAGTTGTTTTTCTAGCAGTTCTACCTCTCTTTCCAGATATAACGGGATGGAAGTCGTCGTTGTTATCTGCCTGACTGTTGCATTCAGCACTTTCAAGGGAGCCTTGTATAAGAACATCCTCTGGCCAGTAACGGTCATGTGGTGGACAATCATTGATTTTTCCATAATCCATAACAGATGCATCTACAGTAGTTGTATGTAAGGAAGGATCACAATTCATGGATTCAAGATCCACAACTCTTGAAATATCAAGTTCACATTTACCTTGGATTACTAACTTTCTTTCAACATCATTACTACAGTTTTCACTGATATCATAGTTCCAACAATCCTGAAATGATTCCAGAGCAGGATCATCATCATGCTGATCCAAGGTAATACTGAATGAATTGTCATTACCACTGCTGTTTCTTTGTGGATGAGTGTTTTCATTAATCACATCGACAAAAGACGGTGTTCTTTCTGGACATCTTGCACTTAGCTTACTATGTATATCAGAGGTAATTCCACAAACAGCTCCCAGAGAAACAGAAGTTGAGGTTTCGGAGTCCTCCAGTTCGTCACTGTAAGATATACACGACATCATAGTGGTTGAACTGTCTACATAGTCGTTATTAGTTTCAATATCATCATTATCTAAAACAGTATCTTCAGCTAACAAACTAGAAATTGCATTCTTAGACAAGTTTCCTGATTTGTGTTCAACCAAAGAAGCTGGAGCACTATATGCAGTGTGTTCAACAGCAGAGGCAGAGCAGGTGGATTCTTCACATTGACCTTCCAATCTTGTGGAAACATTTTTCCTTGTAGACCTTTTATACTTCTTTCCCTTCTTCTTTCCTTTCTTTCTTGAACTTCTTTTCTTAGGTTTCTCCAATATAGGAATATCACTGACCAAGACATCTGAACCAACTGCACCCAAACTCTCACATAATGAACTAGAAGGGTCCACTTCCGAACATCTGGGTAGAGATGTAATGGAGGAATCATTGAATGACTTGCTCTTACGCCTGTGGCAAGATTGACCCATTACATATGTACCAGAAGAAGTGCAGGCTGAAGGTGATTTTTGAAGATTAGTACTTTCAGGAAGACTGATTCTCTGTTCTTCTGGCAGATTGACCTGGAAAATTACTAGAGGGGGGGACATTGGCTCGCAATCATCTACTCCAGAAACTCTAGACTGCAAATAGTTTCTCAGCTCAGACCCTTGTACAAGTTTCCAGTATGCATCAAGTTCAGCAGAAACCAATGTGAAAAAAATGCACCTGATAAACAGGACAAATTGGAGACATTAATGCCAATACGCCTGCTTGTTGGGGAGGAAAAAAAATACAACAGTGACAATTTAGCTGGCATCAAAGAGAAAGAAAGTATACCAGAACCTGAAATAAAACTTGCATAGCACAACTCACAAGTTATAAGTAAAATTATGGAATTAGAAGGTATATGCAAGAAATGGTATTGTTTATAGCCATAGGCAAAAATGACCAGGTAGAAGCATTTTAATCTATGTTACATGGACTCGGGTACGGTTGTCGGGTACGGGTACATATCCAAGAGTCGGGTCCTTCAAACTCATAATTGAAGGACACACGGACTCGGTTAAAAATGATCCAAATTTTGGGTAGGGTACGAGAATATGACTATTAAAATAAATATATTTAAAACTGGTTTCATAAAAAGACAACATGTAATAAATTTTGTATGCTTTTATAAAAAGACACGGCATGTAAATAAATTTGCATGGCTTCATAAAAGACATGTAATTAGATTTGCACGATTTCATAAAAAAGACATGTAATTAAATTTGCACGATTTTATAAAAGGACATAGCCTCTAGTTAAATTTGTATGATTTCATAAATAGACAGTTGTAATTAGATTTGCATGGTTTCAAATATTTAAGTTTGTAATTAGGTTTGCATGGTTTCAAATATTTAAGTTTATAATTAAATATGCTATATAAAGACACATTATTTAATTAAATTTGCAAGGTTTCAGAAAAACACATGTAATTATAAACTAGTAGTAAACTTTACTGAACTAATTGAATAGGTCCCTAAAGGACCGTCCATTCAGTCCCCTACCACTTTATTAATAGTCTACCATATTAAAATAAACTATCTACTTCACTACCACATTAAAATAAACTATATACTTGTCTACCAGTCTCCTGATTGTCACCATGAAGGATCGGATTGTCACCATGGAGGATCGGATATGGATTTCATACTCATACCCATGTTCTATCGGGTCGGAAACTTCTCCTTAAAGTGGAGAGTCCGGATAACAAAGATTTTAATAGAACCATATTGTGATATTGCAAATGGGAAAAGTAGTTCTTTAAGCACATGCAAACAATCTGATACCTAAGTAACATTTTCGAGAAACATAAATTATGTTCAAAAGGTAGTGAATAAATCTCAACACAAGAAAATTCAAATCCTGCAAAATTCGTGATACAGATAGTAGGGTGAAACATGCACTTTGCCCAAAAAAACAGTATTACTATGCATTACAAACCATATATAGATCGTCAGATAGAAAAAGGAACCAATTACTATGAACCTCGTGGAATAAGAAGCCAGCCAACCAGTCAACAATTATCATAAAAAATTCTAAGAATGCTCTAGATAATCTCCAGTCAAACAAATGATAGTACCTCTGTTCAGTATTTCTCAGAATAAGTGTAGATATTTGAGGTTCCTGAGGAAAGATAGGCATGCAACCATCAATTTCTTTTGAGAAGTAATCTGTGGTCAACATTAAGAGCAAGAAATCTTAACATATCAAACAAACAAATCGAAAAACGAGCAACCTTTGAAGAAAACTGACAATTCTTCCTGTCTAGTGATCTTCTTAGAAGAGTACGCCTTCTTCTATCTATATGATCAAAATTGCTCTCCTTCCATCCATGGCCACGTGGCATCTTTTGTTGTGCCTATCTCTGTCAATGCACAAATGGATAGAAGAGATACACATATCAATGATTCTCAACAGACATTAGAGAAGTAATGATAATATACTTTCATGTGAGCAGGAAAAATGAAAGTAATATCAAACTTAGATTAATGTACTAGGAACAGAATCACATAAAAGTGTAATGCACATGAAATAATTAAATAAGTATAGCTAACGACAGGAAAATAGAGATGTAAATAGATCGTAATAACAAATAAAAATATACAAAGCACTATTTAATACTATCAGTTCTATTTTTTATAGGGGTTTTAACTTTTAAGTTTATCCAAGCCCAACATATGAGCTGAAAAGTGTTCCTTTGTCCCATATTGTTCCAAAACTGACCATATCCAGGTAATATCTTATGATCATAAAGTTAATAGTCCAAGAACACGAATTCTCATAGATCTCAAATTATATTCCTGAAGTTAAAGAATTCACTCTAAGGGGAGAAATATGGATTCCATCTTAAATTGCCTAAGTTTTTAAACCCTTGCATGTTCATCGATAATATCTAGCTAAAAAAACTGTTAAAGTCCGTCAGAGAACTGGGTTTATGACTCTTCTAACACACCCCCACAAGTCGAAGGCCCATTTTGGGCAGAGAACTGGGTTCACGCAGCAGTATAAATTTCTTTTGTAATCCGTTTAAAATGCGTGTAAGAGGATATTCAAACGTGGGTTGTTTGGGTTGTTCAATCCATGCTACTACATCAAAACTCTAGAGCTTTAGGGGTTATTTATTTGTATTATTTTAACAAACACCAAAATAACTAACATGCGTCAGCCTCATTAGGCTTTGACATACTTGTCGTCACTGTAAGGCATGCTATGCTAGACTAACAACCACCAAAAAAATTAAATAAGCATACTTCCACAAAACATATTTGAGAAGTTTTATTTTTTTTAGTTAGGTACTTTACTTTCTTAATCTGTCTATTATCAACCTAAACCAGCATAAACTATCATAATCTTCCAAATTGAACAGCTTTGGAGCATAACACATCATTAACCTACTACATATGAACAACATTGTTGCTAGCTTGTAGGCATCATAGTTACCAGGAATGTGGTACGTCTAGGTTCACCGTAAGAGATCTGGTACAGAGAACCTTACTCATGCAAAATGATGGTTCAATGTGGGTAGGTTTAGTTGGCTCGTCATATAGGATCGTGGTACGTTTTAATATTTTACTTGGTTCACTAATAATGTTTCATAAATAAATTAGAAACTTTGATTGTTGACTCGAGGAAAAAAAGAAGGCAAAACCTCATAATTAAGAACACGAGTTCCTAAGTGTTACTTCAATTTTAGCGTTCACTATAATGCTTAACTAATCACACACAAACATGACAAGAACATAAAGAACAATAATTTTAATACCTTTACATGTTTTTGGATTGTTAAATGTAGGAATCCAGATCGCAAACCATATCACCACGGGTCAAAAAAGAACAGTGATTCAGACTAGAAGATCCAGATCACAGTTCCAGATGAAAGACAATCATAAATAACATAATAAAATGAGCATCTTTAAGCCTATACAAATAGAAAGAATTGCATTACAAAACTAATAGAATTTTATGAACATAATTGACAAAAGTAACATTTACTTAGCATTTTAAAGACCATATCCAATGGGATTGTCATTGGCTTAATGCGTCATAGAGATGTTGTAGAGAAGAATGCACGGCCATACAGAAAATTGTATCATCTTCTTCGTTTAGACTCTTTATAGTATAGGGGAACTTGAAGAGTGTCCCTTGGTTCATAAGCTTTAAACTACATATACAAAAAGTACGTTGTTTATCTAAATGCCAACCAACCTTCTAGGTTTTATGGTATGACCCTCTCATGTTCATAGCTACAACGGCTTAAAATTTGGGAACAACAAAGGGTAAACATAAGGTCAACATCCAGTTAAAAAAACCTTGTCAAATCGTTTTAAGGAGCTTTCTTGTGCTCCATAGCCCACCTCATTTTAATGAACTTTAAACCCAAGCGGGACCGGAATGCGTTCGAAGGAGGCAGCAGCACGGGACCAGCAAAACGTTTCCATTTTCAGCCGAGGACTTTCCAGCATCAGCAGGAGCATTGTCCTCCAACTAGATTTTCGGCTCAGCCGCATCCTCAAAGACAGATCCAGCAGACCATTTTTACCATTTTTGCAAGAAACTGGAACATTCCTGAAAAATATGCAGAAATAGACTTGGAATATGTCTATACTGTGGTTTTGCGGGACATCAGATGAAGAACTGTCATATTCGAGATGCAACAAATCAAAAGGGACCAGCTAAGCCACATGTGGCACAACAGCAGAGGGGACCTCCACTCCCAACACAACAACAGCAATTTGTCCAGGACCAGCAGAGGGGAGCTCCTCAGCAGGGCAGAACTTTCGCTACAACTGTCGAGGAAACTGAGCCCAGTGGTGATGTTATAGCAGGTTCCATTCTTCTCGATTCTATTCCAGCTATAGCATTATTTGATTCTGGTGCATCTCATAGTTTCATATATGTCTTTTGTACTTAAGCATAATTTAGTAGTGGAACCCTTGAGTAGAAACTGTAAGATCACGACTGGGGGAGGCATCATCCTAGTCAGTAATGATTGCAAGGGGTATCACGTTAAATTGGGAGACCGTGTTTTGTCTGCTAGCTTACTCGTAATGCCACTTCCAAGTTTTGACATTGTCCTTGGAATGGATTGGTTGGGTATGCATTTCGCTAGCATTGACTACCGCAGAAGTCGTGTACTATTTCGACCTCCAGGAGAGCCGAAGTTCGAGTTTGCTACAAAGACAAAGAAGCCAGATCGTGGAATTCTTTGTGAAGCTATAATAGAGGAGAAAGAGCTATCGCATCATATTATTACTGAGTTCTTAGATGTGTTTCCCGAGGAGTTACCAGGATTGCCGCTAGATAGAGATGTTGAATTCTCTATTGATCTAATGCTGGGGGCAGAACCAATATTGCAGCATGTCTACCGGATCAACAATAATGTGCTGGCGGAGCTAAAGAAACAGATCGCTGAATTAGAAGACAAGGGATTCATCAAATCAAGTTTGTCACCCTGGGCAGCTCCGGTACTTTTTGTGCCAAAGAAGGATAGACCGGTGCGGATGTGCATCGATTACATGGCCCTGAACAACCTTACAATCAAGAATAAATATCCGTTGCCGAGAATAGATGATCTCTTCGATCAGTTGAGTGGTGCGAAGGTATTTTCAAATATTGACTTGAGATCCGGATATCATCAGGTGAAGGTGAAAAAGAAAGATATTCCAAAGACTGCATTCATAACTCGATATGGCCAGTACGAGTTCTTGGTGATGCCCTTTGGGTTAACTAATGCCCCGGCAGCCTTCATGAACTTAATGAACAAGATATTCCACCAGTACCTGGACAAGTTCGTGGTAGTGTTTATAGATGATATCCTTGTATACTCAAAAACGCTAGAACAATATGAGAAGCATTTAAGGATTGCTTGAAACTCTCAGGAAGGAGAAGCTCTATGGAAAACTCTCTAAATGTGAGTTTTTCTTAAACAAAGTGGAGTTTCTCGGACATGTAGTGACTGGAGATGGAATATCAGTTGATCCAAAGAAGATTGATGCCGTAGAATCTTGGGCCACTCTGAGCTCTGTTGCAGAAATTAAAAGCTTCTTAGGATTGGCTGGATATTACAGAAAGTTCGTGATAGATTTTTCTCGAATTGCAGAGCCTTTGACCAAACTCACTCGGAAAGATGTAGAGTTTGTATGGACTGAGGAATGTCAGACAGCGTTTGATGAGTTGAAGAAGAGATTGACTACGGATCCTATTCTGACATTGCCATCGGGATCAGGAGGATTCGCCATCTATAGCGATGCTTCAGGAAAGGGTTTGGGATGTGTTTTAGAGCAGAACAATAAGATGGTGGCTTATGCATCCAGACAGCTACGGACACACGAGAAGAACTATCATACCCATGACTTGGAGCTGGCAACAGTCATCTTTGCATTGAAGTTGTGGAAACATTATTTGTACGGAGAGCGTATGGAAATATTCACTGACCACAAAAGCTTGAAATACGTTTTCATACAAAAGGAGATGAACATGAGAGCGTAGATGGCTAGAGCCTTATGAAGGACTTTGATATGCAGATGCCTTGAGCAGGCATCCAGTAGCTATGTGCCTGACGATGGGCCGCCACTTATTAGCAGACTTGGAGAAGTTGGGTATTGAAATAATAATTCCTGTAGTTAAAATGCAGATGATTGGTATGCAGATTCAGTCGGAATTGATGAACAAGATCCGGGAAACACAATATCAAGATGAAAGTCTGAGAAGTATCCGAGCTCAGGTACATGCCGGATTGCTAGATGATTTTACCATTACAAAAGATGTCTTTTTACGACACGGAGGCTATGTGTTCCTAGAGGAGATCTACGGAAAGAAGTCATGCAGGAAGCTCATCGCTCTCAGTATTCTATACATCCGAGAGCTACCAAGATGTACAAGGATCTAAAAAATCACGTGTGGTGGTATGGTATAAAGCGAGAGGTAGCACGTTTTGTTTCCAGGTGTCTAGTATGCCAGAAGGTCAAAGCCGAAAGGCAGAGACCAGGTGGGTTACTTCAGCCACTACAAATTCCAGAGTGAAAATAGAAACATATCACGATGGATTTTGTTTCCGGACTTCCACGCACTCCGGGAGAAAAATATGCAATTTGGGTCATCGTTGATCGGTTGACCAAATCAGCCCACTTCTTGCCATTTAAAGTGGAATTGTCTACAGAAAAGCTCGTTGGATTGTACGTGAAGCAGATTGTCAAGTTGCACGGGTTTCCAGTGAGTATCGTCTCCGGTATCGTCTCCGATCGGGATAGTCGATTTACATCCCATTTTTTGAGGAGTTTGCAGTCTAACTTGGGTACCAAACTAAAGTTTAGCACCGCTTACCACCTTCAGACGGATGGACAGTCAGAGAGGACTATTCAGATGCTAGAGGATATGCTGCAGACCAGTATTTTAGACTTTGGTGGATCGTGGGAGAATCATCTTCATCTGGTGGAGTTTGCATACAACAATAGTTACCAGGCAAGCATCAAGATGTCTCCTTTCGAGGCTCTGTACGGCCGAAAATATCGTACCCCATTATCTTGGGACGGCGTAGGCGAGCGAGCGTTGTTAGGACCAAAAATTGTAGTAGATGTTGCAGAGAAGGTAAAGCAGATTAGAGAAAGACTTCGTGTGGCTCAGGACAGACAGAAGCACTGGTCCGATAGTCGTCGGGGACCGTTAGAGTTTGAGGTTGACAAATTGGTGTTCTTGCGAATTTCTCCAACACGTGGCACGATTCGTTTTGGGAGAAGCAGGAAGCTCAGTCAAAGGTTTATCGGACCTTTCAGTATTACCGAAAAGGTCGGTGTCGTAGCCTACCAGCTAGCTTTGCCACCTATATTAGAGGGAGTACATACGTGTTTCATGTATCCCAGTTGAGACGATACGTGGCTGACCCTAACCACGTAATAGATCACTCAGAGATTGAAGTTGGACCGAGTCTCAGCTACCAAGAGCAGCCCGTGGAGATACTATATCACAGAGAAAAGGTGTTGCGTAACCGGACGATTTTATTTGTTCATGTCGCTTGGAGTCATCACTCCCCGGGTGAATCTACTTGGGAAAGAGAGGATGAAATACGTGAGCGGTACCCATAGCTCTTTGAATTTTGAGGTATTTCTTCTTTCTTTCTGTATGATATACTTTAAATTTCGAGGACGAGAATTTTCTAAGAAAGGTAGAATTGTAAACCTCACTATATTTTTTGTGTTAATTAGATTTTACAAACGATCATATCATCGCATATGTCACGATGACCTCATAGCTCACATCACGATGATGTCATCATGACCTCACCTCTTCTCTATACAATTCTTAGACACTTCCACACCCTTCCATGGACACCTCACCCTTCCACCCCCTTCCATGGACACCTCACCCACCCTCTCACATGACCCAACCCCCTCTCTCAACTCTATATAAGGACCCTACCCTCTTCTTCCAACCCATCCCACTCTCCCCTCAATCCTATTAGCAAGGGAATAGTTCTCCTCATAAGGTAACCCTTGATCTTCTTCAAATTTTTATAACTCTAACTAGGATAAATGTGTGTGTGTATATATATATATATATATATATATGTGTGTGTGTGTGTGTGTGTGTGTGTGCCAAGAGGAAGGGGAGGAGCTGCAGTAGAGAGCAACAGAGCAACAACAGTAGCTGCAGCAGCATGCAGTAACAAGCTGCAGCAGCATGAAGTAACAAGCAGCAGCAGCAGCAGCAGTAGCAAACAGCAACAGCAGTAGCAAACAGCAGCAATAACAAAGCTATATAAATATATGTATTTACTTATATATCTATGTATCTATATGTATATGTACTCTATATTATCTATATATGTATACTATATTATATCTATATATCTTATATATATATGTGTGTATCTATATATGTATTTATATATGTATCTATATATCTATGTATCTATATATGTATACTATATTGTATCTATATATGTATCTATATATGTATGTACTCTATATTATCTATATATGTATATAATATATGTATTTATATATGTATATATATATATATATATATATATATATTGTATCTACATATGTATCTATATGTGTATCTATATATATCTATGTATCTATATGTATCTATATATGTATACTATATTGTATCTATATATGTATCTATATATCTTACATATGTGTGTGTGTGTGTGTGTGTGTATATATATATATATATATATATATATATATTATTATTATTTTATATAGATATTTGTCCCATCTATAACCAGAAATAGCATAAAATTGACCTAGAAATCTAGTGGGTTAAATCTACTTAATTATATTTCACCAATTAATGTGAACTATTTATGATATAGGTTATCTGGACCATGTCACACACTCTGACTTGTTTCACCCGCTTTGGATCCAAGACGAGTACAGTCTCTGATAGTTTTCTTACTGATAATTTCTATAATACATGTAGTATTGTTGTACTTGATTCATAACACGAAGATACACGGACTAGCATATCTTGTGCTTTTAGACCTTGATCTTGTGAAATACTTGATGTTCGTGTGATTCATGTATGCTAGTCGGGGCGGGAAGATGCTAGTTTATATGTGATGATACCCTTAAATCCTATGCAAATATAATTCATATGCAAAGGCTAGCCATACAATTCACGTATGATTAGGCGGCTCTCATTGTGCAATCCTAAGCCGATCACATAATCAAACTAGTATTTCAAAACACATAGTGACTATAGATTTCCTTGTTGATACATGTCATATTTTTCTGTTTATTCATTTTCCTGTTCAATCTTTACCATGCTTTGATGTCAGTTTATTTTATCCATCATATGTACTATTAATGTTTTATAATCCTTATCATGTATTAAAACTGCTATTGGAGTTGTACTCGTTCAATCCTGACTGGATAATATTTCAGGTAGCACTTAGAAGGACCTGTCTCCATCTATTATGGATTTTTGAAAATTAGCTTTGAACCTGATTTTACCTCCTGGAGGATCGAGGAAGGTCGCAAGCGGGAGACCTAGTTATAATAATAGTTAAAGTTTGCAGACTTACTATAGTTGTATGATTTATGAATATAAGATTTTGTATTGTAACATTTATATACATATATATACTACAGCATGTTTCTACCAACCTTAATTTTGTGATTGAGTATAATATTTGTTCCCTTTATATTATGAGGTGTTGGTTATACAGTACTAGTTCCAGACAGCGTTCTACCACTGACACTGCGGCGTAGGCTGGGCGTACCCACGCACTCGTATCCGAACACCCAGGTGTGGGTCATGACAAGTTCTGTAATGCCCCGCCTCGCGTCGGCATTATGTATCAAGGTGAGTAGGCAGAACTTCGTTCTCTGATTCTTGCACGCCTTAATAATGAATCTGAGTATTTTGAATGCTTGTTTGCTTAAAGATAATGATAGAACCTGCCTTGCATGCTAATAAACGAACTCACCTAGCTTGTCATTGAAACGAACATCTCTGCTTAACTAAGAATCCTGAAACGCTTGTCTAAGAGTATGTGTTTGCATGAACATGTTCCACTATCGCCTATGCTCCGAGAGAACCATATCGTGTGCATGAATGTGTTCAAAGATAAGGCGGCTTGCCCCGCAACAATGGAATATAGTCTGATGGTTCGTCTCGTCTGCATCCTAGAGTTTATTGATAGTGTTTCATGCATTCGCATCGGTCGGACAATAGCTATTGGTGGAGAGCTGAACTGCATGTGTCACGGCTGCTACAGAGATAGTGGAAAGCAACCATAAGTCACAGCTGCCAATAGCATCAGATAAATGAGTCATTGGTTAGCTGGATCAATCGCTGCCAATCCTGAGATACTCGGGGACCGCACTGCATATAAGATAGTTCATTGTTGGCTTGGATAGAGGACCGCCCCTATATATGCATTTATGTCTAGATGTGCATTTGTCCCTCGAGTCTTTGAGTATAGCTCACGAGACACGCTGCGCACACCCTGAAACAGAACAATCGGCTTGTCTTGCTTATATCGAATATGAAACTCTGTTTTAAAAGATGTTTCCAAAATAATGTAATATGACTCTGCTATCAAACTGCATGAAATAAACATAGGTAAAACTAGAAAGATCACTAGTAATGTAATGTTTTATAACATGATTACTTAGTGTTGGTTTTAGTGAATGATTGCTTCTGTTCAGTTGTTTATTCTCACCAGTACTTATAAAAGTGCTAACCCGCCAATAGTTTACTTGTTTGCAGGTACTGGATCGTCCGAGGGAGCGATAGGCGTGCCTCAATCCCCAAGACCCGAAAATTGTGTTATTCAATACTTCCGCTATTGTCGACTCAGTAAACTCGTTACCAAATCGCCTATACGTTTTATAATTCCGCTGCACTCGGACAATCTGTGCGACTCTGTGGCTTAGATCTCTTACCGCCAGCCAACGAACCACGGCCTTGTACGGGCGCGGATCATACTCGTGCGGCATCACGTCCAGATGGGTCAAGCGGTCGTCCCGCGGGAGCGCTGGCGCGGTGATTCTCGCCTAGCGGGGACGGCCGATTGGCCTGCGGGAGATAGGGGTGTGACAAGTTCAGTTCATGAAGCACAAAAAGCCAGTACAAGCCCGTATATGAAGCACAAACAAAGACAATACTTGTGATTTTAGTAAACTTGTGATTTTATAGAAATGAGACCATAGAGACATACTTAAGAGGAAAACATCAAACATGAAGCACAAACAAGCCAGAGGAGAGTATCAAAGATATGCTTTGTCACTGTCCGGACTTGTACTGGCTTTTTGGGCCGGGCTTAGACAGGCTTTTTGGGCCGGATTTAGACATCAGGCCGGGCTCCGACGGACTTGTATCGGGCGAGCCTCGACAGGGCTCGGGCCGGCAAATCCTTAGCCCAATGTCCTATACTAAAATGGACCGGGCCGGGATGCCCTATTGACCGGACTGTATCAGATTTTGGCCCATCAGGCCGAGAGGGCTTTTCGGACGCCCATGAACCTCGGGCCCAATAATGATCCCTAATCCTGTGTCTGGCCGCTTCCAATAGCGATTTCCTCTCTTTCCACTTTCGAAATTTGTCATCATCCATGTTGCTTCGCACTCCAACCATGATGCCAGCAAGATCCTGCAACCTACATCTGCTTTCCTCTCCGACCATTATACCAGCAAGATCCTGCAACCTACATATATTTCCATCTTTGACTATGACTCGACTATGACGACAGCAAGATCTTGCAACCTACCTCTGCAGTGTCTTCCACCACAACCATACACTTTTTTTCTATCTTGAAAATTCTAAGCCTTCTAACCGTCGCCTTCCTTCACCTCTTTCTTCTCCTCTTTCTTCTCAATATTGGTCTCAAGTACAAGGCTCATTCCTTCCTCTAAGACTTACAAAGGCAGTACCACAACACAGTACCCGAGTCCTCCTAACCTGAATTTCTTTGTTGCATTTACTGGGAATGTGAACCATGGAATTGATTCAAATGGTATCTTGTGGGTATCACCCGATATAGGTCATTACCATAATTTTGGATATATACTTATTAGTACCAATAAAATTTTGATTATTTAGGTTAGTACCGAGTTGGGACAGACCACAAACGATTAGATACAACTGATACGTATCGATATCGAGAGAAATTACAAATGTTGATTTAAAGTATGGTAACTTATTTGCATTCTAGTACAGACAGTTTAAAACTTCAAATAGGGTAACTTATTCTTTCATGTATGGGTTAAGAGGATATAGCCCTTGGTCTTTGACAATGTTTTAAACTCCTAGTTTTGTTATCAAAATATGCATTGTTACAACTTGTATGAGTCTGAGTGGATTTAATGTCATTTTAGTAACGTAATGGACTAAAAGTGGATTAACCATGAAAGAATGACGGGTGAAGTGTCACATCTCGACCCACATGCCCGCCAGGACATGAGCAACGTGCACACATCACTTGGTCCAACTTGCCAAATTAGTTAACCTAAATGTACACATAAGACCCAAGCACACAAATATTGCTTCATATAGCAATAATGTACCCTCTCCACCAATGCCCGTTACGCCATTGAACTGAGGAGTCTTCGACGGAGACTTCTGGTGACATATCCCTTTCTCTTTGTATTCGCCTCCATGGAAGAGACCTATGTATTTGCCTCCATTGTCAGAGCGAACATACTTCAATTTCTTGCTCGCCTCCTTTTCAAAGGAAGCCTGAAACTCATTGAAAGTATGCAGCATTTAATCCTTGGTCTTTAAGGCATAAACCCAAATCTTTCTAGAACAATTATCAACGGAAGTTACAAAATAAGAAGCATTACATTCATAGGACCACAGACGTCTGAGTGAATCAACTCGAACAATGCAGGCTTCCTCGAATACAGATGATACTGGAAAAACACCATATGTTGCTTTTCTGAATCCAACACGTGCATTTTTTCAACTTTGCAAGCTTCAGACCTGAAAGCATCTCATAATTCGCTAAGTAGCTCATCCCTTTCTCGTTGATATGGTTGAGTCGCTTATGCCACAACTCGATAGACGAATCACTGATTGTGTTCACCTAATGTTCCCCTTGTGTAATATTGTCTGGACTTCTTGTTTCCCCTAGCACCCACTATCGAACCCTTAGAAAGCTTCCAATGATTATTCCCAAAGAAACTAAAGAATCATTTGTCATCCAACGTTCCAACCAACACCAAGTTGAAACGGATATATGGAACATGTCGAATATCTCGAAGCACCAAGATAGTTCCAGTGTTTGTCTTCAAATGTGCATCTCATATAGCAATAGCCTTTGACACATTTTTATTATCCATCTTCAACTCTCCTCACTCGCATGTTGTGTATGTGGCAAATAGTTTCATATTCGTGAGATATGTGCGCTGAAGCACATAAGTCCACCAGCCAATTGATGTCATCTCAAGCAAGGTTCATGATAACCGCATCACCTACAATAATGACTTCTCCATAAACTGAAGTGGTTGTTGTAGTGTTCTCATTCTACTTCTATTCGTCATCTTTTTACTCTCTTCCAAACAAAATAATTTCTCTTGATGTAGCCCTTCTTGCTATAGTGGTACATTTTGATTCCTCAGCTCTCTGAAATCAATGCTTTTGATTGTGATATAGATGGTTTGTCTTGAGATTTCCTCTACATCTTTTCATTCAGCACGTCACTCTTAGCCAACGCTAGGTTGACCACACCTTCGGGAGCATAAATGATTATAGGCACTGGTACGATTTCTCATGAGTCTGGCAAAGTATCCAACAGCCAAAGTCCTTGTATCTCGTCATCATATTCGACCCCCATAGCAGATAATTGGTTAAACACGTCTTAAAACTCACTCAAGTGATCTATAATAGACGTACTGTTTTTGTACCTAAGACCCATTATCTGTTGGATCATAAATAACTTGTTTACCCCGATCTTCTTGGCATACAAAGATTCCAGCTTCTTCCATAATGTCTTTGCGCGCACAATATAAGCAGTGCATTTCATACTACTTTGTTGGTATCGAACATGGAACCAACGGAACAAACACAGTTCCCAAACTGAAAGAAATCGTCGAGGGCCGAAATGAAATGCACAACCTGCACACAATGCCAATATCTACACACAATGAGCACAACACAAATGATATTTCTGTAGAAAACCTCGACAAAAAAAACCACGAAACAAACCCGGAAAAGCATTACTAATGAATAAGGAAGTACACCGAGTCCCCTCTAGCTTCTCCTAGTGATCCAATACGGATCACCACAACTACTCAAACTTGAACAAAAATAAATCATAATAAGAATAGATAATTACCGAAGACACTATCACAAGAACGAATAGATGAGGATCTCGAAGAAATCTTTCTTCAAATCAATCTGCAATCTCCGAATCTCTTCCTCTTATTTGAAAGCTGTAACTCATGAGAATCTCTCTCTATTTGGTTAATGGTTGCTCTAATTAGGTTTAGGAGTTCTCAATTTATATCACCCTAATCATTAAGCAATCATGGCCGTTCAAATCAAACCAACATGCAAGAATAAAACATGAATATCGCCGAGCCGAAGCCGACGTCATACCGTCAGTATATCGGGCAATCATGGCCCTTCACCTCTATTGAAAACATATAGGTTTAAGTTGGATTTGGGTTGAACCGGTCCTAAGAAAACCAAATGGTCTAGAGGGGTTGCCCAAGTCCGAAGTCTTGTCAGGCTTACCCCTGGGCCGGCCCTGTGTGGGAGCATACCGACGTTATGTCGGCGTCATGTTGTTTGCTCTGATACGCTCGGTATCCAACTCCAATGAGCTTCTTTCCATCGCTTTCGACTTTCCAAATTTTTCCGACACACTGATCGCACTCAGTCACTCTCTGGAGTGTTCTCCACAAAGGAAGGGAACTCCACCCAACACCAACATGAAGAACCGACACTTCAAAGTCGGTGCCATTTCCCAAAAGCTTTGTATCAGACACATATTAGACACGACACAGACGCTCCAAGATATATAACACAATGTCGACATATAAAGTAAAAAAAAAAAGGAAGCATCGGAAATAATTCCCCGATGATCAGTGCCTCGAGGCCATTGATGTCAGGGACAAGTTCCAAAAATGGCATCCTCTACAATATCAATACTCCATTATTTGGTATCCGATCCCTCAATAGGAACAAAAAAGGAGAGTAAAACACATTAAAAAAAAATCTACGATTAATAATTAAGAAAAATTGAAAAAAAAAAAAATCGAAAATGAGCAAAAAGTTGAACAAAGAGAGATTAGATAGAGGATCATAAAAGAGAAGCGGATCAATCAATCAATCAATTATGGTGGATATAAATGTGATTTATAATAGTGAATTCCAGTCATCTTTAGAAGGGGAAAAAAAAAAACATGATCAAATGGAAAATTGAACGGAAATAGTACTAAAAATGGCAGTAAAAGTATGAGAAGAAGAAGTAAAGAGGGAGAAATAGAGGAGACCTTGGGAGAAAGCGAAGCTATGGGTCTCCTAATTTTTTTATTTTCTTTGAGTAATCAATGGAGAGTCTCGGAGAGTAGACGACGGAAAGCAAGGTAACAGAGAGATTTTATATCTCAGACAATATTGCAAGGGTAGGTTGAGAGAGTGGAAAAGACCGTAATAACATGATGGGATTTCTGTGTCAGAATTAAGTATACAATACTAAGAGTAGTGCTACGACTACAACCAAATACTTACAACTGCTACTTGTCGTCCACGTGGTATCCACGTGACGGTCGTCTATTGGAGGAGGAGGGAGAGGTAGGATCCGGTGGCTGTCCGGGTGGCCGCCACGTGGCAGAAATACCACGTGGCAGCCATCCGTTGGTGAGAAGGTGGGGCCAGATGTGGCCCACATAGCAGAGGGAAGAGAGAGGGTTGTAAGAAGGTTGTAAGCATTTGGTAGTAAACTTAGCATTGTTGTAATAATAAAGAACTATTGTGATATTATATAAAAATAAATAAACAGTTTGAATGAAATACCAAAAAAAAATAACACATCGCCAATAACAATGGCAGTTTGAGTGTGTGCACTCATACTGTAAGTACTAAAAACAGTATGGAAACAAAAACGTTATTGGTAGTGGCGATATGGTATTCTTATGTTTTGTTTTTTGTGCTGAAAAGTACCGAGAACGTCGGTAGCATTGACGATCTAAGGCAAAACCGTCAATCGCATTGGCAGTCTAAAAAAAAAATTATTTCTTTTATAAAAATGCAGAATAGCGATAGCAATGGCAGTAGTAATAGCAGATATCAACATATATGGGAGTGTTATCTAATGCATTTCAAACATTAGATAATTCTACATTTTTTTTAGAAATCAAACATTATCTCTACGCATTTAAACATCTGAACATTATCCTAAGCATTCAAACATTAGTAGTGTTTGATTTTATTAAACATTATCTTATTCAATAAAATTAAACATTAGATATCTCTGCATTTAAAAATATATATATATTCAGACCGCCAATGCTAATGGCAGTCCTACCTCCATACCACCAATGTTAGTGCCAGTCTGGTACTTCCTATAAAAAAAACCACCATATTGTCACTACCAATGACAATTTTGCTCCCATATCGCAGTTAGTAATGGCGGTACGAGTTCATCTATTCATACCACTATTGTTATTGACGATGTGTTACTTCTTTCATATTTCATCAAGTATAATATTACTATATTTTTTTATTGTATATGTAAATTTTTTATTTTTTATATTTGTCTCCGTATCGTTTTGACCTATATACTCGACAGATGATGAAGAAGGTCATTTTATATGATCTTGGATGAAATTGTATGTTTTCTTTTATGTTTATAAACAAGTAGATGAGACATTTCATTTGATGCCGACTGTCCAAGAGATAGAAAAATTAGATATCAAAATAATATTATATATTATTTACACTTTCGTATGGTTTGGAATACTATTTGATTCATCAAAAAAATATTGTAAGACTATTTAGAGAGAGAAAAATACAATAGTATGAACAAAATTTTGTACTAATCTTGTTAGTTTATGTTTAGACCCGATAATTTTATAAGCACAGGGTTACATCACTTTGCATTTTTATAAATAATATTGGATGAACTTATTACTTTAATTTATGAACCAGGAAAAAGGTTTGAAGTACAACCAAAATATGTTAAATGTATCTGTGGGAGGGTATCAAGTTGAGTTTGAGATGATAATTATTGAAAAGTTAAACCAACAAAAAATAGCGAGCTACGTCTGATCGAAGCATGGATGGAGTTCGCCGTATAATGAAAAATAAAAAGTGAGTTAGCATTATAATAAAATGTATCTGAGTTTTTGAGAACCTTTTGAATAAAGGGTTTTACATATTTATATACTTTAATGAAGATTTTCAAAGTCTTTCTAGAAAATGTCTTATTTCAATTCACAATTTTAAGTCCATCCAAATTTTTTTTTATTGAATGTTCGTACAAGAAAAAAGGAAAAAAAAAAATTTAACATATTAGTATGTATAATTTATTTTACAAATTTATTTTAAAAACTAACAAAAATTAATTAAATTATAAATAAGATAATAAGTAAGTAAAATTATAAATAAGGTAACGTGTCGCCAATACTCTTGGCGACATGAGTGCATGCACTCATATCACCAATCACATTAACGACATGAATGCAATGCATTTTTTTAATTGTTTTCATGACTTAGATGACTTAGGAAGAAATGTTTTATTGGCGCATTTTAGTGACGAAATGGGACTTTTAGTGAAGAATGTTAATGACAAAATTAAACTTTTAGTGACAATTTCTTTCCGCCATCAACGTTGACGACATGAATGCAATGCACTCATGTCGCCTACAACATTGGCGACATGAACGCATTTTTTTTATTTTTTTCGGGACATGGGACAAAAAAATTTACTGATGCTTTTTAGTGACAAATTTGGACTTTCAGTTACGAAAATGAGACTTTTAGTGACGAATGTTAGTGACGAAAATAAACTTTTAGTGACGAATTCTTGCTTTCTCGTATGTTATCTAAGGGGAAAAAAAGACTTACATTCATGTCATCAATAGTATCACATTACCTTATTTATAATTTAACATTGTTATTATCTTATCTATAATTTAACATTGTTATTATCTTATTTATAATTTTAAAATTTTCTTGTAAGGTTTATTTTATTGCTTAGATAATAAAATAAGCAAGCTACGTCTGAGTAAAACTTGAATATGGAGTTCGTCGTATAATGCAAAGAAAGTGAGTAGCATTATAACGAAATGTATCTCGAGATTTTTAGAACCCTTTGAATAAAGGGTTCTACATATTTATATACTTTAATGAAGATTTTTAAAGTCTTCCTAGAAAATGTCTTATTTCAATTCACAATTTTAAATTCATCCAAATTTAATTTTCTTGAACGTCCGTACAAGAAAAAAAGGATTTTTTTTTTTTTTTTTACATATATGTATAATTTATTTTAAAGAATTTTTTAAAAAAGATAACAAAAATTAATTAAATTATAAATAAGATAATAAGTATGTAAAATTATAATAAGGTAACGTGTCGCCAACGCTCTTCCCAACATGAGTGCATCCACTCATGTCGCCAACCACATTGACAACATAAATGCAGTGCCTTTTTTTAATTATTTTCGTGACTTGGGTGACTTAGGAACGAAATGCTTTAGTGACGCATTTCAGTGACGAAAATGGACTTTCAGTGACGAAATAGGGCTTTTAGTGACGAATGTTAATGACGAAATTAAATCTTTAGTGACGGTTTTTTTTTTCGCCACCGACATTGACGACATGAATGCAATGCACTGTCGCCAAGAACATTGGCGACATGAACGCATTTTTTTATTTTTTTCGTGACTTGGGATAAAAAATTTACTGACGCTTTTTAGTGACAATTTGGACTTCCAGTGACGAAATGAGACTTTTAGTGACGAATGTATAGTGAGGAAAATAAACTTTTAGTGACGAATTCCTACTTTCTCGTTTATTATCTAAGAAAAAAAAGACTTGCATTCATGTCGCCAATGTTGTTGGCGACATTAGTGTCGTCGCCAATAAGATTGGCAACACATTACTTTATTTATAATTTAACATAGTTATTTTCTTATTTATAATTTTGGAAACTTTCTTGTAAGGTATATTTTTAAAAAAAATGTTTATTTTATTGCTCAATGTAATTTTTGTTCTTGCAAGGTTTAGATATCTTGGATTAAGTGTAACCATACAGGGACTCATTTATCTATAATGGTGTAGGAAATTTTATAAAGAGTTAATTGCCGAAATGGTACATGAAGACTGTAGTGTTTGTCATTTTGGTAATCGAACTTTTTTTTGGCCGAAATTGTGCATGAGCTTTGCATTTTGCCTCAATTAGTGCCTGAAGTAAATTTTGTTGTTATTTTTGGATAAAAATCGATAAAAATGGACTTGTGATGGTCACGGACCCTATTTTTAATGGTTCTTTTGTCAATTTTTTGGTTTTTGACTATAATTTTCAGAAGAATATTAGTATTCGAAGAAAATTGTTTGGATGAAAATAGTTAAAAATCGTTAAAAATAGTACTCCAAAATCAAAATTTTGATAAAATAACCATTAACAATATGGCATGTGACCATCACATGAACATTTTTATCGATTTTTATCCAAAAATACCAACGAAATTTACTTCAAGTACTAATTGAGCCAAAATGCAAAGCTCATGCACCATTTCGACCAAAAATAAATTTGATCACCAAAATGGCAAACTCACTACATTCCTCGTGTACCATTTCGACAATTAACTCTTATATAAAATATATGATGATTTTTTTTCCTTACTCTTGGAAATTTTTTGTCATAACCTATTTCTAAATATATTTCTTAAAATAAATATTAGTTAGTTAAAAAAATTTATTATTATTATTATTATTATTATTATTATTATTATTATTATCATTATTTTGCAAACTTGCCCTCAAGAAAATATGGCAATTTTTCAAACTTAGAAAGTTTGCAATGAACCCTTAGAATTTTTTTGCAATTGCATAATTCTCCATCCCACCAACCATCCATGTCTCTTGATGAACAAAGAGAGGGTGACTCACCCCTACAAACACCATTATTTGGGTGTTGGTTTATGGGAAAGAGAGAATGTCTGGGTGTATTAGGAGAAGAGGGGGGAGAAGGATCCGATACTCTTCATCTTTGTCTCCCTCACTATTCATCTCTCCATCTCTCCCTCACTTACTCTCAAGTGCTGCTACTGCTGCTGCGGCTTTGTATTGCTATCGTTGCTGCTGTGCTCTGCTATAGCCATTGCTGCTGTGGGCTGCTGCGGCTGACCCGTCGGCCGCCGGCCGACCACTGACGCCGACATCGACCCACCCCCGGTCGGTCTCCACTCTCACCTCCTCCTTGGACAACACTACCACCACTTTTTCTAGGTATAACCTGTCACGACCCGATTCCGTAGAATCGTTGAGACGTCCCCCGAATCGTGATCGCCGTGCGGGCCTGGGGTTGCGCCCGCACAAGGCTTTAATGTAAACACCCTAATTTTTTAGAATAATTTTAATGTATTTTCCCGGATTTTTCGGCATTTTGGATGAAGAACCAAGATAATTGGGAATTAAGGATTTTTTAAATACAGTTTATTGGTGTTAAAATATGATAGAAATAAGATTTTATGGTGTAAAATGGAAAACCGGACATAGGATAATTTTCAGCGAATTTATTGGATTCCGAAAACCCGTTTAAAGCCCTAAAAACTATTTATAAAGTAAAACGAATCAAACCAAACCCAAACTTGAACCAAACCGAGTCGGAGTGGGTCCGCCCAACCCGAGATTCGCTCAACCCGAACCCTAAATCCCCAAACCGGGTAGGAAACACTGTTCCGACCCGACGGCGCCGTATAAAGCCCCCTCGGGATCCGTGTAGCCCTAATCACCCCCGCCGCCTTCTTCACCTCTGCTGCCGAGACCCTCATCTCAACCCCTTGCCGCCCGTCTCAGCCCGTAACCAACCCGACTCCACCGCCATTGTGCATCCTCCGACTCCCCGTAACCGACCCGACTCCACCGCCCCTAGCCCCGCCGTACTCAGCACCCTCTTCCCTCAGCCCCATACCCGAGCCTCCACCTCTCCAACTTCGGTCGGCTGCTCATCCCCGAGCAACCCCGACCTAGCTTCCCGATCACCAGAATTACTACCACCGCCATCAACCTCCTCCTCACGACCTCGGCCTCCCCTTCGCCTCCGCAACCCTAGGCCGGCCGCCCTCTCCCAGCTCAGCCAGGGAAGCCCTAGCCCCGACACAGCGGACGCGGCCGCTCTCTGGACTCGACACAGCATCTCAGCGGACACGAGACGCGAACAGCAGACGCAGGACACGAGCGGGACACAAACAGTACCCTCGGACACGTGGAAATCAGCGTTCACGGAGCCCTGTTCAGGTACCGATTTCTCTCACCTCGTAACTCTATTTTAGTTTCCGTCAGTTGCTACGCGTAGACAATATAACCCTCTCGGTGTCCGTGCAACCCGCTCGGTGCATCGCGTCCTGTGGTGATCGCACACCGCGATCCAAAAACAGGAAAAATAATGCCCTGTTTCACCCCGGAACTGAGTGCGCCCCGCCAAACGGTACGACTTGGTCGCACGCGGTCTTTACCGAAACGTGCGCATCGTTGATACGGACGTGTGGGATTTTACAAAAGTCGATTCGGATGTGCGTGCACACCGAAATCAACGCTTATCCGCCGACACCGTCTCGTATCCGTTCTTTTTGGAACACGCTGTAACTTTGTGTACACACGTCAGATCGAGACGAAACTTGCGTCATAGGACTCGTAACAATACGCTGGTCCTATGACCCAAGTTTGGTCCGATTCTGAGAACGTTGACAAAATCGCGTATCGTGGGCCCCACAAGCTCTACTTGACGGACGATTTTGTGATCGGCTCATCGAAATCCAATTCTAAAAGTTCCGTTGGGTTTGTATCATCGTTTCTGACTTATAGACACTGAGTTTGAGGAATTTGGAGACCTTTGACCCTGACACGCTTTTCGGGGCAAAGTGGTCCACATGTGGCCCCCGCTTTGGCCCGGAAATGTCCTTTTTGCCCCTGTGTCCAAAGTGGACGTAAGAACATGCAATTCTAGCAGTTTGACATCTTCTGAGACGGTTGGTGATGTTTATTACAGCTTTTGGAGGAGTACCCACAGGATCCACTGATACTAGGACGACTGTTGATATTCAAACATCAGGCAAGTGTACCTTGCCAAACTTTACAGTCTTTATATATATTTTCCTTGCTTTATTTATGTTGCTGTGCATGCTCAACCTAGGACCGTGTGACATACTTAGCGTCCGATTATTAGTCGGGTGCCAACAATGTACCCAGTGTTGGGTACTGTCATTTAGAGATGGACATTCGTGACACTTTATATTCTCGTACTTGTCTTATCAAGTACCATACGACCCAGGACACTTGACACTGTTCATGAGACAGGATATTCCCGAGATATTCGTGGTGATTCTGTATAGGATACAGGACTTGACAGAGATACTATATTCATAGATACATATGACTTGTTGCATTAGTGATGATCCCGCTTGACATGGACATGAGACGTTATGGTCATGATATGCGTGGTTACATGGGGTGGGGAGAGACACACAGGCTACAGACTGTTTTCTATATATATCTACTACTATTATGAGGCCGTAGACTCTCGTAGCAGAGCTAGGCACATTACGTGTTATTACCACTACCGGCTCCCCGACACAGAGCTTGTAGTGGCTCAGCCTGAGTAATCGTGTTGCTCTCACTTGCATTTTCACTTAGATGGTTATTTATTTGCCCTATTTATTTCATTATCTGCTGCACTGCATTTATTTTGGCATGAGCTTTCTTGTACCTTGCTATGTCCCCTGAGGACCTGGATCCGGATTATGTCCCCAGGATTTGAGGACGAGATCTATCCCGAGGTATACGGGACCGAAGCAGAAGCTGATCCAGGAGCTGTACCGCCTTCCGAGGATGAGGTGTTAGCCGAAGACTTCTCCTGAGCATCCATGTTTCTTGCTCAGTGTTTATTTATTTATTTCAGTCATTTATTTCTGGTCTGTTGAACCATTGTATCAGATTATTTATCGGGTTGTTCCCCGAAGCACTTTGTGAGACTAGCTGATGATTTACATTCCTTATTTATTCTGTGGATCATATTTTATATCTTGTGTGGATGAGATTAGTTATGCCATGTTGTCGTAGACTTGTTTTACAACTTAAGTATGCCCTGATGGATCCATTAAATTGGGTTGTCCATCGGTGCGTGCTGCTGGCCATTATCACGCGTCCGGTCCCTCAGTATTTTGGGACTGGGGCGTGACATGGTTTTTGTGGTGGCCCATGCAGGTCTACGACTAAATTGTTCGGTTTTAACTTAGGGACCGAACCAGCTTGCCCTGAGAATAGGATAAGTTATAGGATCTCATCCATTATTTAAACCATTATTGAACTCTATACCGAACTCGAAATTGTCACTTGATTTGCATCCTGTTTGATTCCTCTGAGCGTTCTTACAGTTTATCTTTTGATTGCAAAGTAATGGATCCCAGGAACGGAGACGAGATTCCTTTGGATACACCACACGATGTTGTGGTTATATATACAGACGGAGTGACCCCAGGGGATGGAGGACAAGCATCGCAGAGCGATCAGACCGGTCAGCCTTATCCAAGGTTCCGGAGAGATGACATCCCACCTCCACCACAGTTCACTCCCCAGATGCCAGTTTTTCTGCCCGGATAAGCCATGGACGGGCAACAGATGTTCCAGATGATGTATGCCATAATGCAAGCCCAGCAGCAGATTCAGCAAGAGGCCCATCGCCAGGAGGCAGAGTATCTGAGGACCAGCCTGGTATCCGCATTGGAGCAGGCAAATCCACCAACGAGGCGAACAGCGACGGGATCTATCACCAATTTCCGTCATCTCAAGCCTCGTACATTTTCTGGCAAAGAGGGGCCAACAGAAGTTCATGAATGGCTCACTAACATTATGCATCAGTTAAGCCGCTGAACTTCCGAGAGAGAAGTGGATGACTGCAGTCAGAATGCAGTTAACTGAAAATGCACATCACTGGTGGTTAGCAGAAGAAAGGAGGCTCGGACAGGACCGAGTCACATGGGAAGAGTTCTCCAGACTCTTCCAAGAGATGTACATTCCAGCAGTTGCACGGTCAGAGCTTAGAGACAAGTTCAACTGCCTCATCCAAGGCAGTATGACAGTGGAAGAATACAATGCAGAATTTATACGCCTAAGTCGCTTCGCTCCAACATTGATCTCGATAGAGGAAGAGAAAGCTAAAAAGTTCTTTGACGGACTGAAGTTCGAGCTCCAGAGATTGATTGGCTCAGTCGCACCTACATCTTATACCGATGTCCTTGCAGCAGCACGACGCATGGAGCGCGTCACTAGAAGGGAGTCGAATCTGAAGAGGCTAAACACATCAGTACTATCCAAGACAGCACCTGGAGATTCTACAAAACGATTCCAAAGGAGTATACCAGAGAGAGCAGCACACAGGGCCATATCTCTTCCTACCTGTCACCACTGCGGCAAGGTAGGACACATTGAGAGAGAGAGAGTGCAGGCGTAAGTTGGGACTATGCCTACTTTGTGGATCAGACCAGCATCTATCCAGAGACTGCACTAAACATAGAGAGGGAGCACCGAGACTAGCCTTGCCTGTACCACGACCAGCTTATCCAGCAGTAGGAGCACAGCAGACAGGAGCTGGAGGAGTTAGACCACCAGCTACAGGGGGCTACCAGCAGAGACCACCACTGGCACCATAGGCAGCCCTATTTCAGCAGCAGCAGCAGCAGAGAGGTCCAGCTCAGGGAAAAGGCCAGGCATTCACATTAGCTGTTGAGCAGGAAGCTACTGCAGACGAGGTCATCGCAGGTACTATTTTAGTAGCTTCATTACCAGCTGTAGCATTATTTGATTCTGGAGCATCGTATTCATTTATAGCAGCTAGCTTTGTAGCCACCCATAGAGTAGCTACCGCACCCCTTCCGAAGATGAAGAGGATTCTTACGGGAATTATTTCGGTTAGTGACGTTTGTAGATCATGTTCTGTAGTAGTTTGTGGAAGAGAGATGCGGGCTCAATTTCTGATATTTTTTATGCCGGATTATGATGTCGTACTTGGTATGGACTGGTTAAGTCAGTACCATGCGACTCTTGATTGCCGACTTGGGCGGGTTATATTTAGACCGCCTGGACATCCAGAATTCGAGTTTCTTCGAGGAGTAGTAGAATAAGGAGTTCAGCCTACTCTTAGGGTACTATCTGTAGAAGGGGAGACAGGTTACCCAAGAGTCATATCAGAATTTGTGGACGTATTTTCTGATAATCTTCCAGGTTTACCCCCTGATCGGGAAATAGAATTCACAATAGACTTAACTCCAGGAGCAGAGCCTATCACTTCATCAGTATATCGGCTAGCACCAAAGAAGTTAGTGGAGTTGAAAGAACATGTTGATGATCTTCTGGAGAAGGGTTTCATTCTGCCCAGTGTTTCACCTTGGAGAGCACCCATATTGTTTGTGCCAAAGAAGGATGGAACAGTACGGTTATGCATTGACTACAGGACACCGAATGCTGTGACCATCAAGAACAGGTATCCCTTACCACGCATTGATGATCTATTCGATCAATTGAGTGGTGCAAGGGTATTCTCGAAGATTGACCTTAGATCCGGCTACCATCAGATCAAAGTAAGGAAGGAAGACATCCCGAAGACAGCTTTCAGGACCAAGTATGGACATTATGAGTTCTTGGTAATGCCGTTTGGTTTAACCAATGCGCCAGCAGTGTTTATGAGTTTAATGAACAAAGTCTTCCATCAGTTCTTAGATAAATTTGTGGTTGTGTTCATCGACGACATTCTCATATATTCCAAGAGCCATGAAGAGCACGAGGAGCATCTCAGAATCGTGTTAGAGACCTTGAGACAGGAGAAGTTATACGCCAAACTTAGTAAGTGTGAGTTCTGTATGGACAAAGTGCCTTTCTTGGGACATATCATCTCAGGAGAAGGACTTTCAGTGGATCCAGAGAAAGTTGCGGCAATAGAGACTTGGCCTACACCCACATCAGTTGCAGAGGTGAGAAGTTTTCTCGGACTCGCGGGATATTACCGAAGGTTCATAGAAAATTTCTCAAGGATTGCAGAACCGGTGACGAAGCTGACACGTAAAGAGCAGGAGTTTATATGGACAAAAGACTGCCAGAAGGCTTTTGAAGAATTGAAGAGAAGATTGACAACAGCACCTGTCTTGACTCTTCCTTCAGGGTCAGGAGATTTTGTTGTTTATAGTGATGCATCAGGTACTGGATTAGGATGTGTTCTGATGCAACATGGCAAAGTCATTGCTTATGCATCAAGACAGTTGAAGGTCCACGAGAAGAACTACCCAACACACGATCTGGAGTTAGCAGCAGTTATCTTTGCATTGAAGATTTGGAGGCACTACCTTTATGGGGAGAAAGTGGACATCTTTACAGATCACAAAAGTCTGAAGTATGTATATACTCAGAAGGAGCTTAACATGAGGCAAAGGCGTTGGCTTGAATTAATGGTAGATTTTTTGAATTAATGGTAGATTTTGACATAGATCTGCAGTACCATCTGGGAAAGGCGAATGTTGTAGCAGACGCACTGAGCAGGAAGCCTACGGCTTATTTCTTGACGATGCAGCCCGAGTTATTGAGAGATCTACAGGAGCTTCAGATAGAGGTTGTCTTACCAGGACATAATGGCTTGATGGCTAATCTTGAAATTAAGTCATCACTCGTGGAGAAGATTAAGGAGGCATTGCCCACCGATGCTAGATTTAGAAGGTTGAAAGAGAGGACGGAAGCAGGCATGCAGACAGGACTTCGCATACACAAAGACGGGACATTGAGGTTTGGAAATCGCCTGTACGTTCCAAATGGAGAATTGAGGCAGGAGTTAATGATGGAAGCACATAGCTCTATGTACTCTGTTCACCCAGGAGGAACCAAGATGTACCGAGACTTGAGACAGTATTACTGGTGGCATGGAATGAAAAGGGAGATTGCAAGATTTGTGGCCAAATGCTTAGTCTGCCAGCAAGTAAAGGCCGAGCATCAGAGGACTGCAGGTATGTTACAGCCGCTTCCTATACCAGAATGGAAGTGGGAGCATATCACGATGGATTTTGTCATAGGATTTCCGAGGAGCCCCAGCGGAAGAGACGCAGTATGGGTTATAGTGGATCGACTCACTAAATCGGCACATTTCTTGCCATTTAGAGTTGGACAGTCCACAGAGGTACTAGCCGACATGTATATGCGACAAATTGTCAAATTACATGGAGTGCCTGTTAGTATTGTATCGGATCAAGATTCGAGATTTATATCTCATTTCTGGAGAAGCATACAAGAGAGTCTGGGCACCAGACTCAAATTCAGCACGGCATACCACCCACAGACAGATGGCTAATCGGAGCGCACCATTCAGATCTTGGAGGACATGTTACGATCATGTATGCTAGACTTTGGAGGATCTTGGGAAGATTATTTGCACTTAATAGAGTTCTCCTACAATAACAGTTATCAGGCCAGCATTCAGATGTCACCATTCGAAGCTTTATACGAAAGGAAGTGCAGATCGCCTATATGTTGGAGTGACATTGGTGAACGTCAAATACTGGGTCCAAAATTGGTAACGCAGACAGTGGAAAAGGTAAAACAGATCCAGAATTATCTTCGAGCAGCTCAAGACAGACAGAAGCATTGGGCAGATACGCACAGACGTCCCCTAGAGTTTAAAGAAGGAGAGCACGTGTTCTTGAGGATTTCGCCCACTCGTGGTACTATCAGATTCGGGAGCAGAGGCAAGTTGAGCCCAAGGTATATTGGGCCATTTGACATTCTAGAGCGCGTTGGTGAGGTGGCTTATCGTCTTGTATTACTACCATCCTTGGAGGGAGTGCATGACGTATTCCACGTCTCACAGCTGCGAAGGTACGTGACCGACCCAAGTCACATAGTCGATCATTCAGAGATCGCAGTAGGCCCAAGCTTGAGATATGAAGAACAACCAGTTGGCATCCTCGACGTCAGTGAGAAGACATTACGGGGACAGACAATCAGACTGGTTCGTGTAGCATGGAAACATCATTCTCTTGGAGAATCAACTTGGGAACGAGAAGATAGTATGCGCCAGCGTTACCCCCACTTGTTCGAGGAGACAGTTGTAAACTAAGCAACCTTGTATTTCCATAACTCTTTCTTAGTAGCTTATTCTTTGATTGCGAGGACGCAATCCTTTTAAAGAGGGAAGATTGTAAACACCCTGATTTTTCAGAATAATTTTAATATATTTTCCCGAATTTTTCGGCATTTTGGATGAAGAACCAAGATAATTAGGAGATAAGGATTTTTTAAATACAGTTTATTGGTGTTAAAATATGATGAAAATAAGATTTTATGGTATAAAATGGAAAACCGGACATAGGATAATTTTCGGCGAATTTATTGGATTGCGGAAACCCGTTTAAAGTCCTAAAAACTATTTATAAAGTAAAACGAATTAAACCAAACCCAAACTTGAACCAAACCGGGTCGGAGTGGGTCCGCCCAACCCGAGATCCGCTCAAGCCGAACCTAAATCCCCAAACCGGGTCGAAAATACTGTTCCGACCCGACGGTGCCGTATAAAGCCCCCTCGGGATCCGTGTAGCCCTAATCACCCCCGCCGCCTTCTTCACCTCTGCCGCCGAGACCTCGTCTCAACCCCTCGCCGCCCGTCTCAGCCCGTAACTGACCCAACTCCACCGCCGCTGTGCATCCTCCGACTCCCCGTAACCAACCCGACTCCACCGCCCTAGCCCCGCCGTGCTCAGCACCCTCTTCCCTCAGCCCCATACCCAAGCCTCCACCTCTCCAACTCCGGTCGGCTGCTCATCCCCGAGCAACCCCGACCTAGCTTCCCGATCACCAGAATTACTACCACTGCCATCAACCTCCTCCTCACGACCTCAGCCTCCCCTTCGCCTCCGCAACCCTAGGCCGGCCGCCCTCTCCCAGCTCAGCCAGGGAAGCCTTAGCCCCGACACAGCGGACGCGGCCGCTCTCTGGACTCGACACAGCGTCTCAGCGGACACGAGATGCGAACAACAGACGCAGGACACGAACGGGACACAAACAGTACCCTCGGACACGTAGAAATCAGCGTTCACGGAGCCCTATTCAGGTACCGATTTCTCTCACCTCGTAACTCCGTTTTAGTTTCCGTCAGTTGCTACGCGTAGACGATATAACCCTCTTGGTGCTCGTACAACCCGCTCGGTGCATCGCGTCCTGTGGTGATCGCACACCGCGATCCAAAAATAGAAAAAACAACGCCCTATTTTACCCCGGAACTGAGTGCGCCCCGCCAAACGGGACGACTTGGTCGCACGCGGTCTTTACCGATACGTGCGCGTCGTTGATACGAACGTGTTCGCAGAAGTCGATTCGGATGTGCGTGCACACCGGAATCAACGCGTATCCGCCGACACCGTCCCGTATCCGTCCTTTCTGGAACACGCTGTAACTTTATGTACATATGTCAGATCGAGACGAAACTTACGCCATCGGACTCGTAGCAATAGGCTGGTCCTGTGACCCAAGTTTGGTCTGATTCTGAGAACGTTGACAAAATCACGTATCGTGGGCCCCACAGGCTCCATTAGACGGGCGATTTTGTGATCGGCTCATCGAAATCCAATTCTGGAAGTTCCGTTGGGTTTGTATCATTGTTCCTGACTTGTAGACACTGAGTTTGAGGAATTTGGAGACCATTGACCCTGACACGCTTTTCGGGGCAAAGTGGCCCACATGTGGCCCCCGCTTTGGCCCGGAAATATCCTTTTTGCCCCTGTGTCCAAAGTGGACGTAAGGACAGGCAATTCTAGCAGTTTGACATCTTCTGAGACGGTTGGTGATGTTTATTACAGCTTTTGGAGGAGTACCCGCAGGATCCACTGATACTAGGACGACTGTTGATATTCAAACATGAGGCAAGTGTACCTTGCCAAACTTTGCAGTCTTTATATATATTTTCCTTGCTTTATTTATATTGATGTGCATGCTCAACCTAGGACCGTGTGACGTACTTAGCGTCCGATTATTAGTCGGGTGCCAACACTATACGTAGTATTGGGTACTGTCATTTAGAGATGGACATTCGTGACACTTTATATTCTCGTACTTGTCTTATCAAGTACCATACGACCCAGGACACTTGATACTGTTCATGAGACAGGATATTCCCGAGATATTCGTGGTGATTCTGTATAGGATATAGGACTTGACAGAGATACTATATTCATAGATACATACGACTTGTTGCATTAGTGATGATCCCGCTTGACATGGACATGAGACGTTATGGTCATGATATGCGTGGTTACATGGGGTGGGGAGAGACACACAGGCTACAGGCTATTTTCTATATATATCTACTACTATTGTGAGGCCGTAGACTCTCGTAGCAGAGCTAGTCACATTACGTGTTATTACCACTACCGGCTCCCCGACACAGAGCTTGTAGTGGCTCAGCCTGAGTACTCGTGCTGCTCTCACTTGCATTTTCACTTAGATGGTTATTTATTTGCCCTATTTATTTCATTATCTGCTGCACTGCATTTATTTTGGCATGAGCTTTCTTGTACCTTGCTATGTCCCCTGAGGACCTGGATCCGGATTATGTTCCCAGGATTTGAGGACGAGATCTATCCCGAGGTATACGGGACCGGAGCAGGAGCTGATCCAGAAGCTGTACCGCCTTCCGAGGACGAGGTGTTAGCCGAAGACTTCTCCTGAGCATCCATGTTTCTTGCTCAGTGTTTATTTATTTATTTCAGTTATTTATTTCTGGTCTGTTGAACCATTATATCAGATTATTTATCGGGTTATTCCCCGAAACACTTTGTGAGACTAGCTGATGATTTACATTCCTTATTTATTTTGTGGATCATATTTTATATCTTGTGTGGATGAGATTAGTTGTGCCATATTGTCGTAGACTTGTTTTACAGCTTAAGTATGCCCTGATGGATCCATTAAATTGGGTTGTCCATCGGTGCGTACTGCTGGCCATTATCACGCGTCCGGTCCCTCGGTATTTTGGGACTGGGGCGTGACATTTAATGATTTGCATAACAAGCACATATTCAGAGTATGCAGATAAATTGAAACACAGATTTGAAACATGGAAAAGTTCTCTTTATTGATAATGAACATCTATTACAAACTCTTGAACGAGTCAGCTAATTTGCCGTACGGGCTTACAAAAGTGTTGACTCAAAATGAGATAGCAGTCCTGTACATTATATCCCTTTACTAAACTTCAAAATGATATAGACCTCCGGGCTGGAGGACGGCTTTGCCACGAAGCTGCATTGTATATAAAGTTGCAAGCTTCTTCCTTCAAAATGCTTCAAGGGGGCGCTATCAGGATGCGCCTACAGCTGGACTGGATCGGGGAAGACGACTTCGGCTCCTCGCTCGGTTCGCCTTATGGCGGAGAACCTGTTTCAATGAGGGTCAGCATGTCGAAATATACTGGTGAAGGCGAGCTAACCGAACTATACCAATCAACACGTTGTTTTTATGAAGCATGCATATTTTGTGGATTTCTATCTTGCCTTAGTTCATTTACAAGCCACAGTATATATATATGATAGTGAAATGAACTTGCCACCGTTCGGTGGATTTTACCTGACCGTCTGAACCACCTGCACAATACTTACCATGCCTTCCCTGCCATGAAGACACAAGTTAGTTTGCAACAGGTTTAAATATACACGAGGATCACTGGCATGATTGCCATAATGGACACTAGTTTATGACGAAGATGGTTTGCTACGTGCAAGAACGTGAGGCGCCGCATACCATCCCGTCCAAGTACGTGAGACTAAACGTTAGTTCCGTCCAGAGCCGGAACGGTGCCAGTGCCCCAGCAGCTGCCCGCAGGAACTATACCTTGTGCACAAGTTATCCGTGATCGCACATTAACAATCATTCGCCCGGAGGCTACGTTATTCGCCCTGAGGCTACGTTATTCACCCTGAGGCTACATGAGTACAAGACAAGCAGTATTGCATGATTCATTTATATTGCATCTACGTTCAATTCATGCATTCAGGATATAGCTTTGTACATTCAAACTTGCATCTATGCATATGATAAACATTCCGAACGAACAAGCATGCAAAGATATAATCGTTCACAAGTTTAATTGACAAGCAATACAATTCAAGTCTATTCCCATTTTTATCTTGGTATCTTTTATTATTTCTTGGTATCGTTTGATCGAGGCAAAGGAGAATGTAAAATTTTAGGGTATGAAGCTTGGAAGCAGGGCTAGCTAATCGAGTTGGTAGCCACTCACTTAGATGGTTGGAAGGGAGAAGGAAAGAGGCGCTTCACGACTCCGCTCGCAAGCCGCCTACTGCTCGTTCACCTGCATCACGAACAGCTCGATCAATACTTTTTCCACTCTTTCCAAATTTGAAATTGAAGTGCAGTTCAATGAACGAAAACAATGAAACTCATCGAAACCGTTCAAGGAAAACAAGCAAATGCCAAAACCAACTCAAAGCACGAAAGCAACAAGCGACATCGAAATCCGAGGCAATAAAAGATAGCAGCGGAGAGGTCCCTCCTGACTCTGCCGCTAAGCCGATCCTTGGGGCGCGGTCCACTGAATATGGGAATCAATTCCGAAGAAATAAATCCATAATGAGGACGAGTTCTTATTTCAATCTATCCCGATCGAACGATACTGTTTGTGTTTCTTAGCCGCGCTCCCCGCACCGGGGGAACGGGGCGCTACATAACCCTCTCTTACACTCCCAATTTCTTTCAATTGAAAATCTAGGTTAGATCCTTCCTAATGAGGAATTTATTTTGAGTTATGTATATCCCATCTTGAGTCTTAGGACTATCAACTGGAAGAAGTGAAGGAAATCAAGAGGAATTTTTTTCAATCAAGGGAAAACAAAACTAGGCAAGCCATTTTCCTATTCTCAAAATTTAGTTCACTTGTGTGATTATTCACATTTGAACCAAAATTGCTTCTGAAATTTATTATATTTTATTTTTATTATTCTGAAATTTATGGTAGTTTCTAAATAATTATGAGGATGCGGACACAAGACTTGAACACGGTATAGTATAATTGATACTACTATAATTTCTAGTCTTGATAAATTGAATGTGTTATACAAAATTCCTATATAGATATGATATTATCATTTTAAATAAAGGCAAGGATTTTTATTATAGTGTAATTTACTAAATATATAAATTGCGTGCATAAACGTAAAATTTATACTTGTGAATGCTTTAGGAAAATGATCATTAGTTTGTGAATTATGGGGAGGCTCAATATATATAAAAATTTCATAAAATTGTGAATATAGATGCTTGTGCTTGTTTTTATATAAATAAGAAATCATATAGAGTAGAAAATGAAGAAACGCATATTATACTCCTTTATGGAAGGACTATTGTTCATGGATTTAACTATATGTCTACAAATTATAGCTTATTATATACATACATGAACATTCTCTATGTAATTCCACTTTTCTTTTGAAACTCATAAAATGGTCTTTTATTTTATTAAATTTGATATATATATTAAATCTGTCTATATATATATATATATATATATATATATATATATATATATATATATATATATATATATATATATATATATATATATATATAATTAGCTTAGTTTATTTTATTTTGTAGCTAAAACAAGTAAATTTAAATACTATGTATTAAGGTAACCTATTACTATATTTTTACTAAATGTTAAAACATTGATTTTATATTTCTAAGAAGGTTTTTGAAGACAAAAATTAATTTAATTATGTTTTTTATAAAGTTTTATCTCAATGGAAATTATCGCAACAAAATAATGGTTTGTGTCTTATGCTAGTAAGGAGATTACTACTTTGTGGAAATATAGATTTAAAACTTTATTAAAGTATATCAATTATCACTGTTTAAATGATCAACATCTTACAAATAATTTTTTTCCTATAACTGAAGTCTATATTAGGGTCAATGGTTATGTAAAGTATTGTCTAATTTTCTTGTTTAAGTTTGGAATCTGGTAATAGATGCTGCAAAAACATGGATTGCTTGATCGAGATAAAAGCAATCATTATAAACAAGTCTTGGTGAGATGTTTTATCTTTTAAAAGTTGTACTTTAGCAATTATATTAAATGCGTACGATTCCGGTGTAGAGAGTCGCTCCATCGAAGGGGTCGGCGTACCCAGAAATTCTACGGAGGGTTGCTCCGGGTCTTTTATGTTTAAATTGTGAAATTTTCGGAGTCCAAAATACGAAGGAGACTCTGCCAAAATTTTCAAGAAATTTTAGAGATAGTCGTTTTCAAAAAAATCCGAATAATCAATTATTCTCTGTTATGAATTAAAAATTTTAATTTAGAATTAAACCCTAAAATCCTTAGATTACGAATTTGTCTAAATTTAGGACGCGTAGGACACTTTTACACATGCACGAAAGTGCAACAAAATCATCATTGTTATATATATTCCAGGTGTGGAATATGATTTCCATGTTTTTGAAAAAAAAATTGCCATTTGGAATAGCATCTGTCACGCCCCGATCTCCCGCAGGCAATCGGCCGTTCCCGCTAGGCGGAAATCACCCTCGCCAGCGCTCCCGCGGAACGATCGCTTAACCCATCCGGGCGTGATGCCGCACGAGCGTGAGCCACGCCCGTGCAAGGCCATGGTTCATTGGCTGGCGGCAAGAGTTCTAAGCCACAGGGTCGCACAGATTGTCCGAGTGCAGCGGAGTCATGAACGCATAGGCGATCGGTAACAGGTTCACTGAGTCGACAAATATAGCGGAAGCATTGAAACACAAGTTTGAAGTAAGCAACTCTTTATTGATATAAACATGTGTTACAGGCGGCGTATAGCCGAGATTACAAGTCGCTCAAGCCTCTCTCTCTGAAACAGTAAAGCGTGCCAAGTGGCTACAATTGTGGATGATTGTACAGGCGATGTTTAGGCGATGTTCACAACATTATGTCTTGTATATGCGCTTCAGTCCCGGACGCACCGTTGCAAGGCTTCAGAGGGAACTCCTGGCCTTTGCACGCATGAAGGAGGCATCCGTACCGCACGAGGTTCTCCCGCACCCTGTATACAAACTGGTGGATTATCAGTATATTGAATGCACTGGTGGGAAAGCTACTCGCCCGCTCGACAAATCCAAACACGTAATACAGGTTTCGTGCACAACTATTAAGTTGTCTTTCTAGTTGCCTTAGGATCAGTTTCATGCAATATTGAATAGCTTATCGTGTCGGGCAGTGCGCCGTGCGATGTTTGAGGAAACACGGCGAGACTTACCAACTTACCATTTCTCCTTCCCTGTCCAAGGCAAACATTGTTAATTTAAGCAGGGCATGTATACACATTCAGGAGGCATAACATATGCAAACAAGAGTATTTATTTCAAGATCGTTCAGGTGTTTGGTTGTTCTTGATGCTATACGATGCCTCGCACGCGGATAGCCGCTAAGCGAGGATGATTTGTTTATCTTTTATTTACAAGCAAGCATGCAATAAGTTAAGTACAAGGCGATCACTGGCGTATGCCATATGGATGGTATAGTCTAGACGAGATGGTTTGCAACAAAGAACAAGAGGCGCTGCAAGCCATTTCGACGAACAAGAGACTATTTAGTCTAGACGAGAATGCTTTGCAACAAAGTACAAGAGGCGCTGCAAGCCATTCCGCCGAACAAGAGACTAAGAACAATTGGTCTCGCCCGGACCGGGTCGATGC
Organism: Iris macrosiphon; assembly: GCA_036927795.1. NCBI lineage: Eukaryota > Viridiplantae > Streptophyta > Magnoliopsida > Asparagales > Iridaceae > Iris > Iris macrosiphon. The sequence continues at coordinate 213,155,708 of JAYESA010000004.1, forward strand.
CAGTGCCCCAGCATCGCCCGCGAGACCGTTACCCTGTGCACTGGTTGTCCATGATCGTACGGGGCCTTGGTTGGGGCAACAAGAGTACAAAACAAGAGTACAAGACAAGAGGCAAGCTGTTGAGGCAACAATAGTACAAGACAAGATGCATTGCCTGTTTCGTTGTTCAGTAACTGTCTTTTGCCTTGATGTAATTCTCCTGGGGCGGAGATTGCCTTGGTGACCTAGCGGTCCCGAATACTTGCAAGTTCGTTCAGGCACGGAACGACTACGTAGTAGTCTCCCGGGGTTTGGATGAAAATACGGTAACAATCAAGCAGACAAGCATGCGTTCTAAGGAACATAATCAGCACGTTTGCTCGGGCCCGAAGGTAGTCCGAGAGATGAAACCGTTAAGGGACTTAGCATGCGAGGGTCTGAATATAAGCAGTATTTCATTTTCCATGTTCTAGCAAGCAATACAAGTTGGGATTATTCCCTTAGCTAGGTGCATTGGATTTATTAGCATGCAGGGGGTTATCACCTAGCGACTAGCATGAATATTCCAGATTTTATGTGTGCTGGCTAAGCAAAGACAAGTTCACCGTAGCCACCCACCTTAGCGATAATTTGCCTCGGTAGAGCGATACGTCTGAGCGAGCCTCTGAAAGCCTAAGCTGAATTCCTGTAGGGGCAAGTCTGGATATCCTTTGTTTCTTAATCGAGGCAAAGTCGGTCGGGACAGCTGCACGATTGCCGATTGAGTCGGCAATCCGCTTGAGCGGAATAAGGTGTTACATCCTACCCAACATAGAAAAAGTCTCGTCCTCGAGACTTACTAAGGACAAGCAGTATTCTAGGGTTGAGGCAATCCTAGACAAGTCGTTGTACTTGTTCATTTGGATATTCACTTGCATAAGCTTCGAAATCAGCATATCGCTTAGACTGGATCGTGCGCACTTTTGAAGTGCACTTCTAGCGTGAACACGTCAACCAGCTTAGTGATAGCGAAGTCTCAGCACTCGAGTTTCACCTTTTCCTAAGTCTTGGATGGTGCACTAGTTCAAGGCGTCCCTCGAATAGATACATTCAATCAAACTTAGAGTTAGTGAAAATCGGACAAGCTACTAGCGATACTCTCAAAGGGTTCACACAGGTTGGCACAAAGGCCACTCGCAGCATATAACCAGACAAGCAAGCATATCATTCAAAACATATTTTGAAAGTATTTAGACTTATTGTTGGAACATCCCATCGAGGCATTGAGAGAGAGCGTGCACATAACCCACGAACGAGCTTTCGAAACAGAGATATCGAATCAAAGTCCAAAGGCGTAGAAGCCAGGCTCTGATACCAACATGTCATGCCCCGATCTCCCGCAGGCAATCGACCGTTCCCGCTAGGCAGGAATCACCCTCACCAGCGCTCCCGCGGAACGATCGCTTAACCCATCCAGGCGTGATGCCGCACGAGCGTGAGCCACGTCCGTGCAAGGCCATGGTTCATTGGCTGGCGGTAAGAGTTCTAAGCCATAGGGTTGTACAGATTGTCCGAGTGCAGCGGAGTCATAAACGCATAGGCGATCGGTAACAGGTTCACTGAGTCGACAAATATAGCAGAAGCATTGAAACACAAGTTTGAAGTAAGCAACTCTTTATTAATATAAACATGTGTTACAGGCGGCGTATAGCCGAGATTACAAGTCGCTCAAGCCTCTCTCTCTGAAACAGTAAAGCGTGCCAAGTGGCTACCATTGTGGATGATTGCACAGGCGATGTTTAGGCGATGTTCACAATATTATGTCTTGTATATGCGCTTCAGTCCCGGACGCACCGTTGTAAGGCTTCAGAGGAAACTCCTGGCCTTTGCACGCACGAAGGAGGCATCCGCACCGCACAAGGTTCTTCCGCACCCTGCATACAAACTGGTGGATTATCAGTACATTGAATGCACTGGTGGGGAAGCTACTCGCCCGCTCGACAAATCCAAACACGTAATACAGGTTTCGTGCACAACTATTAAGTTGTCTTTCTAGTTGCCTTAGGATCAGTTTCATGCAATATTGAATAGCTTATCGTGTCGGGCAGTGCGCCGTGCAATGTTTGAGGAAACACGGCGAGACTTACCAACTTACCATTTCTCCTTCCCTGTCCAAGGCAAACATTGTTAATTTAAGCAGGGCATGTATACACATTCAGGAGGCATAACATATGCAAACAAGAGTATTTATTTCAAGATCGTTCAGGTGTTTGGTTGTTCTTGATGCTATACGATGCCTCGCACGCGGATAGCCGCTAAGCGAGGATGATTTGTTTATCTTTCATTTACAAGCAAGCATGCAACAAGTTAAGTACAAGACGATCACTGGCGTATGCCATATGGACGGTATAGTCTAGACGAGATGGTTTGCAACAAAGAACAAGAGGCACTGCAAGCCATTCCGACGAACAAGAGACTATTTAGTCTAGACGAGAATGCTTTGCAACAAAGTACAAGAGGCGCTGCAAGCCATTCCGCCGAACAAGAGACTAAGAACAATTGGTCTCGCCCGGACCGGGTCAATGCCAGTGCCCCAGCATCGCCCGCGAGACCGTACCCTGTGCACTGGTTGTCCATGATCGAACGGGGCCTTGGTTGGGACAACAAGAGTACAAGACAAGAGTACAAGACAAGAGGCAAGCTGTTGAGGCAACAATAGTACAAGACAAGATGCATTGCCTGTTTCGTTGTTCAGTGACTGTCTTTTGCCTTGATGCAATTCTCCTGGGGCGGAGATTGCCTTGGTGACCTAGCGGTCCCGAATACTTGTAGGTTCGTTCAGGCACGGAACGACTACGTAGTAGTCTCCCGGGGTTTGGATGAAAATACGGTAACAATCAAGCAGACAAGCATGCGTTCTAAGGAACATAATCAGCACGTTTGCTCGGGCCCGAAGGTAGTCCGAGAGATAAAACCGTTAAGGGACTTAGCATGCGAGGGTCTGAATATAAGCAGTATTTCATTTTCCATGTTCTAGCAAGCAATACAAGTTGGGATTATTTCCTTAGCTAGGTGCATTAGATTTATTAGCATGCAGGGGGTTATCACCTAGCGACTAGCATGAATATTCCAGATTTTATGTGTGCTGGCTAAACAAAGACAAGTTCACCGTAGCCACCCACCTTAGCGATGATTCGCCTCGGTAGAGCGATACGTCTGAGCGAGCCTCTGAAAGCCTAAGCTGAATTCCTGTAGGGGCAAGTTTGGATATCCTTTGTTTCTTAATCGAGGCAAAGTCGGTCGGGACAGCTGCACGATTGCCGATTGAGTCGGCAGTCCGCTTGAGCGGAATGGGGTGTTACAGCATCGTTAAGCGTGATACCCCGAGTACACAAAAATGGAATTTTATTGGATATTTGACATTTCTGCGAAAGACGAAACGATTTATTAAAATGTGAAATTCTCGCAAATATGTAATCTCTGACACACAAACAGAGAATTCAAAGCAGGAATTATAATTCAATTTAATATGATTGTTAGATTAGAAATGATTGTAAGTTTTTATATATGCATTGGGATGGTAGAGAACATTTGGATCACCCCGTCGAACTCTTAGCAATATTTATTTTAAAAATTGATCAGTAGTTTTCGTCATACGTATGGCCATTCGATAACCGCAGTGAGGCTTAGCTCACTTATTTTCCATTTGATCTGAATTTTAAAAGAGATCGAATTCGACTATTGTATATGTCCAATGTTGTCCTTTGTTCTGAATTCTTGGAAAATTTTAAGATATTCGACAATTAATCTTATTTTCACATGATCCAAATTTTCTGAAATAAAAAAAATTCGGCAATTGTTTATATCATGTGTTTATCGCATTTTTATGTGATTTAATATTAATGTTGTTGACACAATGTTGTCAAAACACCTGTGGAAATTGGAATCTAAGCACCATCCGCCAAAAAATTGCCTGATCCCTGGTAAATGGGATTATTATCGGGACAATAGGTGTTGACGGTGGTCTGAAAGCGTCCTCTAAAATTTGTATCTGCATATAGGAATATTTGTACTGTGAGTTGTGGTTGTGACTTGTGATTGGACACTTTGTAGAATATGATTAATTAGAGTTATAAAACTCATATTTCAAGTTTACACTATAAATTCTTCAAAAAAAATATTTCTCAAAATTTTCTTATTATTATTTATTCATTTTCTAATTAACTTTTCTTACAACATCATCTCTTTATTTTATCTTTATGTCCGTCTTTGACATAAGGGCTTGCTAGTCGTTCTGACGACCTAGTTTTTGTCCACTAGGAATTGAAGAAAATGAAGAAGAAGCACTACCTCTTTTTAGCATCGACGATGTCGATGAATAATGAAAGACGACTTTTGGGGATAAATCAGTTTAAGAACGTTTGTGACTGAATATGTAAATTAAACTTTTTAGGAAAAGACTTGATGATGTAAATATTAAAATGTATAAATATGGATGTTTTAGAATGTAGTCTTATTGTCCTGTACTTATCCTAGAACTTACATGCGACAATCGTAGGTATGATACCAATAGTATTGTACGGGTGCGTAGCCTGGGGATGCATTATTGTACCTGAATTCCGTATTATGGGAACCAGGGCGTGACACGTATTTTTGGTGGTGGCCCATGCAGGTCCTAGTCATCTTCCTAGCGGTCTAAGTTTTCTAGAACAAAACCTATAGGAATCATATACAAATAAATTTAAGGATTCCAAAAAGGTTAAAAATCTTATGACTGTGGAAGACAAGATATTTGAATCCGAACCTTAGGATGAAGATATAGGGTAATATTAAAGATTGAAAGAGGAAATAAAATGGGATGATATTGCTCTGGAGATTTATTTTAAATCTTGTATTGTACTAAAGATTTATTCCAGTATTTATGATTATGACATCCTATTTCCAGCCAATTGACTCTAGAATTTGTTCTAAGTGTAGGTTATGGAGCGCTTTATACCATGTATAATTTGGGACAATAGAAAATGTACCTTATATGGGTATGAACAATACGTAAGAGAAGAGTGGAAAGTACCAGACGACTACAATCTTCTCGTCCGTTTGGTATACTTTAAAATTCAAAGACCAATAGTTATTGATATTGAGGATGGAGCACAAATATACCATAAAATTGAAGTATATTGCATATTTTTCCTGAAAAGATGAGACACATCCTCCTACCCAAAGATAGAAGGGTGTGGGGAGACTCTAGACGAATGGAGGGAACTAAATTCCTATGCTAAAATCCTCAAGGAGGAGGATGTGTATTTAAAAATGGGGTTTCTTTGTTGTGAAGAGGGAAAAATTTTTGTCTGTTGTGTACCTTTTTGTAGAAACAGTTGATGTAAATATAAGTTAGTAAGGACGAAAGTGTAGGAGTGTAAGATAGTATGTAAGATAGTCTGTACTCTCTGAAGCATATTTGTATTACCTTTTGACATAGTGAATGAAATATGTTTGTCTTTTATCTGATTTTGCAATTGATATTAGTTTTATAATTTCAATTTCAATTTCGCATAACCTCGGATAATGGATGTACTGAGGTATTCCAAAAGGTCTAAGAAACCAATACGCCGCAAGTTCAACTTGCACAATCTACCTCTGCAAAGATATTGGAGCGCTTAGAGGTTGAGCCAACACCTAGAACATGAACGATTATGAACTTCAGGAAACTCAATCCTCCTGTAAACCCCCTGATTTTTTAGGATTTTTAAAACAGGATTTTTCAGAATTTTCGGGGATTTTTCGGGAATTTTTACTAATTAAAAACAAGATATTTTTGGCCTTTAAATAAATTAAATATTTTTAAAATATATTAAAATATTATAAAAATAATATTTTTGGGTGTAAAATAAAATATTGGACTTAGGATAATTTTTCTGGAATTTATTGGACCCCGAACCTATTTTTAAATCCCTAAAATCTATTTTTAAATTTTAACCCTGAACCCGGTTCACTAAACCAACCCAAACCCAACCCCCTCAGCCGCGGGTCGGATTCGGGTCAAACCCGCGACCCAAACCCGTGACCCGAACCCGTTTTCAGCCCTAGCGGGTCGTGCCGGGTCTGCACGACCCGCACCCGCCTCTGACCCGACCCGCCTGACCACTTCCCCCACGACCCGCGCCCCGCTCGGCCATGCGCCGCGCCGCCCGTGCTTCCCGGCCGCCCCGCCCGTTCCGCTGGTCCCACTCCCCCGCGACCTCCGCCTCCCCCGCCACGCCGCCGCCTAGCTCGACCGACCCCCGCTCCCCTCAGCCCATATAACCCCAGCCCCTTCCTCCCTCCGGCCAACACCAATCCCCCCCGCCGGAACCCTAGCTTCCGCCACCTCCCTCACCCACTGCCCAGCTCCACCTCGCCGTACTGCGCCTCCCCGGCCTCCCTCTCTTCCTCCTCTTTCCTCCTCCCTCGACAACAAGCCTCAGTCGCAGCAGCAGCCGGCTCATCCCTCTGCGCCGACTCCCGCGCGCCGCCGCCTCCGGCCGCTCAGCCGAGCCCTCGCCTGACCACCTTCGGCCCTTGCCTGCCACCCTCGGACCAGCCTCCGGCCGCCGTGACTCCGACAGAAGCTTAACCCTAACCCTAGGTCGGACAGGACTCGGACATGCTGTGTCGTGTCGATTCGGACACGAGAAAATTTAATTTTTGGAGCCCTGTTCAGGTAACCCGTTCTCTCTGCTCGTTGACCCGTTTTCGATTCCGTTTGTTGCATCGCGAATCCTGCTTGACCCTCTCGATGTCCGCACAATCCGCTCGGTGTATCGCGTCCTGTGGCGATCGCGAACCACGATCCAAAAATAGGAAAAATAACGCCCTGATTTACCCCGGAACCGAGTACGCCCAGCCAAACGGGTCGACTTGGTCGCGTGCGGTCTTCACCGATACGTGTGCGCCGTTGATACGGACGTGCAGGATTTTGCAAAAGTTTATTTGGAGGTGCGTGCACACCGAAATCAACGCGTATCCGCCGACACCGTCCAATATCCGTCAGTTCTGAAATGCGTCATAACTTTGTGTACACACGTCGGATCGAAACAAAACTTATGCCATCAGACTCGTAGCGAAACGCTGGTCCTGTGACCCAAGTTTGGTTCGATTCTGAGAACGTTGATAAAATCGCGTATCGTGGGCCACATAGGCTCCACTTGACGGGCGATTTTGTGATCGGCGCATCGAAATCTAATTCTGGAAGTTCTGTTGGGTTCGTATCATCGTTCTGGACTTGTTGACACTAAGTTTAACGAATTTGGAGAACTTTGTCCCTGACACATTTTTCGGTGCGAAGCGGGCCACATGCGGACCCCGCTTTGACCCAAAATTGTCATTTTTGCCCTTGTCTCCAAATTGGACTCAAGGACAGACGTTTCTAGCTATTTGATATTTTCTGAATCTGATGGTAATGTTTGTTTCAGCATCCGAAGACGTTCCTGGTGATTTCACAGTTGGAAACCAAACACCAGGCAAGTGTACCTTGCCAACATTGCAGTTCTTGTTATATATTTCCTTAATTTATTTATATCTTGTACATGCTTAACCTAGGGCCGTGTGACTTGCTTAGCGTCTGATTAATAGTCGGGTGCCAATCTCGTACGCGGAGTTGTGCAACGTCAACTAGAGATGGATATCGTGACATTTACATTCTTGTACTTGCATTATCAAGTATGTTATACCCAGGACACCTGATACTATTCATGAGATAGAATCTTTCTAAGATATTCATGGTGATTCTGTGTAGGATACATGTTCATGACATATACAGTTTACATGCTTAGAAATTATTCTGACTTATTGTATTAGTTTGATCTTGCGTGACTTGGACCTGAGACATTGTGAACTTGTGACGTGAGATTACATGTGGTGGGGAGAGTATTACCATATCAAGGCGATTATAATATAAATAATGTTATCTGGAGGTGTCTTAGTCTCTGATACAGAGCTTTGGCGCAAGTTCTGGCCCTTCGAGAAAATACTGCTATGGGTTTCTCCGACACTGATCCTGTAGTAGTCTCAGCCTGAGTATGAATTAAACTCTCACTTGCATATCACTTAGCTGGTTTATTTATTTACCCTATTGTTACATTGATTGTTGCACTGTATTTATTTTGACATGGGTTATTTTGTACCTTGCTATGTCCCCTGAGGACCTGGATCTGGATTATGTCCCCAGGTATAGCCGAAGAGATCTACCCCGAGGTATACGGAATAGGAGCACTTCTCGGAGCAGAACTTGGAACCGAGGACGAGATCGTGCCCGAGGACTTCTCCTGAGTATTGGCTTTACATACTCAGTTATTTTTATTTCCAGTTACTTTATTTCATGTCTATTTGCTTTGATGTATCAGACTTATTCTCGGATTGTTTCCCGAGACACTCTTGTTGAGATATGCTAGTTTATATTTATTTGCATTTATTCTGGCTTTTGATCTGTGTTGATATTCTGTGGATGAGATTAGAATAGACTGTGGCTTGTATCATTGGACCTACTTATTATTATATTACAACTTAAGTACGTCCTGGTGGATCCATTAAATTGGGTTTGTCCATCAGTGTGTGCTGCTGGCCATTGCCACGTGTCCAGTCCCTCAATATTTTGGTACTGGGGCGTGACACCTCCTAATTTCTTTGGAATAGACAATCCTTTGGATGCTGAACAGTGGTTAAAAACTACTAAAGGGCTATTGAAGGGAGCTAAACTAGCAGCAGAGGACATGGTACCACTAGTAAGATTATAACTGAAGGATGTGACAGAGAATTGGTGGAGCTCGCATCACCCGGAAGATTCTAACGATATGGTATCTTGGGATGAGTTTAAAAAGAAGTTTGAGGAAAGATTCTTTCCTAAAACGACAAGATTGGAACTGGAAATGCGATTTACCTACCTGAAGCAAAAATATGAGTTCTGTGGATGAGTATGCAATAGAATTCACAAGATTAAGTAGGTTTGCTCCAAGCATGGTAAACACTGAGAAGACAAGAATAGCTCAATTTCGTAAAGGACTGGATAGTAGATTGAAGGCACGCGTAGCACCTTACCACTGTCAGACTTATGCTGAAGTAGTAGAAGCGGCCAAGGATCAGGAAAGAATATATAACGAGAAATCTGGTTCAAAAATTGGAGGACAGAAGAGGAATTGGAAAACCAGTTCTTCTCAGACAAAAAATTACGGACAGGGGCAGATCAAATTTGCACAAACTGAACAAGGTAGATGTAACACCCCGTTCCGCTCAAGCGGACTACCGTCTCAAACGGCAATCGTGCAGCTGTCCCGACCCGCTTTGCCTCGATCAAGAAGCAAAGGATATCCAGACTTGTCCCTACAGGAATCTGGCTTGGACTTTCAGAGGCTCGCTCAGACGTATCGCTCTACCGAGGCGAATCATCGCTAAGGTGGGTGGCTACGGTGAACTTGTCTTTGCTTAGCCAGCATACATAATATCTGAAATATTTATGCTAGTCGCTAGGTGTATCACCCCCTGCATGCTAATAAATCCAACGCACCTAGCTAAAGGAATAATCCTAACTTATATTGCTTGCTAGAACATGGAAATGAAATACTGCTTATATTCAGACCCTCGCATGCTAATTCCCTTAACGGTTTCAACTCTCGGCTTACCTTCGGGTCCGAGCAATGTGCCTGTTTATGTTTCTTAGAAACGCATGCTTGTCTGCTTGAATGTTACCGTGTTTTTCATCCAAACCCCGGGAGACTACTACGTAGTCGTTCCGTGCCTGAATGAACCCGCAAGTATTCGGGACCGTTAGGTCACCAAGGCAGTTCCCGATCCAGGGGACTATATCATGCCAAGTAAAAGAATCATGTTCCTGTGGCAAGACTCATTCAGGTATTTAGATCTCCCTGCAAGTCTCCCTCGTGTGCAGGCTTACAGCAGCCCAGGAGACTGTGCATATCCAATAGCTAAATGAATCTCGTGTGCTCGTGTGTAAATTAACAATCGTGTTCGATCATGGACAACTTGTGCACAAGGATATAAGTTCTGCGGACGGTGCTGGGGCACTGGCACCGATCCGATCCGGGCAGACTTCGTATTTATAGTCAATCGTGTGCGGACTGGGTAACTTACAACGTATCGTGTTTTATGAGCTCCTCGTGTTTTCTCGTTGCATGTTATTCACGTCCTTGACTAGTCCATTATGGCATCAGCCAGTGATCATCGTGTGTATATGCTTGCAATGCCTCGTGTGATTATCATGTGAATATGGCTTGCAATGCATCGTGTGTTTATCATGTGTATTTAACCTGTTGCGTGCTTGCCTGTGAAACAAAAGATAACAAGTCATCCTCGCTTAGCGGCTATCCGCGTGCGAGTCATTGCATAGCATCAATGAATAACTTAACACCTGAACGATCATGTTATAAGAACCCTCCTGTTTGCATACGCTATGCCTCCTGAATGTTTATACTTACCGTGCTTGAATTAATCATGTTTGCCTTGGACAGGGAAGAAGAAATGGTAAGTTGGTAAGTCGTGCCGTATTTCCTCAAACATCGTACGGCGCACTGCCCGACACGTTAAGCTATTCAATATTTGCATGAAACTGATCCTAAGGCAACTAGAAAGACAACTTAATAGTTATGCACGGAACCTGTATTACGTGTTTGGATTTGTCGAGCGGGCAAGTAGCTTCCCCACCAGTGCATTCAATGTACTGATAATCCACCAGTTTGATATACAGGGTGCGGGGGAACCTCGTTCGGTGCGGATGCCTCCTTCGTGCGTGCTAAGGCCAGGAGTTCCCTCTGAAGCCTTGCAACAGTGCGTCCGGGACTGAAGCGCTTATATAGAAGACATAAGTTGTGAACATCGCCTGACCATCGCCTGTACAAATCATTTTACAGTTGTAGCCACTTGGCACGCTTTTACTGTTTCAGAGAGAGAGGCTTGAGTGACTTGTAATCTCGGCTATACGTCGCCTGTAATACTTGTTCATATCAATAAAGAGATTACTTCAACTTGTGTTTCAATGCTTCCGCTATATTTGTCGACTCAGTGAACCTGTTACCGATTGCCTATACGTTCATGACTCCGCTGCACTCGGACAATCTGTGCGACTCTGTGGCTTAGAACTCTTACCGCCAGCCAATGAATCAAGGCCTTGTACGAGCGCGGTTCACGCTCGTACGACATCACGCCCGGATGGGTCAAGCGATCGTTCCGCGGGAGCGCTGGCGAGGGTGATTCCCGCCTAGCAGGAATGGTCGATTAGCCTGCGGGAGATCAGGGCGTGACATGTTGGTATCAGAGCCTGGCTTCTACGCCTTTGGACTTCGATTTGATATCTCTATTTTGAAAGCTCGTTCGTGGGTTATGTGCACGCTCTCTCTCAATGCCTCGATGGGATGTTCCAACAATAAGTCTAAATACTTTCAAAATAAGTTTTGAATGTTATGCTTGCTTGTCTGGTTGTATGCTGCGAGTGGCCTTTGAGCCAACCTGTGCGAACCCTTGAGAGTATCGCTAGTAGCTTGTCCGATTTTCACTAACCCTAAGTTTGGTTGAATGCATCTATTCGAGGGACGCCTTGAACTAGTGCACCATCCAAGACTTAAGAAAAGGTGCAACTCGAGTGCTGAGACTTCGCTATCACTAAGCTGGTTGACGTGTTCACACTAGAAATGCATGTCGAAGGTGCGCACGATCCAGTCTAAGCGGTATGCTAATTTCGAAGCTTGTGCAAGTGAATCTCCAAATGAACAAGTGCAACGACTTGTCTAGGATTGTCTCAACCCTAGATTACTGCTTGTCCTCAGTAAGTCTCGAGGACGAGACTTTTTCTAAGTTGGGTAGGATGTAACACCCCGTTCCGCTCAAGCGGACTGCCATCTCAAACGGCAATCGTGCAGCTGTCCCGACCCGCTTTGCCTCGATCAAGAAGCAAAGGATATCCAGACTTGTCCCTACAGGAATCCGGCTTGGACTTTCAGAGGCTCGCTCAGACGTATCGCTCTACCGAGGCGAATTATCGCTAAGGTGGGTGGCTATGGTGAACTTGTCTTTGCTTAGCCAGCACACATAAAATCTGGAATATTTATGCTAGTCGCTAGGTGAATCACCCCCTGCATGCTAATAAATCCAACGCACCTAGCTAAGGGAATAATCCCAACTTATATTGCTTGCTAGAACATGGAAATGAAATACTGCTTATATTCAGACCCTCGCATGCTAATTCCCTTAACGGTTTCAACTCTCGGCTTACCTTCGGGTCCGAGCAACGTGCCTGTTTATGTTCCTTAGAAACGCATGCTTGTCTGCTTGAATATTACCGTATTTTTCATCCAAACCCCAGGAGACTACTACGTAGTCGTTCCGTGCCTGAATGAACCCGCAAGTATTCGGGACCGTTAGGTCACCAAGGCAGTTCCCGATCCAGGGGACTGTATCATGCCAAGTAAAAGAATCATGTTCCTGTGGCAAGACTCATTCAGGTATTTGGATCTCCCTACAAGTCTCCCTCGTGTGCGGGCTTACAGCAGCCCAGGAGACTGTGCATATCTAATAGCTAAATGAATCTCGTGTGCTCGTGTGTAAATTAACAATCGTGTTCGATCATGGACAACTTGTGCACAAGGATATAAGTTCTGCGGACGGTGCTGGGGCACTGGCACCGATCCGATCCGGGCAGACTTCGTGTTTATAGTCAATCGTGTACGGACTGGGTAACTTACAACGTATCATGTTTTATGAGCTCCTCGTGTTTTCTCGTTGCATGTTATTCATGTCCTTGACTAGTCCATTATGGCATCAGCCAGTGATCATCGTGTGTATATGCTTGCAATACCTCGTGTGATTATCGTGTGAATATGGCTTGCAATGCATCGTATGTTTATCGTGTATATTTAACCTGTTGCGTGCTTGCCTGTGAAACAAAAGATAACAAGTCATCCTCGCTTAGCGGCTATCCGCGTGCGAGTCATTGCATAGCATCAATGAATAACTTAACACCTGAACGATCATGTTATAAGAACCCTCCTGTTTGCATACGCTATGCCTCCTGAATGTTTATACTTACCGTGCTTGAATTAATCATGTTTGCCTTGGACAGGGAAGAAGAAATGGTAAGTTGGTAAGTCGTGCCGTATTTCCTCAAACATCGTACGGCGCACTGCCCGACACGTTAAGCTATTCAATGTTTGCATAAAACTGATCCTAAGGCAACTAGAAAGACAACTTAATAGTTGTGCACGGAACCTGTATTACGTGTTTGAATTTGTCGAGCGGGCAAGTAGCTTCCCCACCAGTGCATTCAATGTACTGATAATCCACCAGTTTGATATGCAGGGTGCGGGGGAACCTCGTTCGGTGCGGACGCCTCCTTCGTGCGTGCTAAGGCCAGGAGTTCCCTCTGAAGCCTTGCAACAGTGCGTCCGGGACTGAAGCGCTTATATAGAAGACATAAGTTGTGAACATCGCCTGACCATCGCCTGTACAAATCATTCCACAGTTGTAGCCACTTGGCACACTTTTACTGTTTCAGAGAGAGAGGCTTGAGCGACTTGTAATCTCGGCTATACGCCGCCTGTAATACTTGTTCATATCAATAAAGAGATTACTTCAACTTGTGTTTCAATGCTTCCGCTATATTTGTCGACTCAATGAACCTGTTACCGATCTCCTATGCGTTCATGACTCCGCTGCACTCGGACAATCTGTGCGACTCTGTGGCTTAGAACTCTTACCGCCAGCCAATGAATCAAGGCCTTGCACGGGCGTGATTCACGCTCGTGCGGCATCACGCCCGGATGGGTCAAGCGATCGTTCCGCGGGAGCGCTGGCGAGGGTGATTCCCGCCTAGCAGGAACGGCCGATTAGCCTGCGGGAGATCGGGGCGTGACAGTAGAAACTGAATAAGTTGTACCTATTGTGGGAAACTGGGACATATAAAGAACTTCTGTAGGAGGTTCCATGGACTGTGTCTTAGGTGTGGATCATCGGCACATCAAGCTCCACAGTGTCCTCGATTAACTTTAGGAAGACCTGGAACTCAGAACTTTCCACAAGGACCAAGGTTTGAAAACCAAGGCTTTAGGCCGAGGCCAACGCTACAAATAAATGGACCTAGACCTATGGCATTAACCGTACCTCCAGTACCTCTCGTACAAACTCGAGTAACCTCAGGATTTTAGAAAATACCACCGCTTACCCCACAGGCCCATCAGTTTAATCAGGCATATAAAGCAAATCAGAATAAAAACAAGAGAAGGAAAAAGCAAGGACAAGCTTTTATGATGGATATCAGTGAAGAAGAGTTGGCTGGAGATGTGGTGACAAGTACCATACTTGTATCATCTAGCCCTGCATCAGTACTATTTGATTCTGGAGTGACCCACTCCTTTATATCTGTATCTTTTACATCAATACATGATGTTATGACACAACCTTTAGTTAAAAATTTAAATTTTTTTACTGGTAATGGTATTGTGGAAGTTAGTAGAATATGTAAAGAATGTCCAATTAAGATGGGGAAAATTTTTTTTATGCTAAATTACTAGTTTATCCTATGAATAATTATGATGTAGTACTCGGAATGGATTGGTTAAACTCAACCTCGGCAATTATAAATTGTAAACAATGAAGAGTTTTTCAACTGCCAGGCAAGGATATATATAAATTTGTTAAAGATCAGAAGGAGTTTGATGAAAAGGAATTAAAAAATTTTGAATTACCTTTAGGAAGAAATTTTTAACACCAGGAAATTGAAGAATGGCCAAGAATAGTTGATGAGTTTAAAGATGTTTTCCCTGATAAATTACTTGGAATACCACCTGATCGAGTTATTGAATTTAGTATTGATCTAATTCCTGGAGTTGCTCCTATTGCAGAGTATCCAATGAATAAAGTAGAATTGACTGAATTGAATAAACAAATTAGGGAATTGCTCCCTAAGAAATTCATTAGACCCAGTGCATCTCTCTGGGGAGCACATGTACTATTTGTAAAGAAGAATGATGGAAGTTTGAGGTTGATAATTGATTATAGAGCACTCA